>JAOSBN010000002.1:28500402-28525935 GCA_027563595.1 Erythroxylum suave | reverse complement strand
GAGCGCACGGGTCATTTCCGTGAGCATAGTACCTAAGGTATCGTTCCTATGAGGAGGGTAATTTAATCCTAAAATCTAAGGCTTGATTATATTTTACAATAAATCAAAATAAACAATTAATGCAGAAATTTAACCAATCAAACAAACAATATCAAAATTGAATTCAGAAAATATAAACATATAGCAATTTTGCACAACTAATCACAACTCAATGTAGAAGTTACTAATTGATAGAAAGGAGGTTTTAATCCGAAATTAATAAAATTCTAATCAACTATGGAATCACCAAATTACCAAGTCTAGACGGTCCTAGGAAAGGGTACTCTCTCTTGAGTTATAATCTTTAATCTTAATTTATAATCCCTAATTTAAATTATAGATTTGTATTCTCTCGATTTTCAATTAACCAAAAACTTAAATTAGCTCTAAAATTGTCCAATTATCTACTGAAAATCTATGCTCGATTTCTCATTATACGATTTCACTGGTTTGATTCAATTCTTATTTATCAAACTACTTAACTCTCATTAGCTTAATTTGATGATATTCACTTGGCTCACCCACTCAGTTTATTACCTAATTATTAAGCATAAAACTTGAATCTCAAAATAACTCAATGAAAACACAATAAATCAAACTTCATTAATCTCAAAGATAAAAATCCTAAGGGTGAGTTTAAACCAAAAGTCAACATTCACAACACCTATTCTCAATGACTATCCCAATTATATACATCAATAAAATTGAAATAAAACCGAAAAATACTATCGGAATGGACTATTAGAGGCAGCGACGGAGGGAAACTACCTGTTTCGGGAAGTACTTCGTGTCAAGCTTCTTCTCTGTATCTCTCTTCCTTCGTCTCCTTCCCAAATCTCTTGATATGCTCTCTAGGATTTCGAAATTGACTAATGCAAAAAGGTTACTCTTCTATTCTTTGATGTTTTATTTATATCTTTGAAGCCCTATGGTTGATTCAGGATCGAAATGGTCTGAAAAATCCCTTGAAATTTGATGGTTTCAACTATTTTCATGTCTGCCTAACACAGGCCATAATCATGGCTAGCACCTAACCCTTTCTGTCATGATTGTGACCCAAACTGCACGATTGTGGCTTGGTTTAGAGCTCTCTGTCACGATCGTGACCCAATTGCACAATTGTTGCTTGGGTCCTGCTAGCTCGCCTCTTTCTATCACAATCGTGGGCCATAGTTTTAGTCTAAAACTCTTCAAAAATTCATTGTTCTTTGTCGTTTACCCTAAAGCAGGCCACGATTGTGGGCCATAATTTTAGTCCAAAACTCTTCAAAACTTCTCTATTCTTCTCCGTTTACCCTGATACACTAACAAATACATTAAAGTATTTCAAAAATATAACATTTAAGCTTAAAGACTCATACTAACCTATAAAAACACTTAAACATATAAACTAATACAATTTAAACCTAAATACACACTAAACACCCAATTTAACGCTAAATATATAACAAATTAAACCCTAAAACATGATGTAAATTGCAACTATCAACATCTCCACACTTAAATGTTTGCTTGTCCTGAAGCAAACAAAATAAAGAACATATAACAAACATACAACAAGCAATGCAATAATGAGACAATAGTTTGAACTTCATGAAATAAATTTAATCGTGAACACAATCATTCAAGTTATATCAAACCATTAGCAAGCAAAATCTATGTCTAGGGGCTTTGAACTAAATATATAACTTAGTCAAAATCTAAGTGTTAATTTATTTACCCTTTTCAATTGCACACACACACTAATAACTCTTTGGTCCTTCATTCTTGTAACTATTCCTAAGTATATTTTCATGAAAAGTCAAGCTTATTACAAATCTGGTAGATTATTAAGAAAACATTTTTATTTTTATTGAACATGGACTTAGTTTTTTTACGCAGAGGCAAACATTGGCAATGAATGTCAATCCAGTTACTCGACTAAATCATAGTTTTATTAAACAGCTTAGTTAAAA
The DNA here is from genome assembly GCA_027563595.1 of Erythroxylum suave. Lineage (NCBI taxonomy): Eukaryota > Viridiplantae > Streptophyta > Magnoliopsida > Malpighiales > Erythroxylaceae > Erythroxylum > Erythroxylum suave. The sequence goes on along the minus strand of JAOSBN010000002.1, from coordinate 28,523,941 downwards.
CGTCATTATAGTTTTTTAACGCAGAGGCATACATTTATGAAACCTGTCAATCAGGTTACTCAACTATTATCACACTTTCAACTGGCTACTATCTCTATTCATAACCCGAAGGCTATCGAAATAGTGATTTATTTAATAAATACTTTTTTTTATTTTACCTACCTTATTGTTTTTTGCTAGTCATTTCCATGAAAATTACTAGTTAAGCTACTTGCGTTGAAAGGTCTCAAATTATAAATGAATGTGACAATCTAGAGGGTGCTAAACTTATGCTAAATCCTAATTAAGCTACATATTTTATCCAAAGAACCCTAATTCAATAATTTTTCACGTTAATGAGTATTCACAACCTAATAGCCTATGTTCAAAATTAAATGAATTTCAATCCATCTAACTTGTTGACACATTCAAACAAGTATCACAATGCAACCTGATAACTATCATACAATATGCAAAATCACATTAAAAAATAAAACACATAACTCCTCCCCACACTTGAACAACACTTTGTTTTCAATGTAAGAAGGAAACACACAATGCATAAAATACAAGAGGAAATAAAAATTAAGGTAAATAGAAAATAAATAAACATAGAAATAAAAATAAAATAAAAATAAAAATAAAAGAAATGAAGGCTATTTTGAATAAGAAAAATTGGGTTAGACACAAATCTCATAGAGATGGAGGTGGTGATGGTGTCGGCCTAAGAGTCAACACAAAATACTAACGTTTTATTGAAAATAAATCTAACTAACTTAAGATTGTTTAACAAACTTCTAACGTGCTAGTTTATGGTCCTTAGCTTGACCTTACGTCCAAGAACGCATCTTAATTATTCGGAGACAAGGAAATCAATTCTTTATATTTGGGAATTGCTCCTCCAATATAAAGCTTGCATTGATGCCCATTGACCTTAAAAGTCTCCTTGTTAGTGTTTTCTTCTAAGGGTTGCATGATGAAAAACTTGAATGACTGTAAATGTTCACTCCATCTAGACTTTAACTTTCTTGGAAATAGCCTCAACCGTGAATTATACAACAGAATAGTGTCTCCTACATTGAATTTCTTTTACTTGAGACGAGCATTGTACCATTTCTTAACCTTTTCCTTGTAGAGTTTGGCATTTTTGTAAGCATTAAAACGAAACTCTTCAATTTTGTCCAATTGGAGAAGTCTCTTTTTTTCCGGTTTGTTTCCAATCAAAATTTAATGCTTTAATCACCCAGTATGTTCGATGTTCTAATTCGACTGGAAAATGATATGCTTTCCCTTACATGGGCTTATACGAAGTTGTTCCAATGGGTGTTTTAAAAGCTGCCCTATAAGCCCACAAGGCATCATCTACCTTTACTGCCCAATCCTTTATGAAGTTATTTACTATCTTTTCTAAAATTCGTTTCAGCTCCCAGCTAACAACTTCTAGTTGGCTACTGGTATGGCGAAGGTAAGGTTAGCAACTCAGTGGTGCGCTCCATATCTTTTTAAGGGCATCAAAAGATCTGTTGCAAAAATATGCGCCTCCATTACTTATTATTGTACGTGGCACTTTAAACCATTAAAATAACTGTTCAATAAACTTTTGTACTACCTTCCCATCATTGGTTGGAGATGCTACCAATTCAGCCCAAAGTGAAACATAATCAATCCACACTAAATATACATGTTTCCCATTGAAGATGGGAACGGACCCATAAAATAAATGCCCCAGACATCGAAGACTTCTACTTCTTGAATGTTGGATAAACTCATTTCATCCCTTTTACAAATGTTACCTATTCTTTGACATTGATTGCATTGTACCACGTAGGTCTGTGCATCCTTAAACAACTGTGGCTAGTAAAATCCACTCTATAGTATCTGAGCCACTGCTTTGTTGGCTCCATAGTGCCCAACATACTGACCTTTATTACATTACTTTAGGATGTCTAACATTTTCTCATCTATAACACAACGTCGCATTAACCCATCTACATAAGCTCTATACAGGGTTGGTTCATCTCATATATAATGGCCACAATCATGTAAGAACTTCTTCCTTTGTTGGTAAGAGAGATCTAATGGAAGTGTACCACTGACAACATAATTGGCGATGTCTGCAAACCATGGTGTAGTTAAGCTCTTAAGTAGCATCAGAGTTTCATCAGGAAAACTTTCAATAATGTCATTACTTGGCTTGCATTCCCCTCCCTTAAGTCCGGATAAATGGTCTGTAACCACATTTTCTGCTCCTTTTTTATCTCTCACCTCCAAATCAAATTCTTACAAAAGTAACACTTATCAAATGAGCCTAGGTTTTGTATCTTTCTTGTTGAAAAGGTATTTTAGTACCGCATGGTCGGTGAATATAATTACCTTTGAATTCAAAAAATACTGTCGAAACTTATCATATGCATACACTACTATTGTTAATTCCTTTTCTGTAGTGGTGTAATTCAGCTGGGTTCCTGCGAGAGTCTTACTAGCATAGTGGTTTGCATGCAACTTCTTATCTTTCCTTTAGCCCACAACACAACCTATGGCTTGGTCACTTGCATCATACATAACTTCGAACGAAAGTGTCTAGTCTGTTGGTGATAAAATTGGCGTGGATACTAATGCCTCCTTCAAGGTGCTGAATGCTGACATACACTTATCACCAAACCAGAAGGGACATCCTTGACTAAATGATTTGTCAAAGGTCTTGCAATTTGTGAAAAATCTTTGATGAATCGATGGTAAAATCTTGCATGACCTAAAAATCCTTGCACCCCTTTTACATTGCTTGGCAGTGGAAGCTTCTCTGTCACCTCTGTTTTTGCTCTATCAACTTCATATCTTTTATGTGAGATCTTATGTCATAACACTATCGCTTCTTGCACCATAAAATGACATTCTCTCAGTTCAGTACTAAGTGTGACTCCTCATATCTCTGAAAAACTCTGTCCAAATTAGTCAGAAACATGTTAAAAGAATCTCCAAAGATTAAAAAATCATCTATGAACACCTCTATTATGTCTTTTATCATGTTAGCGAAGATGGAATTCATACATCTCTGAAATGTGGTTAGGGCATTGCAAAGTCCGAAAAGCATCTATCTGTACGCGAAGATGCTATAAGGGCAAGTGAATGTGGTTTTCTCCTGGTCATTAAGGAAGATGAAAATCTGATTATACCCGAGTATCCATCTAAGAAGCAATAGAATGAATGGCTAGCTACCCTTTCTATCATCTGGTCTATAAATGGGAGAGGAAAGTGATCTTTCTTAGTTACTGAGTTGAGTTTGCGATAATCTATACATACTCTCTATCTTATGACTGTTCTTGTTGAAATTAATTCTCCATTATCACTTTCTATCACTATCATGGGACCCTTTTTAGGTACGCTTTGTACTGGGCTGACCCATTCATTATCAGAGATAAGATAAATTATCCCTGTATCTAAGAGTTTTATGATCTCCTTCTTGACCACCTCCTTCATTTTAGGATTCAGCTTCTGTTGATGCTCCCTCACCATTCTACATTCTTCCTCTAAATTTATTAAGTGCATGCAAACATTTGAGCTTATTCCTTAAATGTCAGCAATCTTCTATCCGATGGCTTTCATTCGCTTCTTAACAACTTCCACCACCTTACTTTCTTGTTTTTCATTCAATTGGGTGGAAATTATTATTGGTAATGTTTGACCTTCATCAAGAAAGGTATACCTAAGGTGTGCAGGTAAAGGTTTAAACTCTAACGTTTGAGGTTTTCTTGAAGATGGTAATATGGGTCCTTCGGTTTGAACTAATTTGTCTTGATGCACTTGAACATCTGCCTCCTCCATTTCATCATCTCCTTTAGATTCAGGGTTCTGATATTCATTGTCAGCCTCTGCTTCTAATGACTACACTTCTGCTATGCAACTCTCAACTTGTTCTTGTAAACTTTGATCCATAATTTCAACGTTCATGCATACGCTACTCATTGTTGGATTCTTTAAAGCTTTATTCATATTGAATTCCAACTAATCTTCGCCTATTCAAAGTGTTAATATCCCTTTATGAACATCAATTATGGTCTTTCCTGTGTTCATAAATGGTCGACCTATGATCAGTGGGAAATTCTTATCTTCTTCAAAGTCTAGAACCACAAAATCTACTGGAATAATGAACTTATCCACTGGCATCCAGAACATCGTCTACTATTCCATATGGTCTCTTAATGGATTGATCAACCAACGGAATTAGCATTAACATGGGCTTGACCTCTCCCAGTCCCAACTTCCTAAGTATCAATAAAAGGCATAAGATTAATGCTAGCTTCCAAATCACACAAACACTTTGTAAATTCTAATTAACCAACCACATACAGTATTGTGAAACTTATTAGATCTTTCAATTTTGAAGGCATTTGACTAGTGACTATTGAGTTGCAAGTTCCAGTTAGAACTTTCATCTGATTATTTTCCTAAGTACACTTCTTCGATAATATGTCCTTTAAAAATTTTACATAGTTCGACATATGTTCTAACGCCTCAATAAAGGAAAGATTGATCTATAACGTCCATAACTTCTCATCGGACTTTGCAAATTGTTCATCTAACGTCATCTTTTATAATCGTTGAGGAAAAGGAACTTTAGGTTGATGCAGTGGAGGTGCAACATAAGGAGGATATTCTCTCAAGTCCACTTCTTTCTCCTTTTCTTGATTCTTCTCAACTAGCTAGACACCCTCCTCCATTGTGCATGAGGGTGGTATAAGTTCCTTCCCACTTCGAAGTGTAATAGCCTTTAATTGCTCCTTTGATTTTGATCCAAAAGTGCTAGGCATATTTCCCAAATTCCACATAGAAAAGGCATTTGACAATTGATTCACTTGGGCTTCTAGATTATGGATTGAGGAAGCACGGTTCTTAGTGACTTGCTTAAATTTATCTTCCAGCTTCTTTTGTGCATTATCTAAAGTTCCAAGCTTATATAAAATCTTGTCCAATTTTAATTCCATCTTATTTGCCTTATCTTGCTGAAAGCTCGATTACCGTTGAGGCCTGAACTGCCCTCTAATGTTGTTCGACCAGGAGAAGTTAGGGTGATTCTTTCACCCAGTGTTGTAAGTATTGGAGTAGAGATTGTTACCCCCTACTTGTCCATATTGTATCCCCATGTAGTTTACATACTCTTGATTGTCTTCTTTCATTAAGTAGCAATTTATGGTGTCATGGTCTATCTAGCCACATAGCTCACACTTCAATTTTACGACCTTGACTGAGGCTGAGGACGACGTCTTCATATTATTGAGCTGTCACGTCAAATTGTCAATCTTTGTTTGCATCTCAATCATTTGATTGACCGCGATAATTCCCTTCTACTCTCAGAAGTAGGAGGTTACCTACCTCGCTCTGTTTTCGATAAGCAGTTGTTGCTTACTGTTCGCTCAATGTTACATACGTTAAGTTTTACGATTTATAACTTTGGTAATTACTGCAAGTGCATGAGTCATTCGCGTAGTACCTATGGTGTCGATCCTACGAGGAAGGGAACTAGTCCTAAAATCTAAAGAAGCTAAGTTCACAATTCCTAATTAACTAACTCGTGCAGAAATTAAAATTAACCAAGAATCAAATATGAGAAATTTAAACACCAAAGAATAAACAAAACAGTAACTCAGACAATTAATTCGACAATCAACCTAGAAATAACCAAATGAGAGAAAGGGGGAATTTATTCGAAATTAGAGAAAATCTTTCAATTATGCAAATTTCAACTTAATGGGCTTAGACCATCCTAGGCTGAATTACTCTCTCTCGAGTTATAATTCTTAACCCTAATTGATAATCCCTAATTTAAATTATGGAATCCCAATCTCTCGATTTACGATTGACCCAATATCTAAATTAGTTCTAAGTTGTCTATTAACCTATTGGGAATCTATGTTCGGTCTCTCGTTACACAACTCTACCGATTTGATTCAGCTCTCTACCTATCGATCTACCTAACTCTCGTTAGCCTAAATCGATGATTTTCAATAAGCTCACCCTCTCAGTTTATTGCCGAGTTATGAAGAATCGAATTGAATCACAATTAAATTGAATAAACACAATTAAATAAACTTTATTAGTCTCATGAATAAAACACCATGAAAGTGATTTTAGACAAAAAATTAACACTTAACAACAAGTATTGCAATAAATCCTAAAATCTCATACATCAATGAAATTTGAAATAAAAATAAAAAATATTGTTGAAATGGATTGCTGAGGTCACGACTGCAAGAAACCACCTGTTCTGGGAAGTACATTGTGCCAAGCATATCTCCGTGCTTCTCTTCTTTCGACTCCTTCCTCAATCACTTGATCTCTCTCTAGGTTGCTCATGGATAATTGCTGAATCTCCCCTTTTTGCTTAAGTCTCTTGGCTCTCTCTTTTCCTTTGAGGGTAGCTAGGGATTGTTCTATTTATTCTCTGCCAGCCCTAGGTCAAACTAGAGGTTGAAACAGTCCAAAAATTAATCCAAAAATCGAGTTTTCGCATCAGCCTGACATATGGCACGGTCGTGGCCCTGAATGTCACAATTGTGGCCTGCGCTTTACCCTTTTTGTCATGACCGTGGCTTGACATACATGATCATGGCCTGAATTATCACTTTCTGTCACAATCGTGGCTCATAATGCACAGTCATGGCCTGGTTGCTTCTTTTTCTTCCTTCTCTGTCATGACCGTGGCCTATATGTACGATTGTGGCCTATGTCCTTAAGCTTAAAACTCTTTAAATCTTCACCGTTCTTCCTAGTTTGCCCTGCAACACTAGCACACACATCAAGGTACCTCAAAAATATACAATTTAAGCTAAAAAATTCCAAAAAACCCTTAAACATACTTAAATACACAAAATAACTTAATTAAGCTTTAAATGCATGCTCAACACTCACTTTGACACTAAATGGATAACAAATTAAACCCTAAAACATCAAGCAAAACACAACTATCGCTTGCCATCTCCTCAATCAGCTCCTCTATTTCATCGACTGTCTTCTGCATTAAGGATCCTCCTGATGCTGCGTCAATCATACCTCTAGTCAGTGGGTTCACTCTAATTTAAAAATCTATAAAAGGAACTTCTTCGGTAGGTTATGGTGTGGACACTTCCTTTGCAAGTCCTTATATCTTTCCCACGCTTCGTAAATCGACTCCCCGTCACGTTGTTGGGAATTGGTGATTTCTTTTATAATTATTGTTGTCTTGTACTTGTCTAAAAAGGCTCGAATCAGCTAGTCCCACGTCGTGATTTTGGCTGGGCTTAGTGAATGATACCAATCCTTCGTCCTGTCTTTAAGAGTGAAGGGAAACAACATAATTCAAATAGCATCCTTCAATATCTGATGGTACCGGAAGGTATAAAAAATATCAAGGAAATTTACGATGTGCGCATTTGGATCCTCGTTCGCCAATCCATAGAATTGCACATTCTACTAAAGCATGTTATGAAGTGTAAGTTTTATTTCGAACGAGGCCATTTAAACAGGCAGTCTAGCTACTCCCTAGTTCGACGGGTTGAACCTCAACCTCATGAAGTCTATTAAGGTCCTCTATTGCTATCCTTGGTTCACTTCTTGATCCTTATTCCATTGAAATTCCCTGCCTATTGTTTATTTTCCTATCTCTTAGTCTTCTTCTTCCCAAGCATTCCTAAGGGTTCGTTCTAGTCGAGTGATATCTAAATCCAACATCTCCATTACAGGACTCAAACCTTTCGTGACTCTTGTGTTCATGCAAGATCACAATTTCTGAAATAAAACGAAAGAAACCAAAAATTAGAAACTAGTCTAATGCCTTAAACTATAGAACTAAACTATTGCCTTCCTGAAAATGGCGCCAAAAACTTGATCGATGGTTTACATGTGACCAATTTTAATGTTTATAAGTTTGATCATTATTCACAACACCTATTATAAATGACTATCCCAATTGTATAGATTAATAAAATTGAAATAAAACTGAAAAATACTGTCAGAATGGACTAGTGGAGGCAACAACAATAGGAATCCAACTGTTCCGGGAAGTATTTCACGTCAAGCTTCTTCTCTGTGTCTCTTTTCCTTCGTCTCCTTCCTCAAATCTCTTGATATTCTCTCTAGGGTTTTAGAATTGACTGATGCAAAAAGGTCGCTTTTCTGTTTTTTGATGTTCTATTTATATCTTTAAAGCCCTAGATTTGGGGTCAAAACGGTTTGAAAAGTCCCTCGAAACTTGATGTTTTTTGCTACTTTTGTGTCTACCTAATACAAGTCATGATTGTGGCCCCACTTCCCACGATCGTCTCTAGCACCTAGCCCTCTCTATCAAAATCGTGGCCCAAAGTGGACGATCGTGGCCTGGTCTAGAGCTCTCTGTCACGATCATGACAAAATTGCATGATCCTGGCCTAGGTCCTATTGGCTCACCTCTTTTTGTCACGATCGTGGCCTATTGTGCCACGATCGTAGGCCATGGTTTTAGCTCAAGACTTTTTGAAAGTTCTTTATTCTTCATCGTTTACCCTGAAACACTAACAAACACATCAAGGTACCTAAAAAATATAACATTTAGGCTCAAAGAATCGTACTAACCCTTAAAAACACTTAAACATATAAACTAACACAATTCAAACCTAAATACACACTAAACACTCAATTTAACACTAAATACATAAAAAAAATTAAACCCCAAAATATGAAGCAATTCACAAATATCAGAAACTATTATCAATTAGGAGAACATTCTCTAAACTTGTCTTTAAGCAAATTATGATGGCCCAACTTTGAGCTATTGAGAAAGCCACTCTTTTATCAACAAAGAAGTTCACAAGTGTACTCAACCATTTAGTAGCTACCTTAGAAGAATTTTAACAAGGGAGAAACTACTCGTGACCTTCTCAAGAAATAACTAGAATATAAAGAGAGGTATTTAAGCTTATTAAAAAGTAGAAGAGTCCCTTGAAAAGGTGTAGAGTAGTGTATGTAATTTTCTATTAAAAATGGAAATTAATGGAGAAAGGCGAGAAAAGGTCGAAAAGATATCCAAGCTAGGAGAAACAGTTCAAAAATTATAGGAAATTGTTATTTCCTTTTCTAAACACGAAGGAAATAGGTAGGTATTAGGTAAGAAATGTAACACGTAGCATAAAACTAATTACGTGTCCCAAATCATTCATGAAAGGGTTAAAAACAACGGAAATGCAAAATATCTGATTTAGGTTCCACCTTAACTTCTGAAGAAGTTTTTGTGGCCAAAACGAGTTCCAATCTCCTAGGACCTTAAGGGAAAAGTTTACCGAAATGTGGTTAACGCCTTTCTATGGTTTTCTCAATACATAAGTGCCCTTAATGAGTCAGAGGATCCATATGTTTACGAATGATATTAGCAACTACAGGAGATCTTAACTTTTATATATAGCTTCCATATCGAGCTTCCCTATTACAAGCCTAATATAGGTCAGGCCTACATTAATCAAGATCCATTTTCCTCCTGGACTTCGACCCATTGATTTAGATCCTTTATAGGGTTACTTTATTATCCTTATCTAGATCAAATTCCGTAACTAAACCGATAAGTTATTGAAAAGCTGAAAAATACAATTAATTACAACATAATGAGAAAGGACAAAATTGGCCAACATTCTCTTCCTTGGACAATCATTAATTACGGTTTTATCTCAAGTTTAAAAATAATTTGAAAACTCGATTAAACCACGCTGCTGTATTGGCAACAAATTTAAAAATTAAAAACATTTGATCCAAAGGTAATGAAAGTCCAGTATTCTGTCCTGTAAGGCTTTCGATATCGAAAAATATCAAACACATGTATCATATATGAGATAGGTCCAATATAGTCACGAATAACTAATACCTTACTAACATGAATGGGAAAATGAAGTGTGGCAAACTAGGATGATACTTGTGTGATCTAATACGTATCATCTTCGTTTCTAGGTCTTAATTTCTCCAACTTTATGCTCAACTGCACGTGCTAAATTGCTACAGAGAAATCTTGTTTTCTCTTCCTAAATGCTAAACAACATTAGAGAAAACCTTGTTTTCTCTCACCAGATGCTAAACAAAATTAGAGAAAACATTTATGTTCTCCAACTGAATGCTAAACTGCATTATAGAACACTTATAGGATTATACCTTATATCCCTTATGTCATATCAGGATATGACATATCAAATTTACGGATATCCGTACTAAACTATACGTGTCTAAATGACATATGTTTAAGGTCAATCGTTATATATTCCTAATGACCTTTTAAATGCTTAAGATCAACACAAATATTAAGGTTTTCATACGTATTATAACTATATACAAGAACAATTATTACTGAGGATAAAAAGATGATCATCTATATTAATAAATAACCATAATGTCATAATACATTAAAATGTACAAACATTTAAGGAGCAAATACATACCCTTAACTACTGTTGTTTAAGGACCTTAACACGCCCATATCGGATACATGTTTAACAAACATTAGTGGGTGAAGTCCTTTAGCCAATAGATCAGCTAACATCTCCTTGGTCCTGATATACTTTACTTCGATGTCACCTTTTTAAATCAACTCCTTTATGGTCAAGTATTTGACCTCTAAATGCTTATACTGTATGATATTCTTGTTGTTGTTACTGAAAAACACTACAGTAAGATTATCACAATATAACTAAATGGGTCTAGCTATCAATTCTACCACAGACAACTCAGAAATCAAGTTTCTGAGCAAAACCGCCTGTGTAGCAAGTCCATAACATGCAACAAACTCTGTATACATAGTCGAGGAAGTTACTAGTGTCTGCTTGACACTCTTCCACAATACTGCACCATCTACCAACATAAAAATGTACCTTGAAGTGGATTTATGTTCATCCAGACACATAGCAAAATTGGAGTTTGTATACCCTATGAGGTTTAAATTGTTAACTTTTTTGTATGTTAACGTATAATCTTTGGTACCCTTTAGATATCTCAACACTGCTTTAACTGCATTTCAATGGTCTATACTTGGATTAGCATATATCGACCCAGCAGTCCAACAATAAATGCAATATCTGGTCTAGTGCACACTTGGACATACATCAGGTTACCAACAATACTAAAGTACGGGACATTCCTCATAGCTTCTCTCTTAACTTCATTCTTTGGACACTTTGCCAAAGATACTCTCTCACTATGAGAGATAGGAGCTATAATAGGTTTTCATTCAACCATATTAAACCTTTATAGCACTCGCTCAATGTATGCTCTTTGTAAGAGGCTTAATAAGTGTTGAGATATGTCCCAGTGAATCTGTATACTAAGGACAAAAGATGTTTCATATAAATCCCTCATGTCAAAGTGTTTGGCCAAAAGTTTCTTTACCTCATGCAACATGGTCAAATCATTTGACATGAGTAAAATATCGTCCACATACAGTAATAGGAAGATAACTTTGCTTCTCCCGACCTTATAGTGTAAGCATCTTTCAACTTTGTTTTTCACAAAGCCAAATGAGGCCAAAACCTTATCAAACTTTAGGTGCCATTGTCTGGAAGCTTATTTCAAACTATATATTGATTTAGTTAACTAAACTTTGTCACTTGCATCATGATCTTAAAATCTTTCAGGTTGCTCCATATAGACCTACTCATAAAGGTCACCATTCAAGAATGTGGTTTTAACGTCCATCTAATATAGATCAATGTTATAATGAGCTACTATTTTCATAATCACTCTAAACGCATTGTTCCATGATACAGGAGAGAAGGTAACATTGAAGTCAACCAAACACGCCTTAAACCGCTTAACTTGACCCTGTGTGTTGTTCTTGGTCCTAAATAGCCACTTGCAACTAATAGGCCTGCAATGTTGAGGTAAATCAATAAGCTCCCATACCTTCTTATTCCTTATAGATCACATCTTATCCTTCATTTCTTCCCACTACAAGTCTGTACAGGGTCCAGAAATGACTTCTGTAAAAGTAACTAGATCTACAACGTGTCCTATTTTATAGTCTTGCTTACCTAAATAGACTATGTAATCTGATATGATAGCAGATCACCTTTCTCTTATGGATCTGCGTAACTGCATAAGTTCTTGTACCTCAGAAACCTCTTCTTGAATAGGTATAGGTCCTTGTGCCTATATAGGCAAGATGCTCGGACCTTCATCCATCGGACCTGACTGTATGAGAGACGGATACATAATAATCGTAGTATTAGTCCTGCTATCTCCTAGAGGATGTGAGGATCATCCTTCATCATAGTATCGTATACTAGAAACTTAGACGTCTGCAATGCCACTAATTTGGCCCCTCCTTCCCTACAGCAAAATCTGTAGCCCTTAGAATAGTCAAGATAACCTACTAAATAATAATGAGTGGAACGAGATTACAATTTTCTCTCATAAGGATTATATAACCTTATCTCAACAGGGCAGCCTCGCATGCCAATGTGTGCAAGTCTTGACTTCCTTCCAACCTAGAGTTCAAAAGGCATCTTTGGTACTAACATACTTGGGACTCTATTTAAGATATACAATTTCATTTTGATGGCTTCGCACTAAAGATATTTAGGTAGGTTAGTCCTACTCGGCATTGACCTCATCATGTCCTTTAGGGTGTGACTGTGCCTTTCAGCCATACCATTTTGCTTAGGATTACCTGGCATAATAAACTGGGTCACTATTCCAACTGATTCCAAATACCTAACATACAGATCCTTTTCTAGTCCTGCAACCCCATATCTATCATAGTATTCCCCTCCCCTGTCAGTTTTGACTATCTTTATTGATTTTTCCAATTGGTTTTCATCCTTAATCTTGAAGATCTTAAGCTTATCAAAAACTTCAAAATTTTCCTTAAGAAACAACATATAGCCATAGTGGGAATAATCATCTATAAACGTAAGAAAATCTAGCATTGTATAACGTAACTGTATAGGGACCACTAATATCTGTATGTATGAGGTCCAATAAACTAGAAGCATAAGTGAACCCCTTTTTCTTGATCTTGGTCAACTTACCCTAACAACAATCGATACATGTTTCCAGATCACTTAAGTCTAGAGTTAGGAGAATTATCTCTCAACCCTCTCCCTGGAAATTTGGCCAAGAAATTTATTCCACAACATATACGTTGTTTCCTTTGTGAAAGCTATCTTTTGAGTAACAAGTTTAGCAATATAAAAAGAGGCACACATTTCATTAGGAGTAAGACCAATATGTGTCTAATTGTTGATATATTTAACTATTTACACTTAGAAATTAATATATAAAAATGCTTAAGATATTCACTTTAATTCACATATTATTTTACATACAATTTGGGGGTAAAGAAATTATTGTGAGCTGAAAGTACTGCATTTTAGCCATTTTCTGAAGATCAGTACTCACTTGTCTTCATGGAGTGAGATAAAGAGAATTAAAAGACAAGAAAAATGAAGGTATGAAGAAAAGAATGCGAGCTATATAGATTATTGGGAGAAGCAAAACATGCAATAGGTGGATAAATGTTGAACAAAAACGGCAGCATATGTTGGATACATAAAGAGTAAAACAACAGAGCAATATGGAGGAAAAATAGCCAAAGCATATAGCATATAACCAAAATGCAACATAGAAACAAGCATCAGAAAATGCTAGTGTTACCTAGCATTGCATGCATTTAACACATGGCATTTAATGCAAGCATTAAAGCTAGTACAAAGCGCTAGCATTTGAGTGCTGCAAAAGGAAGACAGAAGGAGGGTTTTAGGAGGCGTGTACAAGCGCAGTGGACCAAGAATGTAAGAGTAAAATCTTCCTATCAATGTATAGTAAAGAGAAATAGAGCTGGTGGCTTAGCTGGCTTAGAGGGGCTTGTGGCAGAATAAGAAGAGGAGTGCGTTAACAAGGCATGTGGACCAAAAACTAGACAATTAATTGGTCCCATTATGCTATAAGAGAAGAGTGGAGAGTAGAGAGGAGTTGTCGCAGTAGATTAGGATTTAGGGGTTTTCGTTTAGGGATGGAAATAGGGGCTAAGTTTTATCTTTTTGGGAGACTCATGAAAGCGTAACATCCTAACACCGGTTCGGAGGTGATATCGACGCTGACGATTCAGGTTAAGCATTTATTTATTGTTTTTGTTGTTTTTTGCTCTCTTTAGGAATTGATTATGTTATCTTTTGTTTATTGGATTAGGTATTTTGAAAGGATGATTTTAATGCATTCATTGAATCATTTGATTGCATACCCATTGCTAGAATTTCGATATAATCTGTAATTGTTATGTTGAAATTTATGTGTAGCGACTAATGATTTGTAATCATTAGGGATAACATGACCTAGGTTAGATGATGCATTGTATGTGGTTGTTGCCTTAATTGATCGATTTTCCTAATTCATAATGCTGCCACCTAATTAAATCTAGAGACCGTATCCTATGTTATTTGATGTTTAGGTTTAATTAATGATTATATCTTGATTAAACAAAACCTAAAGGAAAACTCGGGTTAATTACTAACCCACGATTAATAGTTTTTAGGAGAGGTTTAAGAACAATAAATCATTGAAATATGCTTAATTAGGGTGTAGGATGAGATTGAACCAAAGAACAGGATTCCTACCGAATTCCCCAATTTTACCATTTTTCGCATGTTTTCTTTAATTTGTTTTTATTAGTTAGTTTCATTTATTTTTCTTATTCAAAAATCCAAACCCCCCATTTTTCCTAAACACCGATTAATTTCATTTCATATGCTAACTGAACACTCCTTGTAGGATTGACCTAGACTCACCACTGCCATAATATTAGTCTAGTTATTTTATTTTGATTAGTGTTACGACGCGCCAGTCAATTTTAGCGTCGTTGCTAGGAAGTGAAGTGTTTAATTTTTGTTTGTGATTTTAATTAATGTTTTGTATATATTGGTTCATAATTAGTTTCTTTTCAGTTATTTCATGATCATTTCTTTATTTTGTTTCGTGTTTGTATTTTATAAAAATAAAAAAATCATTATGGATGGAATTAATTTTTTCTTTAATTCATATTCATAATTTATAACAATGTTTGGACTGATCAACCTAACTTTTGTTATGGACGGGATAATCATCAAAATTACTTCCATGATAGTTTGCAGAAAACACAACAATTCTCATATAGACCGAAAGCTTCCTATCATGACTTTAGTCCATCTCTGGAAGAGTTGAGTACTGTTATAAATGCTAATACTTTGCAATTGCAGTAGAATAGTCTACAATTCCACCAGGATGGAGGGCAATTTCCAAAAACTACATGGTTTAGTGCCTAAGATTTGGAGAGCCAACATGACTCAAGTACATATCTAGAAGAAATGTTTAATATTATGGCTACTAACAATCTTCGAATTCGACAGGATATGTAGCAGTTCCAACAGAATCTGCAACAACTATTTTAGCAAGCTGTACAAAAAATCTGACAAGATGCTTTGCAATTCCAGCAAGATGCATTACCTTGATGGGGAGATATAAATCGTCTGGAATTACAAAGCAAAGAGGAGAAGATGTATAAACCCAAGCTTTACTCGATGGATATTAGCGCAGAAAGCTTGCAAAGAGAAGAGGAGCTTAACAATTTTGAGGTCAATCCTCGATGAATTGCTTGTGCCGAAGAAGCTGAGGAGGAGCTTGAAGTAGAAAAAGATACATCTTTTAGATCGGAGGTAAGTAATAAGTACATTATTATTTTTGAAACTAACTCTTCAACTTTACCTAGCAGGCTAGAAAAATTAAACGAAGAATAACAAGGTGAAGACTCATTTGAATTATTTCAAAAGAGTGAGGACTCAATAGAGTTGAAGAATTTAAAGAAAGAGGGAGAGCCACAAAAAGTGCAGTTTTTAGGAGAGCCATGAGCGAGTGAGCTGAAGATCGAAGGTGGCAAGTAGGATGTCAAGTCCCCACACCCATTGGCGATGCTTTTACGAAGACCATCCGGGTGTGAAAAAGACAATGCCTGAAAAGACGAGTGGACATTAGAGCATGATGGGGAAACGATGAAGTTCCACTCCTCAAAAGCCTCAAGGCATCGTGCTGATAAGGAGCTTACTTCGAGGGAAGGTCCTCTAGGCTCGTCACGGAGTTTGAGCATGTTTCCTGTTGGGTTCAAGCATCCATTCGACAATAGAAGATGTGCATATGCCGAGGGTCAAGCTAATGACCTAAAATAAGCACTTCTTGGGAGGCAACCTAAGGGAAGTAAATTTCTTTCTTTACATTTTCGCATTTATTTTTTATTTTTTGTTTTTTTATGCATGTTTGTTTCTTTGTTAGTATATTTTTCTTGTTTATAAGTTTTCAATCAAAATGAGAGAAAGAATAAAACAAACAAAGAAACATTCACTCGTTTTCTGTTGCTTCTGGGATATATAGTCATGATTAGAGTGTGAATTGACTATAAAATTTCATAGCAACTTTGTCATGTACTTTTACTCTTATGATTGGTTGATATGCATTATCTTTAGAAGAGTAGTGACTAGTGGTAGATAAAGTCAGTGAGATTTTGAGTCTTATTAGACTGAAAAATCCATATCGGTCTCATTGTCTTTTGATAATGTGTGACCTTCATGACATGTACATTCTGATTTTGCATTGAATTTCTATTTGAGACCACATTTTTATACTTGCATTAACATGGATACGATTAGGCATTCTTTGCTTTTCCAAACGACATTAGCCAAATAACCTAACTAATAAATGATTTTCCTTTTTGATAAGCCTCTTTGAGCCTTATTAATTAGCCTTTCTTTTTGTATCAACCACATTACATGTTTTATGCTTAACCAAATTTCCTACCCAAGTCATAAAGCTAGTGGAACATTTGTGATTGTTGAGTTTGTGGATGTACAAAATTCTAAGTATGGGGGTGTACATACATGAGGGTTGGTTATTGTTGGGATGTTTTTTTTACATCTTATTATTAAAATTCCCATGTTAATGTAGTTTCTTTTAATGTTAAAAAAGAAAGGAAAAGAAAGAAAGAAAAGAGAAAAGCAAAAAAAAAGAAAAAGAAACAAGAAAGAAAGAAGAAAAAGGAAAAAAGGAAAAAATGAAAATAATTTTTTAAAAATAAATATTTTTAGGAGCATGTGTATATATGTTGAAAAGTTTTTTATGACTAATGCATTCTCCTAAAGTTGTGATAAATAGGATATTTGAGTATATTAAATATGGGGTAGATGTTGGCTTGGAAGGTTCACTCTTACGTTTTCAATGTATTGTTGACATAAATTGTATGAGTGATTCCTTCGGATTTGTATATGTTTCATGTGGTTGGTGTGCGAGGGTTGAATGGGGTTGTGAAATATAAATGTTGCATTTGTTATAACTGATGGTACCTAGTTTTTGATTGAGTGTTACTTTTGTTTCACTATCTTTGATGGCTTTCACGTTACTTGACCCAAACACATCTTACCTTACCTTTACCCACATTACAACCTTGAAAAGTCCTTTGATCCATGATTTTACATATGAACATTAGTGGTGGAGAAATAAAATGGTATGCAAAAATTGTGGAATGACTTAATCATGAATGGTGTTGGGTATACCCATTAGTATATTTTAGTTAAACACATTTTCCAAGTCTATCATTAGATTGCTCAGTTTTTAAAGATATTGAATGTTGATTGATCATGAGTAAAAGCTTGGAATGTTGACATCTTGCTATGATTTTTCAAAATCACTCATCTTTGCTTGTGATTATATAGTCTTGAAAAATATGGGAATTGAGTAAACATTTTTGGATCATTGAGCTTAATTTGGATGGTTTGGCCAAGGACAGCCAAAAGCTAAGTGTGGGGGAAATTGATTTGTGTCTAATTGTTGATACATTTAATTATTTACACTTAGCGATTAATATACGAAAGTGCTTAATATACTCACTTTAATTCATATATTATTTTTAGTACAATTTGGAGGTAAAGAAATTAAAGTAAGTCGAAAGTACTACATTTTGGCCATTTTTTTGAAGATCAATACTCACTTGTCTTCATGGAGCAAGACAAAGAGAATTAAAAGACAAAAAAAAAAAGAAGACACGAAGAAAAGAATGTGAGCTATATAGATTATGGAGAGAAGCAAAGCATGCAATAGGTGGATAAATGTTGAACAAAAACAACATCATATGTTGGATACATAAGGAGTAAAATGAAAAAGCAACATAGAGGAAAAATAACCAAAACGCACAGCATATAACCATAACACAATATAGAAACAAGCATAAAAAAACACTAGCACTGCATGCATTTAACAAATGGCGTTTAACGCTAGCATAAAATGCTATCATTTGAGGGCTGTAAAAGGAAGACAAAAGGAGGGTTTTAGGAGGTATGTACAGGGGCGGTGGACCAATAATGTAAGAGTAAACTCATCCCATCAATGTACAGTAGAGATAAATGGAGTTGGTGGCTTGGCTAGTGTGATTTGAGAGAGCTTGCGGCAGAATAAGAAGAGAAGTGCGTGAACAGGGCATGTGGACCAGAAACTAGACAATTAATTAGTCCCATCATGCTATAGGAGAAGAGTGGAGAGTAGAGAGGAGTTGCCGCAGTAGCTTGGGATTTAAAGGTTTTCGGTTAGGGATGGAAGTAAGGGTTAAGCTTTATCTTTTTGGGAGACTCATGAAAGGGTAACATCATAACACTAGTTCGGAGGTGATATCGACGTCGACGATCCAGGTTAAGCATTTTTTATTGTTTTTGTTATTTCTTGCTCTCATTAAGAGTTGATTATGTTATCTTTTGTTTATTGGATTAGGTATTGAGAAAGGATGATTTTAATTCATTCATTGAATCGTTTGATTGTATACCCACTGCTATAATTTCAATATAATCCATAATTTTTATGTTGAAATTTATGTGTAGCGACTAATGATTCGTAATCATTAGAGATAACATGACCTAGGTTAAATGACACATCATATGTGGTTGTTGGCTTGATTGGTCAGTTTTTCTAATTCGTAATGCTACTACCTAATTAAATCTAGAGATTGTATCCTAAGTTATTCAGTGATTAGGTTTAATTAATGATCGTATCTTGATTAAACAAAACCTAAGGGAAACTCAAGTTAATTAATCACTAATCACCGATTAATTTCATTTCATAAGCTAACCGAACACTCCCTATGGGATCGACCTAGACTCACCACTGCTATAGTAGTGGTCTAGTTATTTTATTTTGACTAACGTTACGATGCGCCAGTCAAGGAAACATTCTATATAATTCGTAGGATAAGAAGACAAATTTGATATGTCTTCTATTGCTAGAAATATTTCTAACCGAAGTATCAAATACAAAAGGATAGCCCTCTTTATCCAAACTTGATATAGAGATCAAGTTTCGTCTAAAAGATGACACATAAAATGTGTCTCATAAAACTAATAGAAACCTCATATCGAGGTTCAAGTCTACTTCTCCTACAAACAAAACATCCACCTCTTCATTTTTGTTGATCATCAGTTTCTTCTCTCCTTTAGTTGACCTTCTCTTGGATGTAAACTCCTATATTGTGGAAGCAGCATGATTAGAAGTCTCATTATCTAACCACCAAGAATTTGATATAGTTATAGCTACATTGGATTCATGAATCATATAGGGCCGAGGAGTTACCTGACAGTTCCTACTTAACCTTCCACAGCTTGTACTTCGGGAAATTGACCTTTCTATGCCCCTTCTTCTTACAGGAAAAGCACCTCATACATTTTATGTCATATGGGCCCTTAGCAATGCTAGACTGTCTAATCTGAATCTATGGAGAGGGTTTAGGTTTCTTATCCTTACCCTTAGGCTGTTAGGGCTTAACCTTCTCTTTACCTTTGGTAGCCGCAAATAGGGCTATATGAGGAGAACTCTTAATCTTCTCCTTAGTTGTAGTACACCTGGAAATCAAGGCATTGATGTCCCAGGCCTCATTGTGAGAGATGTAGGAGGTAACTAACATCTCAAACTCTCAAGGGAGAGTATTTAGTGCCTGATGCACAATGAGCATGTTAGGAATAGGTACATCTAGTGCCTTTAGCGTACTCTGAAGATGAACCATCCTGATAGTGTACTCTCTAACTCCTCCTTCTCCTGTATACCTTATAGAGAACAACTCTTTAATCAAGGTTCTCTGCTCCGTATGAGAAGACACCTTGTACCTTTAGAAAATGTTATCTGCAAACTCCTTTGTTATAACTGTATCTGGTAATTCACTAAGCAGATGATCTGGGATTGATCTCTTGATGGTCAAATAGCACATATTATTTGACCGCTTCAAGGTTGCCATTGCTACTTTATCAGCTTCTAAGCTGATATTAGTAAGTGGAGAAGGCCTCTCAATATGCATCGTCATGTTGACTTCAGCCATCTCCAGGGTAAACTCAACATCCTTCTTCCACTTCTTGAAATCGAAACCATTTAAGGTTTCAATCATGACAGCATTGTTGTTTACGGAAAATGTGACTACAAAATAGAAAAGACAATGTAAAGATCAGTACAAATATAAGATAATAGTGATACTTAAGGCATAAAAGTAGTATCTATATCGAGAATCTGATCACACTTCTTATGAAACACCTTTGAGCTGAATACATAATATATGCAATGAGACCCCCAAATAAAAGTGATCAGAGTACAAACTATTAATTCTCATGATACTAACACCTTTAGGTAAATAGATCATTTAAGCAATGACTTTCCTCCATTTAATGCATTTATGAATATCTTAAAACCCTATACAAGGTCAACACCTCTAGGAAGAATAACCAAACATAAGGCCAGAGACATCCCCCAACATGTGAGTAGAACAATTCAAAACACTGACTTAAAAAGCTACTTTGGTGACTACATCCTCATCAGTACCCTAGAAAATGCAAAATCACAAGGGATATATTTTTATTTCATCCTCATATTCTATATGGGCATAATGTATGTGAGAACCATCTATAAATAAAAAAACTAAATGGACAGTCAAATAATCACATACTAGTACTAAAAACATCGCCTTTAAATTTTATTTGAGACTTTTATTTAAAAAATTCTCAATGAGAGTGAATATCGTACTTTCCCGAATACCAAACCTACCACACAAGACATAAAACTTTAAGTGTCTCCCTTATGCAATTTGGAGCACAAAATGCACTCAAAATCAGCTTAAGCTTTAAAACCTTTTTTCCAAAATCCAATTACTAACGTAATAAATCCAAAAAAATTGAAAAATCACTTAAAAAATTCCTCCAACCTTGAAACTGACCCAAAAGGACCTGGGGCAACTTTCTGGGAATTCTGAAAAAAATTTAAATTTCTAGTGTTGATGGTTGTAGAACTGTAACGCTGACATCAACAAAGCATTGTGCGTCGATGTCAATAGGTGTCACGCCTGCGAGTGGCAAGGGGTGCACATGCATTGCACGATCGCGTAATGACATGAGCCAGATGCGTTCTGGCATGTGCTTAGCATATGCTCCCACTCATACGCAAGCTTTCACTATAACGCACTCACCGCCACGTGTCCGAATCATCGTCGTCTGCATATCAGAATAGATGGCGGGAGCCTACGATGCACGCACCAGTCTTCACGCACTTATGGGAGAACAGGCTACGTGAGGCACGTACATCTGTTACCTCGTGGAGTCACGTGGGAGGACGACATGTGCCAGCCAAGTAGCCTTATGACACACGCACCCTACAGCGCAATCATCCTTTTGATCACGTAACCGCTCTGATACTATGTTTAACATGTAACATAGACCTTATTATGTGTCCCAGATCATTCATGAAAGGGTTAAAAACGAAGGAAAAACGAAATATTTGATTTTGGTTCCATCTTGATTTCCGAAGCGGTTTTCGTGACCAAAATGGGCTTCAATCTCCCAGAACTTTTACGAAAAACGTTCATCGACACGTGGTTAACGTCTTTCTATAGTTTTCTCAATACATAAGCGCTCTTAACGGGTCAGAGGATCCGTATGCTTATGAATGAAATGAGCAATTGTAGGAGATCTTAACCTTTATATATAAGTTCTATATCGGGCTTCCACATTACAAGCTTGATATAGGTCCAATCCACACTACTCAAAATCATTTTTGCTTCTGGACTTCAACATATTGATTTAGATCATTTATTGGGTCACTTTATTACCTTTATCTAAATCAAATTACGTAATTTAACTGATAAGTTATTAAAAAGCTGAAAAATACAATTAATAGTTTTCCAACATAATGAGAAAGGACAAAATTGTCCAACAAGAAAAAATCTCATCTAAATAAGAATCACACAAAAAAAGAAGATATGGACAAAAAAAAGGAGTAAAATAAATAAAGAGAGGGAAAAACATCCGCAGAATAGAATGAGAGATTATTTTGTTGTGTAAATCATCTTACAATTAATAAAGTACAGGTGGATAAAGATATCTTCAGATTGCTAATATTCTATACTTTGATTTTCCAAATCTTTAGTTATGTTAGCTTTTTTAAATTTATAAACTAATTTAGTTAGTATCTAAGTCTCGTCTCCCGTGACTTTCTCATAAGGAAAAGTGGAGAATATTCCAAGAACATTATTGTGCTTTCTTTCGACAATGTTCAAACAATTAGTAGTTCCCAAGAATTGGGACGAACAATTTAGATGAGGTTTCACTTCAAAGTTTTATTGAATTTATGTTAATTTTCCACTTTCTTACTTGGGTCTATGACAGCTGTTGATGTGAAAGGATTCACTTTAAGTAACTACAACAATAATTTATTAATTAAAAGAGAAGTCTCAGTTGCATAGGATTGAAGAAAACAATAATAATAATAATAATATACAAACAATATGTTAACAAATTGAATTGTTGAAGCAATATGGTGCTTGGCAACGAAATGAACAATAATAACAGAACTGTCCCTCTGAACATTTCCATCATGGAACGAACGGAAAGGATTGTAAGTCGAGATACTTGAGACTGCCATGAATTGTAAATTAATTACCGATTATAAAGAATGAATCATCATCCCTTTCATCATTGTCATCTTACATTTCGTCGGCATCGTCGTCAACAATAACCACATCGTTAGCACTTAATATAAATCTTACTAATACATAAAATTTGAAAAGGTTTAATACAATGCAATCTTATAGTTAACTAATAAAGAAGTTGTTTCTAAAATGATAAAAATGTCTAAATTATTTTTAAAAAATAAGGGAAGATTTTGTTCAAAAAGATAAGTGGGATGGGATCCACATTCTTTAAAGAAAGCCGTGTGGCGTTGTAATTGCATAATTTTCTTGTCTTCGCCCATTCTTTTCCAGTTAGTCAATGGAAAATCTTGATTTGGTAGTTGCTTGCCCGCTAGAATACATGTCAGAGTGTGATATACGTTGGATGACAATAGATAGATACGCCTTTTAGAAGATGTCACTTATAATGTTCAATATATATCATTTTTTATTAGAAGTATCATCACAGCTTTGGTCTATTTTAAATCGTGTATGATGTTCATCATTTTTCGAGCTAAGTTTGAATAAGATAAAACTCTCCCCACAAAGAGAATTATATGATCCAAACTTAAGTTCTATCATTTGGATTATCAATGC
>JAOSBN010000002.1:28469829-28493173 GCA_027563595.1 Erythroxylum suave | reverse complement strand
ACGGAAAAGAAGCCCAAGTGTTCGTAATTCCTTCTCGAATCGGGAAAATTTGTTATAATAAGAACCTCGGTCTATTTGCAAAGTAAAAGAAATCCGCATTATTAAGCTTTATAGCCGAGTCAAGCTAACACAAGGATAACAAAAATGGATCAACATGAGATTAATGGATTTTACTTAAATTGATTGGATTTTAAATTAAATTTGTGCTTTTTTTTATTTAAATTTGTTAGATCAGCTCGAGTTTGATTTCACTTTTCAATCCATTTTGAAACCTGAATTATCTATCATATTTTATTTTGATTTTGTCTTTTGACTAAGAAAAGAGTTCACAAAGTTATTTTTTTCTACTTTTAATTGTGGACGGAGGATGCATGATTCTTTGTCACTTGTTGAAAATTTTCTTCCAATCTCTTATGTGCATCATCCATGCTTCAAATCTTATACAAGATTTTGTGTAATTTGGCGTCTGTGGAATTAGGTTTTTCCTGTTGGAATCTAGGAGGCTCGTGAGATCAGAATTGGCCTCCCGCATTGTTTGATCATGAAAAATTTGGATGATTTTTTCCACCCAGGATTGTAGGTGTTCAAATAGGGGTTGTTCCCTCCACCATAGTCAAACTATGCTCCGATAGACTTAACTTGCTCCGTTTCATTACTCTGCTTCAGGAAGCAATCGATGATATAATGGTTATCCTTGCAGCATAGTTTGCATCTTTGTTGAATGCCCTTAATAAGGGTTGAAGAGGAAGCTTTCATGTTGTTCAAATGTCATGTTAAGCTTTCACTTTTTTCTTGCATCTCTATCATTTGGTCAACCGTTATAACTCCCTTATGTTCTTGGATGGTTATGTGTTGTCTACTTCGGTCATTCATCCACATATAGTTGTTACTAGCTATTTCTTCCTGCAACTCCTCCACTTCGTCAACAATCTTTTGCATAAGCGATCTGCCTGATGCTACATCTATGGTACCTCATATGAGTGGATTGACTTCATTGTAGAAGGTTTGCAAAAGAAATTCTTTTGGTAAGTTATGGTGTGGAAACCTCATTTGCAAATCCTTATATCTCTCCCACGCCTCGTAATATGATTCCTCATCACCCTGTTTCAAGTTCCTGATTTCTTTGATCATCTTTATAGTTTTAGTGAGAGGAAAATACTTGTCTAGGAATGCATGTACCAATTGCTCCTACATTGTGACATTTGAGGGACTGAGGGAGTGGTAACAAGCTTGGGCTCTATCCCTTAGTGTAAAGGGGAAAATCCTTATCCTAATAGCGTCTTTCGACATTTTATGATATTGCAAGGTATTACATCTTTCAAGAAAGTTCACTATATGTGCATTCTGATCCTTGTTGGCCAGTTTATAGAATTGTACATTTGTTTGCAACATGTTTAGTAAGGTTGGCTTTATTTCGGATAAAGGTGCTTGAACAAGTGGTCTAGCGATACCTTGATTGGTCACATTAAATCCCAGTATTATGAAATCCATGAGGTTTGTGATTGGTTCCCTTAGTTTGCTCCTTGTTGAAACTCTTGATGAAATTCTTCAATTTCTTCTTCATGGTGTTTGGCTATTCGAATGGCTCGTTCCAAGTAATTGATGTTGAGTGCTAGGGTTTTAGCGTTCTAACTTGAACTTTGAGCAACTCTTGTGTTCATGCAAATGCATGAATACAAGAATGATGAGAATGCCTTAGACTACAAGAACTAAACTAATCTTACTAATTCCCCAGCAATAGTGCCAAAAACTTGGTAAGAAAGTTTTACTTTTAATAAAACCCTAATATCTGTAAGTGTACGGGTTGTAAACTTGTAATATTAATGGTGTCAATCCTATGAAGGGTTGGTGAACTAATCTAATTCTAAGTTATCTAAGGCCTAAAAGGATTATTAAAATGACGATAAAAACAAAACAAAAAAGTAAATATGGATTGATTGGAAATAAAATGTAAAATTAACACATAAGGAATCAAATTGAGCACCACCAAATTAACAATGGAAATCATATAAGGAAGATTAGTTGATTATAAGAAGGGGGATTTATCCTATCATCAAATGCTAACACGATTACTTTCAAGTTAATACGGTATCGATCCTAGAATTTCGAAGGATGGATTACTCTCTCTCGAGTTATAATCATTAAATACCAAATCATAACCCCTAAATGAATTATGGAATTTGCAATCTCTCAATTAACAAAAAACCTACAAATCCAATTAGATCTTAAGCCCTCTAGTAGACTACTGGGTCCTCACACTAGATCTCCCTTCATATAAATTTCTGATTTGATTATTTGCATGATCTATTAGATTGTTTAAGTCTTATTACGCAACGTAATTGTTTTGCTATGGACTCACTATCTCGATTTTTTACTGAAGCATGTAAATAAAACAAATAATTACAGCACCCAATGTATTAACATTAAAAGTAATCACGTTAATATTTATTTAAAAACAAATCTTTAAAGAAGTTTAGAACATCATCGTCAAACTCAAATTGATCATTATCAAATCCATCTTATACATTCAAAAGAAAGAATAATAAAGATGAAATGAAATGCCACTTAGAAGGGTTGGAATAGATTGAGAATATAGCAACATTGCAGTCCTTCTTCTCCTTCTTCCTTTCTCCTCTGCCTCTCTTCTTTTTCCTCTCTCCTTGGATCTTTCTCAAAGTGGCAGAAATAGAGCTCCCTTAGGGGTTTTCTCTTTCTTTATATAATATTTTCCATTTTAGGTAAGGATTACAGTTTTCTCGAGTCCAAAAAGTCCCAAATGTCTCTCAGTAAGTCATGTTTAGGAGGTCAATTAAGAGGCTAATAATAAATTTGTAGAGGACGGTAAAAAGGGGTGCATATTCATTCCCTTTGTTAAAGATATTAGTAATTAATATTTTTCCTAGTTCAAAGGGGATATCGAGCTCGGTTAACATATTTGGGAATTGATCAACCTCAATAATGTTTTTCTTAACTATCTTTTAGAATTGATTAAGTTATTGGTCCTAATAAAGCTTATGTTCATCACTCTATAATCATTGACCAATTGATCCATTCAATAGTAAGTCTTTTAAGGGAAAGGATTAGTTAAAAAATAATATATATGTATACTTCAATCTTATTTTCCAAAGAAGCTCCTTATGGGATAATCTAATTAATATTCAACCCAACTTTAATAACCCTTTATTGATTCCTGCTGACTTCAATAACTCTATGCATCACTTTGAAGCCAAAGGGAATGCATATATTAGAAACTTTTCAAATTATCTTAAAGATTATTTGAACTAACTATAAGTAACAGATCTCCAAAAGGAGGGACAAATCTATACTTATAATAATAAGGAATAATTAAGATGATTTTTTAGGAAAAAATAGTTAGAGCTCTTGTCAATAGCCAATAATTGACTAATTTTTAAGATAGCAAAGCCTTGTTCAATTGCCCTTTATTTTTTGATCACTCTTTCACTAAAATTTATGATCCATCTTTGAAGTAGTGGAGGAGAATCCACCTCAAATTCACTAACTATTTGGTTAAGGATGAAAGGTTTTAAAATGCTATAAAAATGGATTGATTCATGATTTTAAGGTTTCAAATCCTTTTTTTTTTGTATAAGAAAATTGCGTAAGGGATCTGAAGAGGCTTAAACCTAATAAAGCCCCTGACATTGATGGTATCAATGCTCACTTCGTCATAAAGACATAGAGATTTACCAAGAAACTTATAACTAATGATTTCATTGAGTTTTTAAACTAAGTTGAAATGCTTAAAGATCTTAATAAGACTTATAAATCTTATTCTTGAGTATTCTAATCTAAATTTTTTAAACAAATTTGGACTACTTTTATATTGCAATACTATTTACAAGATTATTACTAAGGTCTTAGCCTCTAGATTCAAAGTGATTCTAAGTTCCTTTGTTCATCCATCTCAAGGGGCTTTTATAAGAGGAAGATTAATAGAGATAACATATTGCTAGCTTAGGAACTTTTCAAGACCTACATCAAAAGGAATTGATTCAAAAATTGTGTAAAATTATGCCATTGAGGTTGAATTTTGTAAGTCTTTTGATTCCATCAACTAATAGTTTATCCTAAACAGTCTAAAGGCATTTGGCTTCTTATATCAATTCATTAATTACATATATTAATAGATTAGTCTTATGTTGCAATGTAATAAATGGAGAACCTAAAAACATTGTACAAAATGCAAAAGGTTGAAGATAAGGAGATCCATTTTCTCTATATTTATTTACCATATCAATTAAGGCTTTTATTAGAGTGATTGGAAGAAATCATTGGTTAAGAAAGAAACTTTAAGTACCACAACAAATATAATAAGTAGAAGGTTCATTATTTGTCCTTTTTAGATGACCTACTTCTCCTTTTAGGCGTCAGTCTCATCTATATCAGTGCTTTAATGACCTTAAAATCTTTGAGGAATTTTTTTGAATAGCTATGAATAAGAATAAGAGTTATACAATTCTCTCTTCTGGTGTAGCTCACCTTGTAACCTGGATAACTTAGTTGATAGGGCTAAAGATTAAGGAGCTTCCTTTCATCTATGTAGGTATTTCCATTTTACTCAGATCTTTTATATGGTTATGTGATGGTAGAAGGAGATATTTTTGCTAAAGTGAAAAGGAATGAGATTTGTTCTCCTAAAAAAGAAGGTGGTTTGGGGATCTATCTAATAAAACTCACAAACAAATCCCTTTCGATTAAATGAATTTAGAGATTATTAACTTATAAAGAAGTTTTGTAGGTTCAATAGGTGCATTTATAATTTTTAAGAGGAAAGAGTTTTTAGAATATAAAGCCTAGAACTAATACCTGATAAAATATCCTACACATCATTAGGTTAATGGATCTAACGAGATTATAATACAATCATAAGGTTGTGATAGAGGAAATACTATCTTCTATTTTGATATTTGAATCTAGTCGTTACATATCCTCATTATTGTTTGCTTTATTAGCACTAGGTCTAGGCTTTAATCCAAAATTTGATAAATTTGATTACATATATTGGTTGAAGCACTATTCTAATGTTTTCTCTATTAGATCTTATAAACATCATATGCCTAATATATCCAAGGTGCCTTAGTATATATTGGTTTGGTTAAAAAAGGCAACCCCTATGCTATCGTTCATCCTATGGCTTCCTTTTAAAGGGAGGCTATCCAATCTTGATAAGCTCCATGGTTTCTAATATCATCAACTTTGTTCCCTATGCATTTAAAATCATGAATCAATTACTTATACGCTCTTGTAATGCATCTTCTCATCTTACTTATAGGAGGAACTATAAAGGGTTTGAAAAATAAAAATTACCTGTATTAAGTGGTCTAACATTATAATAGCCTAGATATGCAAAGGATATTATCTTATAGCTAAAATATCCTTCAGAGTATTCAAATGCATTGACTTTCAATCATAACAAATTCCTTATAAGCTTAAGTGCATGATTAGAGAATATGTTTTAGTTCATTTGTATCACATTCAATGTAGTAACAACATTATAAGTAAATAGGGCTTGAGAAACTAAACTTCATTTGCAATACAAATTTGACTAAGTTCCAAATTATAAAGCTACTATTTGATTATAACAGCTAACTTATCTAATAGTTAAAACATCCACATGTTAATTGATTGTAAAGCTTCAAGATGATTCCTTCTTCATTCCTTGTCAAATTTGTGGCTATTGTCCTTCTTGTCAATTGCATCCCTATTAGAAACTCCATTTTTTTAATACATTCCTTAATTTCTTTTTAAAATAAAATTGTTATGATGTTTCTTGTAACTTTTTCTTGGTCATTAAATGGATTAAAGGCTTAATCATTCCATGATTATTTTAAATTAGGTATATTACATATACTTTGTCATAATCAAAAGAAAATTAAGAAGGTTTTAAAGAAAACCCTCTTAGTAAATCAAAATAATTTTAAGGAACTTTTAAAATAATTTTAAATAAGGATTTTTTAAAGGAATGTTTTATTTTTGAAAGAATTTAAAAAGTTTTGAAAAACTTGTTTTCAGATGTTTAGTTAAGCAATATTATCATTGTAATCATTCTTAGGATTTTATATAGATTGTTGACTAGTATCTTTAAAATAAAAATATAGAGTTTGTGAATATAATTGTTGACCAATGTACTAGATGATTGAATAATGTAACTGCTACTAGCTATTATATGACTATTTTTTGTTTCTAACTATTATTTTAAGTTGTTTTGAATATAAATATACCATATATGAGTTATAACAAGCACCTTTGACATAATAAAGAGTTGTTAAGAGATTTGAGAGGCTAAAGAGTATTTCTGGGTACATATGTACAATACATAAACTAAATTGGTCCTTAGCTTATCAGTGCTAGCAAGAAATAAAGTTTTTAAAGTATATATGGTTATGTTAGTGTAATAATTAGAGATATATCTTGGTTTACACATTGTGAGAGTTTCTCTTGACAATGAATAATAATTTTAAAGGTTACTCTTCACCTTTGATAAAATATATAATATATGGAGGGTTTCTTTTCACCAATGGAAATAAGAACATAGTAAATTCTCACATAAAATTTAGAAAGTTAATGAAGGACAAGGATTGTTTGACTAGACTACTATAAATCAAATTTTCTCTTTTTTTCTATCTCTTGCCATTGTTGTTCTAATTTTATAATTATTTTTATATATTTGTTATAATCATTTAATTGAGTATTAAATTATGAAGAAGAATAATGATTTCAACAAGATCTATTGAGACTTCAATATTTAAGATTCATGATAATGATTACTTTATCTTTTGTACTTTCATATTCTTATATTTTTCTTTCTTGTCTATAAGCATAAAGTGAATTCTTTAAATTTGAAGAAAAAATAAATGATTGTAGTAAGAATTACATAATTGGTCAAAATAGTCCTTAGAATATTTTGGTACTATGTTAATATATAAATGTTTTCAAAATCAATGGTGGTAAATTATTTTCGAAATAGAATACTTATGTAGCAAAATGCAAGAACTAATTGGGATATCTCTTTAGGTGAGATGGAACCTAGGATGTAATATTTTGAATTGTTCTTATGATTTAATGAAATACCTAATTTTCTTATTATTTATGTATGTTCTTAATTTGTTTAAATTGAAGGAATGAGAATTAAAAGTTCAATAATTAGATTTTTACATTAAGAATTAGAGACATGAGTATGGACAGATCACAACATAAATGATGAGGTTAAGTGAGTTACTCATGAGAGAACTACATTATCTTTCTAGGTTAGGGTAAAATTTATCATGAGAATTATATAAGATTAAAGAATTTTCAGGTAATCTTAGTTAGAGGGAGATTGTTAAGTGATTGATTGATTATCTATTTATTCCCTAATGCTTAGTTATTAATGTTTATATTGCATCCAAGATATTTATTTGAGTTCATTTTTTAATATAGTTTCAAGTTGGAGAAAAAAATAATCAAGATGAGCAAAAATTCGCATCCTTAGTGGTTATTCCAACCATCTTTGTGACTTACATGTCCATGTGGAGATCTATAATAATGTGTAAGTGAGCCACATAATTATGTACCTTAACTATGTATCCAACTTTGAATGTGCATCTTTGCGAATTTTGGAGAATCAATATATGCAGTCAGCTACACACTAATGTAGTTGATCGTGTATAACCACATAACCCTACTAGATTATGTTGTATTATGTTTAAAGTTTGGAATTTACGTATGAATGATTTAGATAGACCTACTAGATTATTCATGTATGGATTCATTGTCAGAATCAAAATTGTAATCTGTAATTATTATAGATCTGATTCATGTATGGTTAACTAATTATTTTGCATCATTAGGGATGGCATATCATAAGTTAAATGATCAGAGCTTCTGTGGTTATTGCTTAGATTAATGTGTTTTCCTATCCTTATGCAACTGTCACATTAAATCTAGAGAGTTTATTTTGGGTTGTCTAATAACTATACCTAATTAAAGAGCTTGTTTTAGTTAGTCACAATCTTACGTAAAATTGACATTATCAGAGCACGTTGTTAACTTACAGTTAAAATTTCAAAGAAACGTAAACAAACAATATTTACAATTGAATATGCATATTCATCTGAAGTGTGAGATTGAATTGAGAACTGGACTAAAACCCATTAATTAGTCCCCTCAATTTTGTGTTGTTTGATTTTATTTGTCTTCCATAGTTTAATTTAATTTTATTACATCAATTGGTTTCATCCAAATCCCACCTCTAATCATATACACTGATTTGTTCATTACAAAAGCTAATCACATACTCTTTGTACATATGACCCTTTCTTACTACTATAAGTTTAGTTATCTAGAACTAGGTTTTATTTTCAATTTTGTTCAATACACATAAAAGATTTCAATTAATTTAATCACAGAATAAGGGTTATGTTATTCGAAAGAGAGCATAGTTGTAACTTAAATCATTCTTACTAGTCCAAGTAACTAGGGTTATGTATAAAATTAGAATAAAGTCGAAAGAAAATAAAGTTCTAAGGAATATCTTGTCCAAATCTAGCTTATTCATAGTTTACTTTCTACTTGATCATTTCTTTGGTTTGATTTTTATAATAATTTATTCTTTTTCCTTTTCTATCAATCATATTTGGTGACTTCACGTAATTGAAATTAAGTGGAGATTTTGTGCTTTATGATTTACAAGGAAATAACCCCTAGACATAAATATTAGCAATAATTGTAACTCAAGTCCGTTAACGGATCATATAGGGTTTTGATATTGGGATATTTGCATAATTCCACTGGCTAATTAAACTTTCATATGATCCTCATTGTTTGACATCATTTGTTAGCCCCCTAATATTGCAGTACCCTTTGTGCTAGCAATTGGTGAGCCTTGTTCAGCATGTAGAATAGATTAGGCATGCCAAAGGAACTAGGGTAACTTAACTAAGTAAGATCAAGCATGGTTCAAGCTACGACTGGCTTTGATGGAACTGTGGGGCATTGATCTATATGGCTAAGGCAAGTTGGACTTGTCTAAGATGTCTTTCGTTGCACTAAGGATGAAATGTTGCTTAAATTATGGACCATCGATGAGCAGAATACGCGATGGGTATGCATTGGTCGGATCACGCAGGAATTGGGTCAGAACTTGATTAGCCTTCACTTTTGGATGAAGATCAAGGGTAATGTGGATAAGATGGGATGAATCATCAAAAAAATGGGATGAAATGGAAAAGAACATGGATAATGTATTTTGTAAGCATTTTACATACGTTACTTTTACTTAGAAGTGAGTTAGTGGCAAGTTATGTAAACAATCCACTAAAATAGTGCCTAAAGTGGTTAAAATCTTCAACCACCAAATTAGTTAGTGGCTTAGTGGAATTGTGCTCGCTTTCTTGTATTCTTGCCCAATAAGTCTCTAAACACCTATAAATAGCTCACTGAGCAAGGCCTTATTCACTAAAGAGAGTTAGATTTTTGTATCCTTTGTATCAATTGTGAGTAACATAAAGGTTAACAATTTTTTTATAAAACTTTGTGCATCTTTCTCTTATTATTGTTGTCTATTCTATTGTATTGGTTAATTAAATTTCGTGAGTTTACTTTGCCTCTATGAGAAACAACTTAAACAAGAGTGATTTGGTAAGGTTGAGTTGAATTGCAAGAGTTCAACTGTTGTACTGATACTTTGGCATCATGTACGAACTTTGAGTACTTTGTAAAGTCTATGTAATAGTTGGTATCAGAGTCGTGTTGGTGATTCAGTGGCAGGTGGTAGCAATCTAACTGAGTGCATCATAACGGTGGAAGTGCCTATTGGTCTTATACCTACGAGTGAAGAAGAAGTCCCATCTTACGCATCACATTTTGAAGCACTGAAAGGGCAAATCCAAGCATTGTGAAATCAAGTGGCTGAATTGATTAAAGCATGAAAGGATGCCAAATTTGAGATGATTTTCTTCAAACATGCAATTGTAACTTTGGATGTGGGATATGCTAAAAGCACCATGTTAAAGGTGCGTGAGCCAAAAGTTTTCAATGGCATTCAGAATGTTAAGGAACTTGAGAACTTCTTATGGGATATGTAGCAATATTTTACAGTAGCTAAGGTGCGTGATATAGAAAAGGTGAATGTTTTTGGCAATGTATCTTAATGAAGATGCAAAATTGTGGTGGAGAACTCCAGCCTCTACCTAAATTAGTGTTGATCGTCCTCTTGTTAATGTTTTGAGAGGATGAAAAAGGAGCTAAGGATCAATTCCTTCCAAACAATAGTACTTGGCTTACAAAGGATGCCTTGAAACGATTGAAGCATGATGTTTTGGTAAGGGATTATGTTAAGAAATTTTATTCCTTAAATACTTGATATTAATAATATTTTAAATGAGGATAAGCTATTCAACTTCATGTTGGGATTACAACCTTGAGCATAAATGGAGTTGCGAAGGCAAAATGTCAATAATGTTGTGGGTGCAGTTATGGCTGCAAATGCTTTGGTAGATTTCATAATGCCAAAAGAAATAAAGGCCTCTTCCTCTTATAAAAAATATAAAGGTACTCATCAAGAGAAGAGTGAAGGAAATAAGAGGAAAAACCAAAGTAAGAAAAGGGAGAATAATTATATAAAGGAGTCTAAGCAAACTTGGAAACCAAAACAAGGTAAGAAATCTTCCAAGAAAAACCGTGGTTGTTTCTTATATAGTGGCTCTCACTATTCCTATGATTTCCTGAGAAATGAGAAGTTGAATGCTTTAACAGTGGATGAGGATGGTGAAAGCAATCACTCAGAATCTGGGCTAAATCCTATCTACTTACTTAATTGGATTAGTACAGAAGTACGTCCATTTGAGCACCTTATGTATATGAAGATATAGGTCAATGGAAAAGAACTCATACTTATGATGGACATGGGTATCACTCATTCATTTGTTGTGGAACGATTGGTGTGAAAGTTAGGTTGAAGATTAGCAATACCCCCATAAAAATGAAAGCTTTCATAGTGAAAGCACATACAATGATAGGAGCTACATATAACATTCCTTTAAGTATGGGAAGTTAGTGTGGAAAGTGAAACATGATGGTGACACATCTCAAGGATTTTGATTTGATTTTGGGCATCAACTTTCCTAAGATGGAAAAGGTAGTGCTATATCCATATGCTGGAGGTATAATGTTTATAAATGATCAAAATTCATCTCACATCAATTATTGTAGGTCTAGCGATATAACTATAGACAAAACCACTAGGTGCAATAACTCCTTATTGTAACCTTTATTGAATGTCACTATTAGAGTTGGTGGAACTATGAAAGCATCTTGGTGAATTGTTAGAAGTAGGTTACATCTAACCATCCAAAGACCCCTAGGGAGGAGCTCCAGTTTTGTTCAAAACTAAGCAAGATGGAGCCCTGCGAATGTGTGTTGAATGTCAAGCTTTGAACAAGGTGACTATTAAAAATAAATATGTTGTTTTTATAGTTCAAGATTGGATGGACATATTATTAAGTGCTACGGTGTTCACAAAACTAGACTTTTGCATTAGGTATTGGAAAGTATGAATTGTTGAAGGTGATGAACAAATGATAAGCTATCTAACTCAATATAACTTATATAAAGTTTTTGTTATATCATTTAGCTTGACTAATTGCCTTGCTACTTTTTGCAATATGATGAAAGATGTGTTGTATGAATTTTTGGACCATTTTATAGTGGTCTATTTAGACAATATTGTGGTTTATAACATTAATACGATAGAGCATATGCAGCACTTAAGGAAGTGTGAATTCACGCAATTGGAGATAAAGTTCTTAGGACACCTGGTGAGCAAGGGCCAAATGCGAATGGGTCCTAAAAGGGCATAAGTACTTGTTAATTTGTAGGCTCTAAAGATAGTGAAGGAACTTAGGAGCTTACTTACTTTAACGAATTACTATTTTTGATTTATTGTGGGATATTTGAAGAAGGCAGCATCTTTGATAGTTTATTGAAGAAGAAATAAGAAAGGTATTGGCCAGAGGCATGCTAAGAAGCCTTGGAGAAGTTGAAGGCTATCATTTGAACTAAACCAATGTTGAAGTTACCCAAATTTGATCTCTATTTTGAGGTGCATCCAGATGCTTTGGACAAAGTTATTAGAGGAGTCTTGGTGTAAGAAGGACATTCAGTGGCATTTGAAAGCTGTCGATCAACGATACTCAACACATAAGAAGGCGATGCTGGTAGTAGTAAATTACCTCAAAGATTGGCAGGTTTAGTTATTAGGTAATAAGTTTATTGTTCTAGTAGATAATGTGGATAGCACCTTTTCCAGGACTGAAAAGAAGTTATCTACAAGGCAAGCCCAGTGGCAAAAGTTTTTTACTTAATATTACTTTGTGTGGAAGATTAAATCAGGGATACATAATGACGTGGTAGATGCATTGAGTCGAAAAGAAGTCTTTGTAGCCTTGTATGCTATTAGTCGAGTGGAATCAAACCTATTAAAGTAAATTAAACTAGCAACTCCACTTAATAACACTTATGGTTGAATTGTAAAGCAAGTAAAGGATGGTGTTGTGTGGCGATTTTAGCTCGATGATGAAGGGTTGCTCATGATGAAGAACAACCAATCTTGGCCTACACATAATTAAACATACTTAATTGAGCTATTATTCTTATACCACTCCTAGAAACTATTCATTATAGGCTACCAACAAGCTATGCTAATCTCAATTTTTCTTTAGATCATGTTTAATTAAGAAGAGCTCGTTAACTAAACCTAACTATCAAACAAACTAGAACAAACTCTCTCGATTTAATTGGACAATCACGTTATGAGTTAGGAAAATAGATTAATCGAGACAACAACCACACAAGTTGGGTTATTTAACCTAGGCTATGTTATCCTTAATGATTAAAAACTATTGGTTACGAAAAATGAATCAGAAACACAACAATTACATATTTTATTCAATTCTAACGATGGTCATTAAAAAAAAATCAAATAGAGTATTTAATCATTCTTACGCATACCCAATTTAATAAACACAAGGTAACATAATCAATTCATAAGAGATAAAGAACCAAAAAACAATGGAGAAAATGCTTAACCTAGTTCTTTGGCATCGATATTCATCTCTGAACCAATGTTGGAAAGCTTAGCCTACCAAAGAAATGGAGCTTTACTTCTTCTCTTTTTCAAACCTGAGACCTCCCGACTCCAAAAATAATTCCTCAAACCTTTTGTATGTTCTTTTTAGACTAAAAAGTAGGGTTTTAGGGTTTCGGGTGTGAAAGTCATGGGAGTGACTGGTGTGCCATGATATGTCATGCCCATGACAAGTGTCATGCCCATGAGAGTCATGAGCTATATCTCATGGCATGACTTTGTAATTCTTCATTGCTTTTGACATATTCTTGTCTCTTTTTATTTTGATTCTTTTCCTTCTATTCCTTGAATACCAATAAGTTTGAATCTTAAGAAGGTGGCTCAAATATAGTGCGTTCTACTTATTTTAACTCTTTCACCTCCAAATTGTACCTAAAACTAAATATGAAATAAAGTGAACATCTTAAAATTTTATCTCATTAATGACTAAATGTCATGGAATAAATGTATAATCAATTAAGCACATATCAATAGTCTTTACAAAGCTTCCGAATGGAAGAAGAAATGTGCAGATCAAAGAATAAGACTGCTTGATTTTGACATCAAGGATAAGGTACTTCTCAAACTTACTACCCAAATTTGGAAGAAGATTAGTAGTAAACAGGTGCATCGAGGTTTAGTGCCAAAGTATGATAGGCCATTCGAGATCCTTAGGAAGGAAGGAAATGTAGCTTATCACCTCAAGTTACTTGACTGTTTAAAGGTACATCTTACTTTTTATGTGAGTTTCCTTAAAAGATATTATAAGAATTTAATAGATCCTAAAAGGAGTCAAGTAAAAAAAAAAAAACTCCACTAGTGGTAAAGAAGCAGTTCGATAAGCAAATTGAGAAGGTTTTGGATCATTGGGGCAACGTAAGAAGAATTGAAGGATAAATTTCTTGATTCAATGGAGGAATAAACTAACCTTTGAAGCTAATTAGGAGAAAGGAACATCCTTGTGGTGATTCAAAGATCCGATAAGTGACTACCTTTAATTTGTTCAAATGAGGGTGTCAGTTTCATCTGGTGAGGTTGGCTTATTAGCCCCTAAACATCACAAGACCCTTTTTGCTAGCAATTTTTTATCCTTGACCAACATTTAAAATGGGTTAGGCATAAGGAAGGCATGACAAAGTAACTAAGGTAACTTAACCTGGTAAGATCAGGTATGGTTCGAGTTATGATTGGCTTTGATGGAATATGGGATGTTGATCTACATGGCTAAGGCAAGTTGGACTTATCTAAAATGTCTTTAATGGGACTAAAAATGAAATACTGCTCAAATGATGGACTATGGAACAACATATTAGACTATGGGTGCACATTAATCAGATCACGTGTGAATTGGCTCAAAACTTGGTTAACCTTCACCTTTGGATGAAGATCACAGGTGATGTGGAAAATTTTGTGGGATGAATCATGAAAGAAGTTGGATGAAATGGCACATAATATGGATAAGGTGTTCTATAAGCATTTTACAAACATTGCTTTTACTTAGAAGTGAGTTAGCGGTAAGTTATATATACTACCCACTAAAGTAGTGTTTAAAGTAGCAACTATGAACTAAGTTTGTGGTCTATTGGCATTGTGCCCATCTTCATGTATTTTTTCCCAAAATGTCACCAAATACATATAAATGGCTCATTTGAGCAAGGATTCATTCATTAGATAGATTTGGAGCTTTGCATACTTTGTATCAATTCTAAGTAGTATAAAGGTTGGCAATTTTAGTTTAAAGCTTATTATTGTTCATTATATTATATTGGCTAAGTAAATTTTGTGGGTTTACTTTGCCTGTGGGGGAAACAACTTAAGCAATAGTACTTTGATAACATTTAGTTAAATTACGAGAGTTCAATTGACATGGTTAGACTTTGGCGCATTTTGTATGAGAACTTTAAGTTCTTTGTAAAGCCTATGTAACATTTGGTATAAGAGTCATGTTGGTGATTCAGCCCATCACGAGGGTGGAAGCGCTCATTGGTCCTATACCTATTAGTGAAGAGGAATTCCCATCTTATGCATTTGAAGCCTTAGAGGGGCAAATCTAAGCATTTCGAAATCAAATGGCAGAATTGATTAAAGAGAAGAGGATGCCAATTTTAAGATGATTACCCTCAGATGTACAGTCACAACTGTGAATGTGGGACATATTGAAAGCATTAAGTTAAAGGTGTGTGAGCAAATGTTTTCAAGAGCAATTGAAATGCTAGGGAACTTAAGATCTTCTTGTGGGATATGGAGCAATATTTTGCAACAATTAAGGTACTGATGCAAAAAAAAGTGATCATTTCGGCAATGTATCTTGATGGACATGCAAAATTTTGATGAAGAACTCAAACCTCTTTGAAATTAGTGCTAGTTGTCCTCTTGTTGATGCATTTAAGATGATAAAAAATGGAACTAAAGAATCAATTCCTTCTAAACAATATTGCTTAGCTTGTAAGAGACGCCTTAAAGCGGTTAAGTCATGGTGGTTTGGTAAGGGATTATGTTAAGAAATTTAGTTCTTTAATGATTGATATTGATAATATATCAAATGAGGACAAGTTATTAAACTTTATGTTGGGATTACAACCTTGGGCGGAAATGAAGTTGCGAAGGAAAAATATTAAGGACATTATAGGTATGATTACAATTGCAGTTGCTTTTGTAGATTTTAGAGTGCCAAAGGAAACCAATGCCTCTTACTCTTCTTAAAAATTAAAAGGCACTCACCAAGAGAAAAGTGAAGGAAAGAAGAAGAAAAATCAAGGTGAGAAAGGGGATAATGATTATAAAGTGAAGTCTAAACAATCTAGGAAACCAAAACAAGGTGACTACCCAAAGAAAAGTTTAATTTTTTAATAAGGGACGCAGATGGTGCAAGCAATTATTCAAAAGCTAGGCTAAATCCTATATGCGTACTCAATATGGTTAATATAGAAGTAAGTCCATTTGAGCTCCTTATGTATATAAAGATACAGGTCAATGGCAAGGAACTGACAACTATGATGGACATGGCTGCCACTCATTCCTTTATTGTAGAATGGCTAGTGTGAAATTTAGGGTTGAAGATTAGTAATACCTATACAATAATGAAAACTCCCACATCGAAAGCATAAGTAATGGTAGGAGCTATATACAACGTTCCTTTGAGTATAGGAAGTTGGCGTAGGAAGTGTAACACAATGGTGATACCTCATAAGGATTTTGATTTGAATTTAGGAATCAACTTTCTTATCATAGAAAAGGCAATTTATATCCATTTCTTGGAGGTATAATGTTTATTAATGATCAAAATTCACATTACATCAATTGTTGTAGGTTTAGCAATAGAACTGCAGACAAAACAATTACTGTAGCTTATGTTTCTACCATGAGTATTAAGAAGGCCTTAAGAAAGGCATGGAGACTTACCTTATAGCCATGTGGGAAACTAAAAAAGGCCATATGGTAAAAGTACCTGGTACAGTGCAAAAACTATTGAAAGAATTCAAGGACGTAATGCCCAACGAGCTACAAAAGACTCACCCTCCTTATCATGTATTTGATCAAATGATTGAATTGGTGCCAGGTACAATACCTCATGCCCGTGCCCCTTGTGGATTGTCACCATTATAGTTGGCAGAGCTATGAAATATTCTTGGTGAATTATTGGAA
Source organism: Erythroxylum suave (assembly GCA_027563595.1). NCBI lineage: Eukaryota > Viridiplantae > Streptophyta > Magnoliopsida > Malpighiales > Erythroxylaceae > Erythroxylum > Erythroxylum suave. Next base: position 28,476,405 of record JAOSBN010000002.1, on the reverse strand, counting down.
GATGAATAGATCCAACTATCCAAAGCCCTCTAGGGAGCTTTAGTTTTGTTTCAAAAGAAGTAAGATGGAGCCTTATGAATGTGTGTTAACTATCGAGCTTTAAACAAGGTGAATATGAAAAATAAATATCATGTTCCTTTAGTTTAAGACTTGATGGACAGATTATCAAGGGCTATGGTGTTCACAAAGCTATACTTGTGGAGTGGGTATTGGAAAGCACATATTGCAGAAGGTGATGAGCAGAAGTCAACCTGTGTAAGTTGGTAAAACTTCTATGAATTTTAAGTTATGCCATTTGTCTTGACTAATAATTTTTCTAATTTTTACAATTTGATGAATGATGTGTTTTACAACTTTTTTGACAAAATTTTGATGGTATATTTAAATGATATTGTGGTTTATAGCACTAACATGTATACAAAACTTGAGGAAGGTGATTGAATGATTGCAGCCATATAAACTTTTCTTAAAGTCAAAGAAGTGTGAATTTGCGCAATCGTAGATAAGGTTCTTGGGACACTCGGTAAGCAAAGGCTAGGTATGAATTGATTTTAAAAATATATAAGAAATTGTTGATCGCCGATTCATTGTGGGATATTCGAAGAAGATAGTACCTTTGACGAATTTATTAAAGAAGAAACAAAAGTGTTGCTGGTCGGAGGAGAGCCAAGAAGCCTTTGAGAAGTTGTAGTCTACCATTTCAACTAAACTAGTACTGAAGTTACATGACTTTCATAGCCTTTCAAGGTGCACATGGATACTTTGAACAAAGTTATTGGTGGTGTCTTGGTGTAAGAAGGACATCTGATGGCATTTGAAAGTCGTAAGCTTAATAGTGTCAAGCAGCAATAATCGACAAATGAGAAGAAGATTTTAATATTAGTACATTGCCTTAAAGCTTGACAGGTTTACTATTAATTAGTTGGTTTGTTGTTCAAATGGATAACATAGCTAACATCTTTTCTAGGACCCAAAAGAATTTACCTTCACAATAAACCCGTTGGCAAGATTTTCTTGCTAAGTATGACTTTCTGTGGGAGAATAAATTGGGGGAGACATAATGATGTGGAAAATGCATTGAATCAGAAAGAAGTCGTTGCAACTTTGTATGCTATCACTCTAGTGGAATCGAACCTGTTAGATCAAATTAAATTACTAGCTTCAAATTGTAAAGAAAGTAAAGGATGGTGTTGTGTGGAAATTTTGGCTTGATGATGAAGGGTTGTTCAGGAAAAAGAAAATTAAATTATATGTACTAAGTTTCGGTACCTTATGGAAGCAATTAGTGGACGAGATGCATGATTTGTAGTGGGTGGTCACCCTAGGGTCAAATGAATGTTAGCGCTCCCTTCTCGATCTTACTATTAGCAAAAGATGGAGAACATCATTTATTTATATGTCTAAACTTGCCTTATTTTTCAATTGGATAAACCTGAGAGAAAGAAGGAGGCAGGTTTGTTGCAGTACTTGCCTATTTCGGAAAAACTATGGATATTGATTTTGATGGGTTTTATGCTGGATTCGTGGACAACATGGCTTTGATTGGCTTGTTTGATGTGTGTAAATTTTAATTAATTAACCTCGATAATCTGCAAGCGCACAAGTCTTTCGCGTAGTACGTAAGGTGTTGATCGCACAAGGAGAGATAATCTAATCCTAAAATCTAAGGCCAAAACAAATTGCAGAAATTCAAATGTATCAAAATCAAAATAGGAATGCAATTCAATCAAGCAAATCAATTCAAGAATCAATTACAAAAATATTATTAATTTAGTAATTGTAATACACACTCAAGAATCAACCTAAGGAAATACCAATTGAGAGAAAGGGAATTTTGCCTATCTTTAATGCTAACCTAATCGATTATGAAATGTTAGATCTAAGGATGATTACTTCCTCTCGAGTTATAACCATTAACCCTATTTATGAACCCTAATTAGATTGTAGAACTTGCAATTTCTTAATTAACAACCTATCTAAAACCCTAATTTAGAAATGAAGTTGTCTAATAGACTATCGAAAACTATTGCAAGATCTGTCTTCACAAAATTTACCCAGTTGATTTAATTCCCATTTTATTAAATCACCTAACTCTCCTTAGCCCAATTTAATTATTTTTCACTCAGTTCACCCTCTTACTTTATCACCAAATTATGCGATTGTAAAAATTAAAACATAATAAATCCAGAAAAATGTAAACAATCAAATTTTATTAAATCAAAGATAAAACCCTAGAGATGAGTTTAGAATCAACATCAACATAAAAAATCCTATATTTAACCATTATTCCAATTCTACACAATAATAAAGTTGAAAAAAATCAATAAATGTGAAATTGAATAGACGATAAAGGTAGCGACATTGGGAAACTCCTAATTTGGGAAGAACATCCAGTTGACTTCTTCTCCATTTCTCCCTTCCTTCTTTTCTTCCTCTATCTCTCAAAAATTCACTCTAGGGTTTCTCTCAAAAATGGTTGATGTCAAGGCTCCTCCTCTTCTTTGTCTTATTCTTTAAATCCCTTTTGTGTTCTCAATAGGCCTAGGGTTTTTTCAAGGTCCAAAAAGTCTGAAATATCTCTCAAGACTTGATGTTTTTGAGTGTTTACACATCTGCCTGACGCAGGTCATGATTGTGGCCCTGTAGGCCACAATTCTGGGCCACATTTGAGCCTTCTCTCTTGATCATGGCAAGCAGGCCATAATCATGGGCCACGTCCTGGTCTTTTGTCATTATCGTGGCATATGGGCTAACTCTAATGCTTCTGTCATGATTATGCCACAATCGAAGGTCGTTCGAAACTTCTCCATTCTTTGATGTTGACCATGAAACACTAATAAACACATCAAGGTACGTTAAAAACATAATATTTAAACTCAAAGACTTGTCTTAACCTATAAAAACACTTAAACACAAATAATTAACAAAATAGCACAATTTTGACCAAAACTCATACTAAATGATTGAATTAGCAATTAAATATATATTAAACTAAGCCTTAAAACATGATGCAATTTACACTTATGAACATCCCCACATTTAAGTGTTTGCTTGTTCTCAAGCAAACAAAATAACAAACACACAAAATCACAAAGCACACAATGCAATAATGAGACAATGACTTCAACTTCATGAAATAAATTTAACTTTAAACATAACCATTGAAGTTATTTTAAATTATTAACATGAAAAATCTGTGAATAGGGACTTGGAACTAAATATATATATTAATCTAGACACATTAATAATTCTTTGGTCATTTACACTTTGTAACTACTCTTAAGTACGTTTTCATAAAAAGTCAAGCTATTACAAGTTCAGTAGGTTTTTATTACAAAACACTTTATTTGGTTTAAACAAGGACCTAGTCATTTACTCGGACGCAAACATTAGTGATCTAAATCATTTTTTATTAAGTTGCTTGGTTAAAATGTCATTATAGCCTTTTGACATAAAGGTACACATTTGTGTTGCATGTCGATTTGATTACTCAACTACATTACGTAAATTTTTTTTTAATATTTCCTACCTTGTTGCTCTAGCTACTCATTCCACAAAAAAATACTAGCAAAGCTACTTAAATCAAAAGACCTTAAATTTTGAATCAATGTGACAATTTAGAAGGCTACAACATTACATGAAATCCTAATTAAGCTGTATATTTAACCAAAGAACCCAATTCACTAATTTTGTGAGCTAATGATTCTTCTCAACCTAATACACTATGTTCAAAATTAAATTAATTTCAACCCATATAAGCCATTGACACATTCACACAATTCTTAAAATATAAATCTAATAACTATCATATAATATGCAAAATTCACATTCAACGCAAAAACACATAACCTTCTCTACACTTGAACAACACGTTGTCCTCAATGTGAGAAGGGGACAGACAAACACATATGGAAAAAAGAAATATAAATTGTAATAAAACAAAAATAAAATAAAGACTAAATTTAGAATGAAAAGGATTAGGACCAAAGCCTCATGGTGATGGAGGCGGGAATAAATCTGTTGGACCCATGAGATTATTGTCTTACCTAAGAATCTCTTGAAGAGAGTGGGAGACTTAGTGATCCCAGATCAATCCAAAATACTAAAGTTTTATTTGAAAGTTCAAAACAAATCTAACTAAACGTAACGATTTTAATCGAACTTCTAAACTTACTAATTTATGGTCCTTAGCTTGACCTTGCATTCATAAAGGCATCTTAATTGTTAGAACAAAAGGAAATCACTTCCTTGTCCTTGTGAATAGCTCCTCTGAGATATAGCTTGCAATGATGCCTATTGACCTTAAAGGTTTCCTAGTTAGCATTTTCCAGTTTGATAGTTCCATGATCAAAAACTTGAATGACTGTAAAAGGTCTACTCTACTGAGATTTTAACTTCCCGGGAAATAGCCTTAACCTTGAATTATATAGCAGAACTGTGTCTCTCACTTTAAATTCCTTTTGTTTAAGATGAGAATCGTGCCATTTCTTTACCTTATCATTGTAAAGTTTGACGTTTTCATACACATTATAACGAAACTCTTCAAGTTCGTTTAGTTGCAAAAGTCTCTTTTCGCCTACTTACTTCCAATCAATATTTAATGCTTTAATCACCTAGTATGCTCAATGATCTAATTCAACCAGCAAATGACAATTTTTTTTGGTACACAAGGCTATAAGGAGTTGTTCCTATAGATTCTTTGAAAGAATTCCTATAAGCCCATAGGGCATCGTCCAACTTTATTGCTTAATCCTTCCTAGAGTTGTTCACTGTCTATCCTAAAATTCATTTCAGTTCTCAATTGATAACTTCCACTTGGCCACTAGTCTATGAATGGTAAGGTGTAGCAACACAGTGGTACGCTCCATATCTTTTTAAAAGAGGAACAAAAGATTTGTTGCAGAAATGTGTACCTCCATCACTTATTATCATACGTAGCACTCTAAATTGATCAAATAATCGTTTGATGAACTTTTGTATCACCTTTCCATCATTGGTTGGAGATGCCGCTGCTTCAGCCCAATGTGAAACATAATTTGCCCCACTAGAATGTACATGTTTCCCACTGAGGATGGGAAAGACCTGTGAAGTCGATGCCCCATACATCGAAGACTTCCACTTCTAAAATGTTGGATAAAGGCATCTCATCTCTTTTGGAGATGTTACCTATTCTCTGACAATGATCATATCATGCTACGAAATTCTGAGCATCCTTAAACAATTGTGGCTAATAAAATCTATTTCTTTAGTCGTATAATATCCAACATACTGACCTTCATGATATTGCTTTAAGATGTTCAACATTTCTTCCTCCGGAATACATCGTCGCATTCCATCAATACATGCTCTATCTAAAATTGGCTCATCTCATGTATATTGGTTACAATCATGTAAGAATCTCTTTTTGGTTGGTAAGATAAATTTGAAGGGGTTTCACCATTGGCAACATAATTTGTGATATCGGCAAACCATAGTGTACTCCAACTTTCTAGTAGCATCAGGGTTTTATTAGGGAAATTTTCATTAATTCGAATGAACTTTGGTTTTGCATCTTTTTTTGTTGGAAAGGTATTTTAATGCTATGTGATCAGTGAATACAATTACCTTCGAACCTAAGAGGTATTGTCAAAACTTATCACATGCGTACGCTATTGTGAGTAATTCCTTTGCTGTAATTGTGTAATTTAGTTGAGGTCCTACAAGGGTCTTGCTACCATATTAGATCGTACGTAACCTTTTATCTTTCCTTTGGCTCAAAATACAACCTATTCCTTAGTCGCTTGCATCATATATAACTTCAAATGGAGGTGTCCAATCTGTTGGTAATAGAATTGGTGCTACCATTAATGCCTCTTTTAATTTGTTGGGTGTAGACATACACTTGTCATCAAACAGGAAGGGCACATCTTTAATTAAAAGGTCTGTTAAAGGTCTCACCATTTGCAAAAAGTCTTTCATGAATCGATGGTAAAATCCTGCACGACTTAAGAATCCTTGCACACCTTTTACATTGCTTGGTAGTGGAAGTTTCTTTATCAATTCATTTTATTTTTGTCGACCTCAAATCCTTGGTGTGAGATTTTATGCCCTAGCATTATCCCCCTTTGCACTATAAAATGACATTTCTCCTAATTTAGCACTAAGTGTGACTCTTCACATCTTTGAAGAACTTTATCCAAAATAGTTAAACACATCTTGAAAGAATCTCCAAAAATTGAAAAATCATCCATAAACACCTCTATTATATCTTCTATCATATCGGTGAAGGTAGACATTACACATATTTGAATGTAGACTGAGCATTATATAGTCTAAAAGGCATCCGTTTGTATGCGAATGTATCATAAGGATAGGTGAATGTGGTAGTTTCTTGATCATAAGGGTAAATAAAGATCTGATTATATCTTAAATATGTTGGATCGGAAAAAGAAAGCATGCTATATTTTAGGAAACGGTAGATTTCAAAACTTTCAAGAAATCATTTTTCCAGAAGAAGCAACAAATCCAAATCATCATGCCAATCCATACATGATATGGTATAAGGATAATAAAACATAAACAAGATGAAGAGTATTA
>JAOSBN010000002.1:28389051-28436594 GCA_027563595.1 Erythroxylum suave | reverse complement strand
TCTAAGACATGTATGATGACTTGTATGTGAATTTTGAACCTAGGTAACGTATGGTAGAATTGAATTTCAAATAGATGCTAACATGTATATGTATTTGATAAATGACATTTTTTTTGAATAACTTTGCATTTGGTGTACAAAAGATGGTTTTTATTTTATGAGAAAATATATGTATTTTACATATGCATAATCAAGTCATGTATGATGCATGTATTTGTTCTCTTTTGGCTTAAAGCCATGGCACAGTTTTATTCCATCAGTTGGACCAATAAACAAAGACATGGTGCCTTACTTGATTTTATACTTAATAATTGGACATGATGTGATTGTGATTGGTGAGAAAACAATTGGCCAATCGTGCGCTGGGCACACCTGATTATGATTAAGCGACCCTCGTACCCTTGATGCTAGTACATGAAAGTCGAGTCACCGTATCGACATTTTTCTATAGGACTCGCGGGTGATTCCATACCTAGGGTCTGGACACCGACGAGGTCATCACCTAGGGGCATAACACTCTTGTCGACTGTAGTCTAGACTCACCAGGGATGAAAGTCGAGCCAACACCGGATATCGGTGGGTGTGGACATTAGTTTAGCCGACTAATGGTGTCACACATGATTGTTTTGGCTTATCCTAATATTGGTTTTCCTATTGAGATTTGATTGATACATATGACGTTTTTATGCTTTTGTGTACTGGAACTAGGACTTATATTCACTGGATGTGTGAGTTAACAGGCTAGGCCTATGGTTCCTAACCAGTATACATTCAGTCATGAACCGGGCCTATCTGTTTTCTATGTGATATGTATTTAATTCATAGGATATCTACACTGTCTTGGAATGAATCACTTCTATTTATGATATATGCTTCTCTTGCTCACGGAGTACCCAGTGTACTCACCCCCTTCGCTTTCCAACCATGTAGGTTAATTTAGTGAGCTCGAAGCTCTGTGAGGACTTTGCTATTTTTTGACATTTTTCGAGTATTTTCGCATGTGGGTAGTCCCCCATTTTATGCTTTTATGGTCTATGGGCTCGTGAACTGTATTTGTGTAAATATACTTTATGATTTTGCGAGTTAATTTTGATTGCTTTACGTTGTAAAAGTTTCTATGTATGAATTTTTGATACTTGAGTTGAGATTGCCTAAAGTTGAGGTTATCTTGAGTGGACTAGAGAGTCTTGAAGTTGTGGCTGGATGTGGATATAGAAGTGCGTTTAAAATCGTTTGCAGGTTTTGGAATTTTTAAAATACAGCCATTGTGCTGCCCAAATTTTTCTAGAAAAAAAGGGAAAGAAAGGAAGATATTCAGTAAGCCTTGCATAGTCAGATTAAGGATACTGCGAGTGTCCTTGGCCCGAGTATGCGGCAGTTGTCATAGGCCCGAGGTGGTACCGGGTTGTGACAATGACATTCTTATCAAAGCATGAGAACTTTCTATTAAGCTCTTTCCATGCCATTGAGTCCGTTGGATGACACATAATGTTATCATCAATGTGTTTCTCTTTATGTCACCTCATATCTATGGCTGTTTTTGTTGACTTAAATAGCCTTTGTAACTGTGGTTTAATAGGAAAGTTTCGAAGGATTTTCATTGGTATTTTTTTCCCTCTCCCATCATCCACCCGCTACCTTGGTGTGCGACAAATAGGACACTCCTGAAGTTCTTTACTTTCCTTCCAATAAAGAACACAATCATACTTACAAGCATAATTTGAAATATATCCCAATCCAAGGTCCCTTAATAGTTTCTTTACATCATAGTAAGATTTTGGTAACTTATGTCCCCTAGGTAATGCATCGTTTGGTAAGTTAATTAGCATGTCAAACGACTTGTTACTCTATTTATTTTAAACCTTCAAATGCAATAACTTCAAAACAAATGAAAGTTAAGAAAAATTAAAGCAACTAGGATATAATTGTTCTTTAGCAACTTTCAATAACTTTCCAAAATTATCTTCTGTCATACTACCAATTATGTTTGGCATTCCTATTTCATTTATAGTCTCCGTAAAATTCTGACAATTGTCTAATATCTCATCAATCCCATCATCACCATCATCATTCACATTGCAATCATCAGCATCATTAATATTACTCTCATTGTAAGATGTACCGGTAGTTCTACTACAACTTGCTTCCTTACGCTCACCATGATAAAGCTATGGACTCTAAAATTTGTCTATGCCTTGAATGAGCAAGAGATTATATACAACATCTTGCCTTTGGATGTCCACATTTAAGCAATCAATAAATGGACAGCGAATACGACATTCATCACCCATATAATCTTTTACAAATTGCCTAAAACTCTTATCTCCTTCTATGTATTCAATTGACCATTTTCGATGAGACATCCTACTCTTATCCATTTAGCTATACAATACAAGAAGATAACATAGTTATAACATGCATTTTTCTTTTATAAGTCAATTAAAACTTTTTAGCTTTGAAAAGAAAGTATGGCTAAAAGATATTGGCGACAGTTTTAAAAACGTAGACAAAATTATTTTGTTACATTTGCAAAATCATAGTCAAACATTTTTAGCTACATTTTTGAAAACAGAGTAAAAAATATTTGGCGACGTTTTGAAATTTTTAGTATACATTATAACAAATATTATATCATGTAAATTATAATTATTGGTGACATTTTTTATTAATATTATTGTATGTCCTATTTAGATTTTTGTTGTATACTTTATTATGCAAAAATATGAAAAAACTAATTTAAAATTAGATCATTTTATATAGAAAATAAATATCATCAAATTTATTCATGTACAAGATGTTAATTACCATTTCAAAAGTAATTATATATAAAACAAAAAATGCAATTCTAATTTAGCATTAAGCACCTGGTTGTCTTCTTCATGACATTGAACATAAGGTGGTCTTGATGAGGATGAAGTAGTTGGCTTAGGCCCAAACCTAAACCCTTTGATGTAGCCAGATCATGTACCAAGCACTTTATTGCAAATGTTATCTACATTTGACTCATTTCTGTCAAACATTGATGCTTGCAACAACTCTTGCATTTTATTTTAAAATTTGAAAAAGAAAATCAATATTCAATTCAAATATTATTAATTAGAACTACATAAATAGAAAAACTTAAAATTTAAACAAAATTTTATACTTATATAATTATTATACGCTTTTTCAAACATCCAACCTTCACCTTCCTTATAGTGTGTCAATTTGTAGAGTGAGATCTTATCACGCTATTCTCCATATAGTTTCTTCTGACTTTATTTTATGAAAAAAATACAAAACAAAATAAATAATACTATATTTACTGATATAATTATAACTTATGAATAAAGAACTTACATATTCTTTTCACAGGATAAAAAATTGTTTGGAGTCTTGGTTGTGAGAAGTCTTCATTCTTCCTCTGTTAATTTTTGGCTTTCTCACACTTTTCCTAAGTAACGAAAAGAAATAGTCATTAAATTGCATAACAAGATTAATGGAAGAAAATGTGAATAGACAGAAAATAAACCTTAACATTGATAGAGGCTAACGTCAAATATTGCTCTAATTTTTTTGGAGATTTTATTCGGGGACATGTCTCCTTACCTCCTTATCTGATAGTAAATATTTGTAATATTTATGCAGTTGATAATGAAAATCCCTTATCTATTGTTTCAACAGTTAGGTGACATAGTTTAAGACATCAAGGTTGTTGATATTAATGATATTCGGATTCATCTATAAATAACAAGTAAAAGTGTAATTAATCTGAAAAATGATTACAACAATATTACATATAGTTAAATAAATTGAAAATTTACCGAAACTTTATCCAGAGCATTCTTTAGCTTGTTGTCTTCTTTCAACTACGTGACATGCTTTAGGAAAGGTAATTAAGCTTTAGAAATTACCCTTACTCATTAAACAATTTTCTTGATTGAACGTTGTTTAGAGGTCGACTTTGTGAAGTAATAATATGAACAGATAACTTACTGTTCATTGCAAAATTTATTTGTTGCAACTTATAACATTTAGTTATACATCAACTTTTTTTTTTTGATATTAGTAGTGGAAATTGACAATAAATGAATAATGATAAGAAAACATACGTTAAACATGTAAGTATAAATTTGAGCATAACTCTATTTGTAGGTGTGAAAGATTAACAAACTTGAAATTCTCTCAGTACTAGTTGAGGTAGATGAAGGTTGTTACTAACTTGTTTCATTGATGGAAGAGGTCGATTGCTGTTGATGGGTAGGATCTTATTGATGTGGTTGTTATTGGGTAGGATTTGATCGATGTGGATGTTGTCGAGTAGGGACAACTTCGATACTTACCACCTTCTTGTTAGAGAAGTTCTTTAAAGGCAATCACCTTTAGCACTTATTGTACAAATCACTTTATGATTAATAAAGGAAGTTTTCATTATTTCAATATTCAAACGTTTATGAATTTAATGTCGATATTAAATTGATTTAATGAAGTCCGTGAGACAAATCATAGCAAGGAGGAAATCATGATGATGAGATTCCCATCATGTGTAATTATATTAGTATCTAAACTTTCCCTAGTTATAGGATTAATGAGATGGGATCCGAATAGACTAGTGCATGTTATACTCCTTAATTAGATCAAACAGTAGATCTTATAGGCTATAGACATGAGCTGTTTAGAGTTATCACGTAGATGCTTACTAAGGGTACTACATACATTGGGTTGACCTACTATGAGACAATCATATGGATATTCTATTCTAGTTTCAATGATAGTCTCATCATGGCAAAGGTGTAAGTATCCTTTGACTTAAGGTGCTCAAGGATATCTCAGATACTGGTTCTACTTTGACTCCATTCATTGATGCCTACCTGTCAGGGGTTACTCATAGGGTAGTGATTAGGTACAAGTTGAGGTATATTTGGAGGTAATTGAGGAGCCAATAAAGGATCCACCACTCCTAATAGAAGGAGATGATATCCACGATCTCTTGTTGGGGTCATTACTCAGGAGTCTCTAGCCAGAGCATATATGTATCGTGAAGAGAGTCTTCAATGATACACAGAGTAATGAGATCCTTAGGACAAGATCTAATAACACTTGGACTAGATCTGACGTAGTCAGTCTAGTGGGAGTTGACACTTTGACCATACTTTGAACCAAGTGGGGTATAGATGGTGAAAGGACAAATTAAATGGTAACATTTTGTATGGAAGGGTTTGTAGTTAAACCACTAATTTTCTAGTAAGTTGGGGGTCATGACGTGTTGATAGAATCCACTCTTGAATTATTTGAATTAAGTGATAATTTAAGTGGCCCATATAACTGGGAACCTAATGGGTCACGCACATAGGAGATCCGAAAGATGAGTAAAATAGTCTTGGATCATGATTTAAGATATGAGAGAGTGCTTCAGGATTGTATTACAATGTGATCGTGGTAGAAAATGTTGCTTGGAATGGGTTAGAAACAAGTGTTGTTGGCTTCCATTAATGCATGTTATTCATGGTCATTAACTTCCTATAACTTCCATTAATGCATCCTATTCATGACCACTAACTTCCCATAACTTTCCATTAGTGATGGGGATTATGGAAGGCCAAATGATGCAGAAAATTGAGATGATTTTCGTGCATCTTATGTAAAACACAAAAAAAGAAAAGAAAAGAAAAGTTTTTTTTCTTATACACACTTTTTCTTTCTTGCTCTCTCAAGAGTTCTTGTCATTGCTAGAAAAAAGAAAGAATTCTAGCCATCTCCTAGGGAGGTTTCATCCTTCTATCTTCGTGTGGACTTTCATTAGAGACAATTTGCATGGATTGTTATGTTTTACAATAACCCAACGTGGAGAAGATTAAAGAACGAAGGAGATCGTCAGAAAGGTATGTAATCATCTTACATTTCATGATTTTATTTTTCTATATCTATATGCATGAGTAGATTTGGCTTTTGAGGTTCTATTTTATTTTTGTTGTGTATATTTCATATATATTATGTATGAGATCCATGATCAGAACCTAATAGTGGTATAAGAGACATCTTATGCCTTGTTAGATGTAAAATACATGACACGTGAAAACTGTTTTCATGGTTGTTATAGCTTAGGGTCCTGTAATGTTTTGTTCGAACTAAATTATAGAGTTTTTTTTCATGATTTTCTTTCACCAATCTGTTCATAAGATGTATGTGAATGATTTAGAGTGATTGGAAATATTTTAAATGTGATTAATATTTAATTTCGACTTTACAAGAACATGTATGAAATCTGTCTTTTTGCTGGGCATATGATGTCTATTGGCTAAATTGATAAAGTTATATATCATTTTCATGGAATTTGATTTTGGAAAAATTATGTCAATATATTTGTGATGTTTTTGTAACTTTTTATTATTTTAGAATGATTAAAAATGTTTTAATAATTTTATCAACCAAATTTCCAGATCTGGACAGTTTTCCAGAAATTATAGGATCTGTTTTTTTTATATTTTTGTATGTTTATATTTTGATTCTAGAACCTTAAAAATATTTTGTCTGATAAAAATGGGTTAATTTGATGTTTGATGCATACATAAATGATTTTGCTAGAAATTTGATTTCCAGAAAATTTTAGAAGTCATATTTTTCATTTTTGGTGTCTTATTGGTGCCTCGGTTATCATGATAATTTTTGGGTGATTTCTAAATTATCTGATAAAAATGGGTTAATTTGATGTTTAATGCATACATAAATGATTTTGCTAGAAATTTGATTTCCAGAAAATTTTAGAAGTCATATTTGTCGTTTTTGGTGTTTTATTGGTGCCTCAGTGATCATGATAATTTTTGGGTGATTTCTAAATTATTTTGATCATCATTAAATGACCTAGTGGGGCCTGGAATGATGATTTTATGTTCATAAAATTTTGGGAAATTATAGAAATTAATTTTGAATTAATTTTAGTTGATTTTCTAGTAAGACTAGAAAAATTGGTATGTATGAAAAAATTGAAGTTGTTTAATTTTGGACATCAAATAATTGTTTTAAGGTAAAGTAATTATGAATTAATTTTTGGAATTAGGAATTGATATTAATTAGATTAATATTAGTTCCAATCGAAATAACATACATTAGTAATTTTAGCCAAGCTAGTAAAAGGAAGATAACAAATCTAAGTGTTGGATTGGGCTTAAATCCAAGTGTTGGATTGGGTTTCCATGTTAGGATCTATAAGATCTCATAGCCAAAATGATGTGTTTACATATATGCATTAAATAATGCATGGTTAGGAGAATGTGTAGGCTTGCATGATGGATGGTTATGGGCTTAGCCCTAATTTGATTTGGTAGTATATATCATGCCATATAGTTATAGTAACTATATGTATGTACACACACACACACACACACACACACACACACACACACACTCACACACACACACACACACACACACACACACACACACACACACATATGTATGTATATATATAGTATGTATATATACATACATATATATATGATAGATAAATATAGTTATATGTATAAGACCATCTAAGTTAGGTGAGACCTTAGTCAAACCCCTCACTTAGAATATTAAAACTAACACCTTCCTTTATTGTGGCGAGAACCGGAGTCCTTTTAAAGTTAGGGTTGTTGGGCAAACCCAAGGCTACTTTACGTGGATATGTTCCAACCATGGAAATAGGATTTCTAGATTAATAGGTCAATTTTAACTAGAAGCGTTGGTTTGTTAGGCACATCTAAGATCAATGTGGACAGAGGTGAAGTTGGGTAGTGTACATTAGATGTACACGTGTCAAGAGCTGATAGCCCAATGAGTGTGCAAACATTAACAGTTGCTAGCACTAGATTCGATAGTTGCATTGGAAATGCAATTGGTATGATCGATACCTATCGGTTGAGCTAAGGTGGCCTGTTAGGCAAACCTAAGGTCATTCTTAAGGATATTGGATATCGACCCACTAGAAGAATTTCTCTATGAGGTCTCTTCGATTTATAATGAGGGTTATGAATTTGTGAAAATAATGGGAATCATAATGCGTGTTATTAAATTCCTTATAGACATGCATTTAAGTACGTTCTAATTTTTTTCTATTTAAAGATATGTTGCTATTGCCCGAGTCAACACCATGAATACTAGTGTGAATCTAGGATCATTGATGGAAGCTAACAAGTTGACTGGACCAAACTTCCTTGACTGGCTCAAGAACTTAAGAATAGTTCTTAAGTTCGAGAGGCCTGGTTATGTCTTGGAAGAACTACTTCTTGATCCTTTTACTACTAATGTTTTAGATGATGATTGGAGGGCATATAGGAAGCATCTCAATGATATCGATATGGCTAGTTATATTATGGTAACCACTATGTCCCCAAAGCTGTAAAAGTAGCACAAAGCTATGGATGCTTATACCGTAGTCTATCATCTAAGGGAGCTTTTTGATAAGTAAGCAAGGTCCGAAAGGTTTGAAACTTTATGATTGCTCTTCCACTCTAAGATGGTTGAGGGGGCATCTTTAGTGCAGTATGCACTGAAGATGAATGGCTACATCGAGCATTGGCCTGTATGGGTTTTCTTTAGGATAATGAATTAAGTATTGACTTAATTCTGACAAGTTTAATTGATAGTTACTCACAATTTGTGCTTAATTAGCTTATGGTGGTTTAAAATGAATGATGCAATGGTAGTGTCATCATTAATCTCACAATTTGTACCTGAGATATTATGCTACAGTTTCCACCTTCCTTATCATTCTGCTTTCCTCGCCTTTTTCTATGCAAGCGCTTCTTCCTGAATGCATTCCCATGATCCTTGATATTTTCCCATTCTCCTTAAGTTTTAGGTTCTTTGATATTTGTTAGGGATAAAGAAGCACAATATTCTTTCTTAGACACCTTAAAGTTTAATTGCTCCTTTCCTACTATCAAAGTTAATTAACCCCCATTAATGTTAATGATTGAACGAGCAGTGGCTAGGAATGGTTGTGAAAGAACTATAGGGGTTTCCACATCTTCTCTAATGTCCAATATATATAAGTCTGTGGGAAAAGTAAATTTATCAACTTTAATATGCACATCCTTAATAATCCCCTTCGGCTGATGCGCTGTTCTCTCGACCATCTTTACCAACATCCTAGAGGGTATTAACTCTCTTAACCCCAACTTTTGACTAAAGGTGTAGGACATCGTGTTTATACTCACTCCCAAATCCACGAATGCCCTATCTACGCTAACTTTATTGATACTACAAGGGATATAAAAATCCCATAGGTCTTCTTTCTTCTATGCTATGTTGGAGTTTTCTTTCGATATTCAATTTTTAACCTTCTTCTTGATGGATTCCTTTATTGTGGCTAGGAATGGTTGTCACTTGCTCGACCTTGTTTTATTCAATCTCCTTTAAATTCCTCACTGCCTTCTTTGCAAAATAATCCTACCAAACAAAAATAAGGTATAGATGTATTGGTTGAGTTGCCTTAATTGGCTGGATTACGGGGTCAATTGGAAGGTATTCTTTAATTACTTGACCTTCTCCTTTATCTCCTTCTTCCTTCACCTATAAAATATTTAAAAAATTAATTAAATAGATATCATAGGCCTTATCTAGAACAACCTCAACTGGAGAAAGTGCATGTGACACCTAAAGATCATAATTTTGTCAAGTGATGAGGAAAACAAGGACTCGAGCCAGTGACAATAAAAAATGTCATTGCTTGGGATGCAATCCAAGGGATGTTTATTTCTTTTCCTTTACATTTTCTCGTTTCTTTCTTATATGCATGTGTGTTTTTAAGTTTGTTTGTTTTTACATGTTTTTAAGTTTTAAACAAAATGAGAGAGAGAATAAAACAAACACACAAACATTTTCTCATTTTCTATTATTTTTAGGACTATATAGTCCTAAATAGAGAGTGAATTGACTATAAGAATCCATTGTAACGTAGCATGTACTTTTACTCTTGTGATTGGTCAATATACATTTTCTTTGGAAGATTAGTGACTAGTGGTAGACAAAAGCTAGTGAGATTTTATGCCTTATTAGACTGACACATCTATATAAGTCTCATTGCCTTTTGATTATGTGCAACCTTCATGACATGAACATCCTTACTTTACTTTTATTTTCTAATCAAGATCACATTTTGATCGCATGCATTAAAATGGAAATGATATAGGCATTCTTTGTTTCACAAGCTACATTAGCCAAATAGCCTACATATTGATATGAATTTTCGTTTTGTTAAGACCCCTTGAGCTTTATTAGCCTTTCTTTTTGTGTTGACCCCATTACATGCTTTAAACCTAACCAAATGTCCTACCTAAGCCTTAAATCTAATGGAGCAATTGTTGATTGTTGAGTTTGTAAATGTACAAAAGTATAAGTGTGGGGGTTTGCATATGTGTGGGATGGTTATAATTGTTAGGATAGCATTTTAATGTCTTATCAATGAAATTACCATGTTGATGTAGCTTCTTTCAATTTTTATATGAAAAAAGAGAAAAGAAAAAGGAAAGAAAAAGGAAAAGAAAAAAGAAAAAAGAAAAGGAAAAAAGTTTGAATAAAAATATCCAAGAAGAAATAAATTTATTTGAAAAGTTTTTCATGATTGGTTTCTCCTCCTAAAGTTGTATTGAGTGAGTGTTTACTTATAATGTATACGAGGTAGATGTGGCTTTGAAGGATCACTCCTTATAGTTTCAATGTATTGATATCATCAATTTGTATGAGTGATTCCTTCTAATTGGTTATGCTTCATGTGGTTTATGGTGTGAGAGTTTGAATTTAAGTTTTGAAATATAATTGTTGCATTCATCATAGCTGATGGTACCCAGTTTTGAATGAATGTTAGCATATGCGCTTGATATTTCATTGAATGTTACTTTTGCTCCACTAGGTTGATGGATTTTATGCTACTTTACCTAAATACATATCACTCTACCCTTACCCATATTACGTTCTTGAAAAGTCCTTTGATTCATGATTATGTATGTGACTCTCAGTGGTGGAGAAATGAAATGATATGTAAAGTTGTGGAATGTCTTGATTATCAA
Organism: Erythroxylum suave; assembly: GCA_027563595.1. Taxonomy (NCBI): domain Eukaryota; kingdom Viridiplantae; phylum Streptophyta; class Magnoliopsida; order Malpighiales; family Erythroxylaceae; genus Erythroxylum; species Erythroxylum suave. The sequence goes on along the minus strand of JAOSBN010000002.1, from coordinate 28,425,567 downwards.
TGGTATTTGAATGTAACCTGTGAATCTATCTTATTTAATCACATTTTCCAAGTCTTCCTCTAGATTGCTTAGTTTCTAAAGGTGATGAATGTTGATTGATCATGAGTAGAAGTGATGAATGATGATTTCTTGTTATGGTTTTTGAAAGTTATTCATCTCTACTTACAACTATATATTCTTGGGAAATACGGGAAATAAGTAAATGTTTTTGAGTCTATGATTTTGAATATGATGTTTTTCCTGAGGACGGTCAAAAGCTAAGTGTAGGGGAAATTGATTTATGCTTAATTGATTATTCATTTTCTCCATGACATTTAGTAATTAGTGGTATGAAAATGTTTAAGATACTCACCTTAGTTCATATTTGATTTTAGGTACAATTTGGAAGCAAAAGAGCTAAAGTGAGTCGAAAGCATTATATTTGAATCATTTTTTAAGACTTACAACCACTTGTCTTCATGGATGAAGAAAGTGAAGCATTAGAGCAAGAGAAGAAAAGAAAATACATAAATGAGGAGTATGAAGAGCGTTAAACAAGCTCACAGCCATGTATGATTTGTCATGGTCGTGTGATACGGATGAGACATCTCTCACACCCATGTAAGATTTGTCATGGTTGTGAGATGCGCATGAGATATCTCTCATGCCCATGTAAGATGGCTTACAATCGTAAGTCCCATAAATAATACTCAGGGTTGTGAACACTCAAACTTGTAAGAAATGGCCACCTGTCCCATTTTAACCCTACTTTTTGGCATAAAATGATAGATGTAAATTATACTATGTTTTAATAGTTACAATTTTGGTTGATTACTAATTATCAATGTATGTATTCAAGGGCATTAGGTGAGTGAATATGATGTTAATGTCTTAATTAGTACATATATTAAATTCAAAGTGCTTAGCCATAAATTGCACATGTTAATATGTTAGAACAACTTGAATGATTATTGTTTGACGTTAAATTGGTTTCGCCAAGTTAGACGCTATTGTATCATTAATGCATGTTGCATGAATGCTTTTGTTTCTTTTATTGTTTGGTTTGCTTGAGTTTGAGTTTGTGTCTTGTTTTCATTTTTTTCCCTTGAGGAAAAGCAAAAGTTTACGTGTGGGGATGTTGATAAGTGTAAATTATACTATGTTTTGATAAATTTTTAAGTGTACTTTTGAGTATTTCTTAGATGACTATTATGTATATAGGCTTAGAATTATGTTATTATTAATGTTTATTTATATTCTAAGAGTTTATATATGGCTTTAAGTATGATTTGGATCTTAATTTTATGTTTCAATAGGTGTTTGATGTGTGTTTAAGTGTATGGAAACAGGAAATTAAAGAAAAGAGAAGAATTGGAAGTATGGAAATAGGCCACGATCATGGCTTGTCCTATAATTTTAACATTTTGGGGTCATTTTTGGAACCAAATAAAGTGGGTAAACCCTAGAAAGAACCCTAAAAGCCTCAATAATTGTTTAAGAACACAAAACACTTAAAAAGAGTAACCACCATTTTCCAAAGTGAGAGAACAAGAAGTAGGAGCAAGAAGAGCAATCCAGAAATTCCAGACTTCAAGTTTGAGTTCAAATTAAGTTCTTTCTTTATTTCCTTTGTTTATTTTATTAAACTTGATGTGTAACATGGATTTGAATATGTTATTCATGTTTAGGATGCTCTAATTTTCAGATTTGGATTTGTTCTTGAGTTGTTTTGTGAGTTGATTGTTATTGATTTCAATTCAATTTTTTGATGTTGTGATGTTTGGGTATGCTAATACTCATATAATAAATTGAGAGAGTAAGTCGAAATTACTTTAATTAGGTTGGGAAACGAGAGTTTGTGACCTAATAAGTCTCTCAAATATCAAATTGGTAATCGTACAAAGAGAGATCTTATTTGAAAACCTAATTATTGATTAGATCACTTAAGAACTAATTGAAAACGTTAGGTAAATTTTGTGATTCTAGATGTTGCGAAATATGGAATTTCATAATATATTAGGGTTACTAAAATAGGTTTAATTGATTAGGTGTTGAGAAAAGGTAGTCAATCCCTCAGAAGGTCTAGAATCATCATATAAGTGAATTAATAGTGGTTAGGGAGCAAAATAACGATAAAATGAATCCTAAGTTTCATTCTTGATGTTCCTCACATACTTGTGGTAGCTCATATGTTCTTTAATTATTTACTTGATTTAAATATATTAATTTTCTATTATTATTTTATTTTAATTATTTTTATGTCCTTAGGCAAAGTTAGGTTCATTTAGTTTTAACTATTTCCTCATATGATTGACACCTTTGATACTACAAGTTATAATTTGTATACTTATGGATATTAGGAGTTTTACATTAAATAAAACTTGCTCAACAAGTTTGTTGTGCTGTGTCAGGGCATTAGCTTAGGACTAGTTGAATTCCTTTATTGTAAGGGATTTTCACCAACTTTTGTGGTTGTGGAATCCAATCACAAGAGATTTATAAAAAAAAAAGGGATGTTCGGGCGCAAAGTGAAAGACACATCGATTTGGACATCACAACTAAACAATGAAGAATTCGAAAGTTAAATGGCAAGAAGAGATGAAAAGAGTAACGATAGAGGAAACATATCATAGGTAGTAAAGGACCCTTGTGAAAACTTCAATGACACATAAGTTGATCAGGGAAGTAATAATCCTTATTGGAACACTTACAATCTAGGGTGGCATAACCACCCACATTTCTTTTGAAGAAAAAGTGCAATAACTCAATTGGGAATTCAAGGCTTGCTAGGATTTCAACAAGATGAGTCCAATTCATTGGATTCTAAATTGGACAAGATCAAGAACATGCTTATGAACATGGAAGAGGCCATAAGAGACTAGAAGGGAAGTTTGAGTAAGTAAGGGAAGCTCATATTTCCTCTATTCACAACCTTGAGGTTAAGATGACCTTGCTTTATAGGGAATACTGTATAAGAAGTGTGTAAAACTTTCTTAACAATATGGAAGTAAACCCAAGAGAGCAATGCAAGGCTATCACACTTAGGACTGGGAAAGAGCCAGAAGAACAACTAGACAGACAAGTTAGACCTAATTTGTAAAAGAAGAAGAGAAGAAGAAAAAGGATGAAGACATTAATGAAGGCCCTCCATACATTTCTCCTCCATCTTACACATCCAAAATGCCATTTTCAAAAAGAGCTCAGAAGAACAAATTAGACATACCCTCTATAAAGTTCTTAGAAAAGCTAAAGAAATGACAAATTTACTTGTGTTTTTTGGAAGTGTTGAAATACAAGCCCAAGTATGAAAAGTTCCTTAAAGAAATATTATCAGTTAAGTGGATTTAGGATGATAATTAAATGGTAGCCATAACAAAAACGTCCAACTTCTTAATTACTATCTATATGCCCTCACAGTTGAAAGATCTAAAAAATTTTACAATACGATGTGTGGCTGGTAATTTAAAGATTTCAAATTGTTTATGCGACTTAAGTACAAGCATAAACCTTACGCCTTTGTTTATTTTTAGGAAACTGAAGCTAAGAGATGTGAAGCCAACATCTATCTATATTTAGTTAGTAGATTGGTTGATAAAGAAACCATTTGATATGGTAGAGGATGTACCTATAAAAGTGTACAAGTTTATCATGCATATGGATTTGTCGTGATAGACTTTGAACAGGATTAAAATTATCCACTAGTTCTTAGTATATCATTTTTTAAGACCAGAAAAGCTTTAGTAGGTGTCCATGAAGATAACATCATCCTTTGAATTGGAGACGAGCAAGTGAAAGTAAACATGAATAAGGTATTAAAGAATGCAAAGGAGGGTAGCTTGCTTATGAGAATTGAAGAAGTTGAATCTTTAATGGAGTGAGAGAAAGAAGAATAGTTGCAAGCGGATATAGAAGTTGAAGAAGATATGAAAGTCTTTGAACATGAAGTGAAAATAGAAGAGAAGACGAGGGTGAATAAGGAAGAAAAAGCAAAACTCATCCTCTTACAAGGCAAACAATTGGATTCGATAGAAGATTCATAGAGTTTCGTTATTCCCTATTTTATTGACATTTTGTTACTTAAAACGATATTGTTGAAATTACTTAGTTTTCTTGATTTGATTAATTTTGTCATTTCGATTATCTTGCAACATATAGCTTATTTACAAGCTACCAAACAAAAACTAAATGATGTGGGTGGAAGCAAGCCACTTATAATTGACACAGGCTAAGTTTGCAAGGAAGAGCACGTCAAGTTAATGACGTTAATTAAGTGCTACATAGGAGGCAACCCAAGAATTATGATAAGTTTTATTTGTTTTATTTTATTTTATGTTATTGGTATTTATAATTTTTTTTGGTAGGGAAAGAAATCCCAGAATTTCATGGCCTAAAGTATCTCCACATTCTACCACCAACACTGTCACCACCTCAATCTTTTAGTTTTGTGCTCTTAACCTTTTCTTTATTTTTTTCTTATCATTTTTATTTTTATTCATTGTTTTGTTTTTCACACATTAAGGACAATGTGTTGTCTAAGTATAGGGGGAAATTTTCATTGGCATGTCATGAGTGTGAATTTTGCATACCATATTATTAGCTTTTGATTAGGATGACATGGTTGAAACATATGTTGCATATGTGTGGATTGTGTGAATGTGGTAATGACAGTAACTTAATGGAAATATTTTAGAACACATATAGTCATTGAATTTGTAAAAGCATATTTGTTTGTCCATTTTATGTTTTAAGGATCTTTTGTTAAATATACACGTTAATTAGGATATGAAGTTCTTTTGTTCATCATAGGAAATTTGTTACTTACATTTATAATTATAATTAGGATATTGAATATGCTAGTATCATTAACGGTCTTTCACGGGGATGATAGACTAAAAAAACTAAGGTAGGTTATATAAAATGAAAAAAATGTGTGTATATTAAATGAATAAACATTCTGTTGACCCTTTTAAAACAAATATTGGGTTATGAATAGAGCTAGTAGCTAGTTGAGAATATGATATAGCTAGTTAATTAGGGACATTCATAACAAAGTGTTTGTCTTCTTATGAAAAGTCTAGAATGATGTTCCAACCAAGCTAATTAATAAAATATAGCCTAGTTGAGTAACTGGGGAACATTCATGACTAGTTGTTTGCCTTCATGTCAAAAGCTCAGGTTAATGTTAAAGAAAATAAAAAAGTGGTATTTTTATAAATAAATCCTACTGATCTTCAAAAATAGCAAAAATTTTCATGAGAGGATACTTAGTGATAGTTGCAATTTTTGTTGATTACTAATTATCAATGAATGTATATAAGGGCATTAGGTGAATGAATATGTTGTTAATGTCTTGATTGGTATATATATATATATATATTAAATCCAAAGTGTTTATCCATAAATTGCATAGGTTAATATGTTAGAACAACTTAAATGATTGTTGTTTGAGGTTAAATTGGTTTCGTCATATTAGATGCCATTGTATCATTACTACATATTACATGAATGTTTTTTTTGTTATTGTTTAGTTTGTTTAAGTTTGAGTTTGAGTTTTTATTTTGTTTTTTCTTTTGTTTGAGGAAAAGCAAAAGTTTAAGTGTGGGCATGTTGATAAGTGTAAATTATACTATGTTTTGATAGATGTTTAAGTGTACGTTTGAGTATTTTTTAGATGATTATCATATATACAGGCTTAGAATTATGTTATTATTAGCTTTTGTTTATATTCTAGGTGCTTATATGGTTTTGAGCATGATTTGGATCTTAATTTTATGTTTCAAGAGGTGTTTAATGTGTGTTTGAGTATATGGAAATAGGAAATTGAAGAAAAGAGAAGAATTGGAAGTATGTGTTAAGTTAAAAAGACTTCACTTCTTCTATTGATTTTGGTGAAAGTCAAATAATAATAATAAAAGAAATGTGTGAACTGTTTTGATGAGTTTATTAGGTGCATAGATAAATGTAAGTAGCACAAATCATCAAATCAAGACAATATTTAAGTAAAAGCTGACTAAGATGAAATCTAAGGCGGACCAAACGAAGTGATTAAGCGTAGTCATAAGACGAAGCGAAGTCACAAGACTAAGACGAAGTCAGTAGACAAAGTGAAGACACAAGATGAAGCGAAGACACTAAACGAAGCATAAAAATTAAATTAATACGATATAATTGAAGAATAATCTATGACGTCAATTATTTAGTTGGAGTTGGTTTTAGGACTCAACTAATAACAGATCTCTGAAGATTCTACATGTAGTTTTCTCAAGAAGACCGTTAGAGAATTAGACTATAAATATTAGTTTTAGTCATAGAAAAAATAACTTTTACTTACTCTTACATTAATTTACTTACAAAAAATAATTCTATAATTAAGTGAGTGTACTATAAAAATATCTTGAGTGAAAAGAAGGAAGAAAAGAGATCAAGAACACCTGTAACGTGAGTGTAGAAAGCTCAAACAATATCTTTTCAAGTGAAAGGAAGGCTAAAGGCTGAAGAGGCTATGAAAGGAAGGCTAAAGGCTGAAGAGGCTAAGATAACAGATAAAGAATATTTGAGAAAGAGACCTGAAGAGGCTCTGGAAGAGTAGAAATAATACTTGCCCAGCTGAAATCTCAGATAAACTCTGAGGACTACACGTAGCTCAAGGGTTAAGCGTGAACCAATATAAATCGCGATGTCATATTCTCTAACCTTTATCTCTTTAATTTGTTGTTGTTAGAAGAATAGATACTATTTCCACTATTGCATTACTTTAAATGAATTAAGTACGTTGTTTTGTAATCGTCTGAATTTTTCAAGAAAATCAAGAAGATTTTAAAGATTACTATCTTAGACAATTTAACACAATTCCACCCCCCTTCTTGTGTATTTTACATATTATACGTGATTTCTATATTAACAAGTGATTTTCTTCATTTGGTATCAGAACACAAGTTTCCAAGAAACACTGTTACAAAGTGAGGACAAAAATCCATGGCTAAATCACGTATTTTTATAACTGAAGGTGCCTCCGTCTCAAGACCCCCTGCATTAAATGGTGAAGATTATCATTATTGGAAGGATGTGATGCGGCTCTTCATAGAGTTCACACACATTGATCTTTGGGATATTATTGAAAGTGATCTATATATTTCAATAGACTTCAAAGGGAAAAGCATCTGTCGTGATCAATGGTCAGCTGATCAAAAAGCTCGCGTTCAATTAAACTCAAAGGCCAAGTCTTTTTTAAGTTATGGATTAGGCAGAAGTGAATGTGATAAGGTTCATGGATGCGAATTTGCAAAGGAAATGTGGTACACATTAGCCATTGGACATGAAGGCACAAACTAGGTGAAAGAATCCAAGATCGATATTCTTATTCATCAGTATGAGCTGTTCAAGATGAAAGATGATGAGTCTATTGATCAAATGTTTGGACGATTCCAAACAATTATTAATGGACATAAAGCTCTAGGGAGAATCTATGATAGTCAAGATCATGTCAGAAAGATCCTCAGAAGTCTTCCAAAAAGATGGAGACCCAAAGTAATAGCAATACAAGAGGTTAAGGATTTAAGCAAGCCAAAGCTAGATGAATTTTTTGGTTCACTGAAAATCCATGAAGTAGAGCTTGATACTGAAGATAAACTAAGAAGGGATAAATCCATTGCATTGTAGCCTGGTCAGAGGAATAAGAAGAATAAGAAGATGCAGAAAAATAGAAATACATCTTCAAAAGCATTAAAGATTGAAGAAACAAGAATGATGATACCAGTGAATCTGATCAAGATTTAAGTGAAGATGAAGATGAATTGTCCTTCATTTCAAGAAAAATTAGAAGGATGTGGAAAAAGAAAACAAAGGGAAATAAAGACTTCTAAGCAAACATGATTCGAAGAATGAGAAAAGCTCTACCGTATGCTATGAGTGTAATAAACCAGGACATTACAAGTCTGAATGTCCCTTGCTCAAAAGAAAACAAAAGAAGAGTCAAGAAAACAAAAAGAGCACGATGGAAACATAGGAAGATCTAGATTTTTTTGAATCTGAATCTAACTCATAATCATCAGAACAAGCAAATATATGCTTGGTAGCTTAAGATGAAAGCGATGATGAGGTAATCTCTAGCTTTAATGATCTTCAGCATACCTACGTAGAATTGTTAGAATATTCACATGCTATTTTAAAACAATATAGATTGTTGGAAAAGAAATTTGTTAAAAATTCTAAGAACACAAAACTCTTGCAAGAAGAAAACTTATACCTTAGGAAATGAGTAGATGATATGAAAAAGAAAGTAACTATAGATAGATCTGAGGAGATTAATTAGCTAAAACAAAGGATTAATATTCTTTCAGCAGATATATTGAAATTTATAGAAAATACAAAAAGGATAAATGATATGATTGGAAGTTATAGACATCCAGACGACAAAAGTGGTTAGGCTTTTCTAGTATAAATACTATTCATAATAGTAATGTTCTTCATAATAGGAATTTTGTTCCTAGTAGAAAGAAAAAAAACAGTATTCTTATTATTATTCAAAGAATAATATAAGACTAGCCCTAAAGGACCCAAAAAAATATGGGCACCTAAGAAGGATATAATATATACTGTAGATCTCCTTACTAGGAACCATCATCAATGGTACTCAGATAGTGGCTGCTCGCGACACATGACAAGCAGAACGTTTATGTTCCTAGACCTCCAACATAAGCAAAGAGGATCAATAGCTTTTGGAGACAACCACCAGGGCAAAATAATTATGATCGGAAAAATTTGTAAAGATTCCTTTTCATCTATTTATAATGTTCTACAAGTTGATGGTTTAAAGCATAATCTAATCAGTATAAGTCAATTATGTGATTCTTTTTTTAAGTGTCCTTTAATCAAAATTCTGGTTTAGTTAAAAATAAGGTTGGGCTCACATTCTTCTCTGGCAAGAGACAAAACAATCTCTATAAAATTAATTTAGATGATTTGAAAAGTCAAAATATTTCATGTTTTATATCAAAAGATAATGAAAAACTAATTTGGCACAAAAAGCTAGGTCTTGTTAGCTTTAAACATATTTCCAAATTACTTAGACATGATTTGGTAAGAGGTTTACCAAATATAAGTTTTAACAAAGATTTCTTTTGTAAGAGTTGCCAGAAAGGAAAACAACTTAAATAATCTTTTTCATCTAAGAATATTTTAACTTTGTCTAAACCTCTAGAGCTACTACATGTAGATTTGTTTGGACCAACTAGAATAGTAAGTCTTGGTGGAAAGAAGTATGGTCTTGTAATTGTTGATGACTTTACTAGATTTTGTTGGATATTGTTTTTATCTCACAAAGATGAATCTTTTAAATGCTTTAAAGTTTTATTTAAAAAGTTACAAAATGAAAAAGCAATTTCTATTACTAGAATTAGGACTAATCATGGTGAAGAATTTGAAAATGAAAAATTCAAAATATTTTATGAGAGAATGGAATTTTCAATAATTTCTTTGCTCCTAGAACTCCTCAACAAAATGGAGTTGTAGAAAGAAAGAACAGGATGATTCGGGAAATGGAAAAGACTATGCTATATGAAATGAATCTTTCTATGTACTTCTGGGCAGAAGCTATAAATACAACTCGTTATATTCAAAATAGAGTATTTCTGTGACCTATTTTAAATAAAACTCCATATGAGTTATAGAAGGGAAGAAAGCCAAATATTTCATACTTTCATCCTTTTGGTTGTAAATGCACTAATTTTGAATACAAAAGAAAATTTAGATAAATTCAATTCTAAGATCAATTCAGGAATTTTTATAGGTTATTCTATTAGTTCTAAAGCTTATAGAGAGCTTATAGAGTTTATAATCTTGATTCCAAATCTGTTGAAGATTCTATGCATGTAATGGTTGATGATGATTCCCATTTAGATAAGAGAGACGATTTTGATGATGAAACTCTATCTGCTCCCTTAGTTAGTAACCTAGACGATTCACCATCAGACAATCCATCTTACAAAGTAGTAGATATTTTTGAAAATATTAGCTTAAGAAGAGACTGGAGATATAAATATTCTTACCCATAAAACTTGATTATAGGAGAAACATCAAAAGGAGTGAGAACTAGATCTAAGTTTAGGAGAGAGCCCAATATAGCTTTTGTTTCTAAATTAGAACCTAAGAAAATTAATGAAGCTCTTCAAGATAAAGCTTGGATTTTAGCTATGCAAGAGGAGTTAAATCAATTTACTCGGGATAAAGTCTAGTCTTTAGTCCCTAAACCATCCAATAAATCTATCATAGGAACTGGATGGGTATTCAAGAATAAACTAGGCGAATAAGGAAAAGTATCCTATAATAAAGCTAGATTAATAACTCAAGGCTATAATCAACAAGAAGGAATAGACTATAATGAAACATATGCTCCTGTAGCTAGATTAGAAGCTGTTAGGATCTTGTATATTTTATTTTTGATGACATAAAACTATTTCAAATGGATGTGAAAATTGCCTTTTTGAAAGGTCTTATAGACGAATAAGTTTTTGTAAAACAACCCCCTGGTTTTGAAGACATTAATAAACCAGATTATGTGTATAAACTTCATAAAGCTTTGTATGGATTGAAACAAGTTGAAGACATTAATAAACCAGATTATGTGTATAAACTTCATAAAGCTTTGTATGGATTGAAACAAGCACCTCGTGCATGTTATGATCGTCTGAGTTCATTTTTAATTAAAACTAACTTTATTAGAGGTCAAGTTGATAAAACCTTATTTCGGAAAAGTATTTAAAATGATTTTATTTTTATGCAAATATATGTAGATGATATCATTTTTGGTGCAACTTCTAAACAGTTATTTTCAAGTTTTGAGATTCTTATGAAAAGTGAATTTGAAAATTAAATTTCTTTTTCGGTTTACATATTAAACAATCTAAAGAAAAGATTTTTATTTAGCAAAAAAAGAATATCAAAGAACTTTTAGTCAAATATAAAATGGAAAATGTTAAACCAATGCCATCTCCTATGCATCCTTTAGTTGTCTTATCTAAGGATGAAGCTAGTAAGAAGATTGTGAAGTAAATCACTTATTATTATAGAAATCACTTATAATATGTGAAATACACAAGAAAGGGGGTTGAATTGCATAAAATCGTCTAAAATAGTTATCTTTAGAATCTTCTTGATTTTCTTAAAAACTCAGATAATTACAAAACAACACATTTAATATGTTTGAGTAATACAATAGTAGAAATAATATCTTTTCTTCTAATAACAAAAAATTTAAGAGATAAGGGTTAGAGAATATGACATCACGATTTATACTAGTTCAGCCTTAACCTTTGGGCTACGTACAATCCTCAGAGTTTATCTAAGATTTCACTATCTGTTCAACTTTACAAGTATTATTTCTAATCTTCCAGAGCCTATTCAGGTCTCTTTCAAAAAGATAGTCTATAAAGATATTGTTTAAGCTTTTCTAAACTCACGCTGTAGGTGTTCTTGATCTCTGTCTTCCTTTTTTCACTCAGGATAGTTTTTGTATACTCACTTCATCACATAGTTATTTTGTGTAAGTAAAAGTAAGTAAAAAGTTGTTTTGTCTACAACTACACTGATATTTATAGGTCTTCTTGATAAAAACCACTTGTAGAATCTTTAGAGATATGTTGTTAGTTGAGTCTTGTAATCACCTCCAACTAACTAACTATCATTGTAGATTATATCATCTTGATTTGATTTGTATGCTTCATCTTATATCTTCGCTTCGTCTTATGGCTTCACATCATATTATGACTTCGTGCCGTCTTATGACTTTGTATCGTAATATGTCTGTGCTTCATCTTATGACTTCACGTCATCTTATGACTGCGTTTCATCTTATGACTTGGCATCGTCTTATGACTGCGGATTGTCTTATGCCTACGTATCGTCTTATGACTTCATATTGTTTTATGTCTGCACTTCGTCTTATGACTTCGCATCGTCTTATGGTTGTACTTCATCTTATGACTTCGCATCGTCTTATGCCTGTGCTTCGTCTTATGACTTCGCATCATCTTATGTCTACGCTTCATCTTATGGCTTCGCATCGTCTTATGAACATTTATCTGCGCGCTTAATAAACTCATAAAAATAGTTCACACACTATTATTATTATTATTTGACTTTCATCAAAATCAATAGAAGAAGTAAAGTCTTCTTGACTTAACAATCTCTCCCTTTTTGATAATAACAAATAATCATAATATCAGAAGAAAAAATAATATTGAGACAAATAAAGATAATATTCAGACGAATAATGCAAGATATACAATATCTATATACAATAATAAAAATTTTCTAATACTAATTTTCCTCTCCTTTCTACTATTGTCCCCCTATTTGTTATTAATCAAAAAGAAAATATGTCATTTCAGACGTTTCAAAATTTCAGAGAATATATGTTGAATATCAGTGTGGATCCTCTTAAGGTCTTCTTCTATAGAAACACGTAGAAGTGCTATTTCCTCATGAAGATCACCTATTGCATCTCCTAGTTCATCAACCTTAATATCAATTTTCTTAATATGTTTAGTTACGGCTTCTTGAACTTCCTTCTACTTGTGACTAGCTTCAGTCCATTCGATGAAATTCTTTAAGAGTTTTGAATTAATGGTAGAATCTTGTAGCTTTTCACTAAGTGGATGAAGATACTCAAAGACAGACGGTTGTCTAAATGAATCGTCTAATTCAATAATTTTGATGGAGGGTAATTGGATAGGATGTGTTTGGTGAGGGATGTCAAGATCATTTGGTTTGGGTAGTTTGTAAATTGGTTTCCCTAGAAGGTGTAAGATATTTTTAGCTGAAGGAATGAAACCTAATGGTTTGAAATGAATAAGTAAATGCACAAAGGTTTCTAAGTAAAAATTAATACCTTCAATTGTAATACTTTTGTACCTTCCTCCTGATATTGTTCCAACTACCTTGAAACTTGCATCTGTAGTAGATGCACCAAAGTTACTTCCTGATACCCTTGATATGTGATGTGATATATAGACACTTATAGGTTGAGCTGCATAACATACATCGTCTATATTCTTCATCGCCACTCGAATTTCTTCTTCAATGAGATCATCATCTTGTTTATCAGGAAACTTCTTCTTCATTTCTTTGTCTTACTGTCTATTAGTGTTGGACGTCTAGGTTGTACATCTGGTACAATCTTGATTATAGTTCTGCTTGTCATTGGATAGATTGTATAAGAATTTTTCATCATCTTCAATGAATATGGTTCTGTCTTTTCATCTCATATAATACCATACATTCTTCGTTCTTTAAGGCTTAAAAGATGTATCGTCTGATCGTTTACTGTTACAGGTTCAACTTGAACCTTAACTTTCTATTTAGAAGGTTCTCTATTGATAAATGAACATGTGTTATGATTAGGTATTGATTCTTCTATAATCTTCATCTTCAAATCTTCTTTCTTCATTAGTTGAGGGGGATTGTAAGTTACTTACTGCTTTCCAACAGTTTGTGTCTTTTGTTGAACATCAGATGATGAAACCTCATTTTTCTAAATCGACTTCGTCTTCTTTTGTTCTTTTGCTGACTTGGAAGAGAGTTGATGTTGAGGCTTCTTCTGCTCAAATACTAACTTCCCTTTTATCCTTGTCTCTTCATACGATTGTTCTGATTGTTGTTGTTACTCCTTTGCACTTTCAAAAACTTTACCAAGAATCAAAGTTTTTTGCTTCTTCTGTTCTTTTTTTCATAAGGTCATTAATCTTTGTGATCTTCTTGACTTCTTGGGTCTTTCTGATTGGAGCGTCTTAGCCTTCCTCTTTAAAGACACTTTGTGAGTTGGTTGTTGAACCTTACTTTCCTTCCTTTCAGGAATTGTCTTTTAGTTTGTATTGGCTTATCAGACAATTGTTTAACCTTTACCTTTGCTGAGATTCTTCTAGACGATCGAGGTTTTGCTTGTATTTCAGACGGAATATCTTCTTTCCTACTTCATCTAATTGAAAGCTCCCACTTATACTGTACTTTCGGTGTGAAATCTTTATCCACTTCAGCTTCAATCTTGATCCCCATTTTATGAATAGTGGAGGCATTAATAACACTCTTAATATTCAGCTTCACTTTGTTTCCTCTATCAAATAAGATTCCAGATTTTTTAAAGAATCTCTTAATATTCAGCTTCACTCTGTTTCCTCTATCAAATAGGATTCTAGATTTTTTAAAGAATCTTGTTAACAACATATCGTAAGGTAAAGAATCACTCTTCAGATGATAATCCTCCCTAGCCTTTATCATGTAATTCAGAATCAAGAATAGAAGAGTAACATATTGGTGTGTGAGTAGATGAAATAGACAATGTTCATCATTCATTGTCACCAAATCCTTTGATCCTGCTCTTAGTAGAATACAGTGAAGAAGAAGTGAATGAAGAGCCCTAGCCTTCGGAATTACATTTCAAGACTTCTTGACTCCTGGATTACTAGATCCATATAGTTGTCGATTGATTGTGGCTTCATTTATATGACTTTGAGCAATCCATTTTGTTTTGTTGAACAGTGTTGCTCCTTCATTTGGACGCTTAATAGCCTTCACAATGGAATTTTGTGTGACTATCAGCGACAACCTATCTACCATTGATACCAAGGTGTTATCTACCACCTTTTCATTCTTCCAGAACTCATATATTTCATTTAGATACACTGGTTCTCGAATATTGAAGAAGTTTTCCCATCTAACTACTTTGATCTCAGGTTCGATATCCATTCGATCATTCGTCAGAGAAGTGAAATCGACGAGTCTCCTATAGAGAAGAGATTTCAACATTTTTCTAATCTGTAATGAATAAACACTAAACACATAAATGTATTTTGCTTAAAGAAGTGAGGTTAGCATCTAGAAGATATTGAAAGAAAGATATGAAATGAAAATGAGAAAGATTTGATGTTGAGAATAGAGGATTGGACCATCTTTGTTGAGAGCACTTTGAAGCAAGTCAATTACTAAGTTTTTAAGAAAATTCTAGAATGTAGAGTGTTGCAAATTTTGGGATGATATCCTTTTATAAACACTCTTGAAAAGTTACCGTTTGTAACATTTGTACCTGATCCATACGTAATAATAAAATTGATACTACCGTGAAAGTTGCTGTTACTATTCAGTCTAAAAACTTGTGACTTTTCTGCTTCTTCAGGACGAATCATCTGGATCATGGAGTTTCAGACGAATGGTAAGTTAACATTACCATGTTCAGGTTTCGTCTGATTTCCTTGAATCTGTCTTCACTTAAAGGTTTGGTGAAGATATCTTCCTATTGTTTATTCATCTCAACAAATTGTAGATTGATGATCCCTCTCTGTACATAGTCTCTTATAAAATGATGTCTAACTTTAATATGCTTTGCCTTTAAGTGTTGTATTGGATTTTTTGAGAGATTGATAGCATTTGTGATGTCACAGAAGATTGGAATTTGATCGTCTTAGATAGAATAATCCTCTAACTGATACTTTATCCAATATCTGTGAACAACAGCTTGTAGCTGACATGTATTCAGCTTCTGTAGTAGATAGAGCAATTGAACTTTTCCTTTTGCTTGACCAAGAAATTAGATTATGACCAAGAAAGTGATAACCTCCGTTTGTACTCTTTCTATCAATCCTATCTCTAGCATAATCAGCATCACAATAGCTAATTAACCTGAAATTTTTACCTTTCTCATATATTAAACAAAGATTAGTAGAACCTGCTAAGTATCTTAATGTTCTTTTAACAGCAATATAATGAGATTTTCTAGGATCTGCTTGAAATCTTGCACACAAACAAATACTAAACATTATATCAGGTCTGCTTGCAGTTAGGTAAAGCAAAGAACTAACAATTCCTCTAAAAAGAGTTTGATCAATCTTCTTACCAAATTCATTCTTAGATAAGACGATTGAAGGATGCATAGGAGTTGACGTTGGTTTAACATTTTCCATTTTATATTTGACTAAAAGTTCTTTGATATACTTTTGTTGATGAATAAAAATCTTTTCATCAGTTTGTTTCATCTGTAAACTAAGAAAGAACTCTAATTCATCCATCATACTCATTTTAAATTCACTTTTCATAAGAATCTCAAAAGTTGAATATACCTTTTTAGAAGTTGCACCGAAAATGATATCGTCTACATATGTTTGCACAATAATAAATCATTTTTAATACTTTTCTGAAATAAAGTTTCATCAACTTGTCCTCTAATAAAGTCATTTTTAATCAAAAAAGAACTCAAACAATTATACCATACACGAGGAGCTTGTTTCAATCCATACAAAGCTTTATGAACTTTATACACATAATATAGTTTATCAGTGTCTTCAAAACCAGGGGGTTGATTTACATAAACTTCTTCATCTATAAAACCATTCAAAAAAGCACTTTTCACATCCATTTGAAATAGTTTTATATCATGAACAACAACATATGCAAGTAAGATCCTAATAGTTTCTAATATAGCTACAGGAGCATATGTTTCATTGTAGTCTATTCCTTCTTATTTATTATGGCCTTAAGCTACTAATCTTGCTTTGTTATAGGATACTTTTCCTATTCGTCTAATTTATTCTTGAATACCTATCTAGTTCCTATGATAGATTTATTGGATGGTTTAGGGACTAGAGACTAGACTTTATTCTTAGTAAATTGATTTAACTCCTCTTACATAGTAAAGTTCCAAGCTTCGTCTTGAAAAGATTCATTAATTTTCTTAGGTTTTAATTTAGAAACAAAAGCTACATTGGCCTCTCTCTTAAACTTAGATCTAGTTCTCACTCCTTCTGATGTTTCTCCTATAATCAGGTTTTCTGGGTGAGAAGATTTGTATCTCCAATCTTTTCTCAATCTTATATTTTCAGAAATATCTACTTATTTATCAGATGGATCGTCTGATGGTGAATCATCTAGGTTACTAACTAAGGGAGCAGATAGAGTTTCATCATCAGATTCGTCTCTTTTACCTAGATGAGAATCATCATTAAGCTTTATATGCATTGATTCTTCAATAGATTTAGAAACAAGATTATAAACTCTATAAGCTTTAGAACTAATAGAATAACCCAGAAAATTTCCTGATTTGATCTTAGAATCGAATTTATCCATATTTTCTTTTGTATTTGTAATAGTGTATTTGCAACCAAAAGGATGAAAAGTAAGAAATATTTGGTTTTCTTCCCTTCCATAGAAATATTTGGTTTTCTTCCCTTCTATAACTCATATGGAACTTTATTTAAAATAGGTCACAGAAATACTCTATTTTGAATATAACAAGCTGTATTTACAGCTTCTGCCTAGAAGTACTTAGGAAGATTCATTTCACATAGCATAGTCCTTGCCATTTTTTGAATTATCCTGTTCTTTCTTTCTACAACTCCATTTTGTTGAGGAGTTCTAGGAGCAGAGAAATTATGGAAAATTTTATTCTCTTCACAAAACATTTTGAATTTTTCATTTTCAAATTCTCCACCATGATCACTCCTAATTCCAGTAATAGAAATTCTTTTTTCATTTTTTAACTTTTTGGATAGAACTTTAAAGCATTTAAGAGATTCATCTATATGAGATAAAAATAATATCCAATAAAATCTAGTAATGCCATCAACAATTACAAGACCATACTTCTTTCTACCAAGACTTACTGTTCTAGTGGGACAAAACAAATCTATATGTAACAGCTCTAAAGGTCTAGATGAAGTTACAATATTTTTAGACGAAAATGATGTTTTAACTTGTTTTTCTTTCTGACAACTCTCATAAAAGAAATCTTTGTTAAAGCTTATCTTTGGTAAACCTCTTACCAAATCATGTCTAACTACTTTGGAAATATGTTCAAAGCTAATATGACCTAGCTTTTTGTGCCAAATTAGTTTTTCATCATCTTTTAATATAGGACATGAAATATTTTGACTTTTCAAATCGTCTAATTTAATTTTATAGAGATTGTTTCATCTCTTGGCAGAAAAGAATATGGACCTGTCCTTGTTTTTAACTAAACAAGAATTTTGATTAAAGGATACTTCAAAACCATAATCATATAATTGACTTATACTAATTAGATTATGCTTTAAACCATCAACTAGCAGAACATTATCAATAGATGAAAAGGAATCTTTACCAATTTTTCCGATCACAATTATTTTGCCCTGCTGGTTGTCTCTAAAAATTACTGATACTCCTTGCTCATATTGGAGGTCTAGGAATATAGACCTTCTACCCGTCATGTGTCGTGAGTAGCCATTGTCCAAGTACCATTGAAGGTGGTTACTTCTTCCAAGTAAGGAGATCTGCAGTATATATTATATCCTTCTTAGGCACCCATATTTTCTTGGGTCCTTTGGGGTTAGTCATATAATTATTCTTTGAATAACAATAAGAGTACTGTTTCTTTTTCTTTCTAAAAGGAACAAAATTCCTATTATGAAGAACATTACTATTATGAATAGTATTTCTACCAGAAAAGCCTAAACCACTTTTATCATCTGGAATTCTATAACTTCCAATCATATCATTCATTTATTTTGTACTTTTTGTAAATTTCGATAAATCTATTGAAAGACTATTAATCCTTTGTTTTAGCTATTTAATCTCCTCATATCTATCTACAGTTACTTTCTTTTTCATATCGACTATTTGTTTCTTAAGGCAGATGTTTTCTTCATCTAAGAGATTTCTGTTCTTAGAATTTTCAACAAATTTCTTTTTCAACAATCTATATTGTTTTAGAATAACATGTGAATCTTCTAAAAATTCTAAATAGGCATGCTCATTAAAGTTAGAGATTACCTCATCATCGCTTTCCCCTTTAGCTACTAAGAATATATTTGCTTGTTCTAATGTTTCTAAGTCAGATTCAGATTTAGACGAATCAAGATCTTCCCATGTTGCCATAATTTTCTTTTTTGTTTTCTTGACTCTTCTTTTGTTTGCTTTTGAGCAAGGTACACTCAGACTTGTAATGTCCAGGTTTATTACACTCATAGAAAACGATAGAGCTTTTCTCATTCTTCAAATCGTCTTTGCTATTCTTTTTGAAAGAAAAGTCTTTATTTCCCTTTTTTTTCTTTTTCCACATCCTACTAATTTTTCTTGAAATGAAGGATAGCTCATCTTCATCTTCAACTTCACTTGAATGTTGATCTGATTCACTGTCATCATCAATCTTAATTTCTTCAATCTTTAATGCTTTTGAAGGTGTACTTCTATTTTTCTGCATCTTCTTATTCTTTTGACCAGCCTTTAATGCAATAGATTTATCTCTTCTAAGTTTATCTTCTGTATCAAGCTCTACTTCACGGATTTTCAGTGAACTAAGCAATTCATCTAGCTTCAGCTTGCTTAAATCCTTGGCCTCTTATATCGCTGTTACTTTGAATCTTCATTTTTTTGGAAGACTTCTAAGAATCTTTATGACATGGTCTTAACTGCCGTAGATTCTCTCCAGAGCTTTAAGTCCATTAATAATTGTTTAGAATCATCCAAACATCTAATCGATAGTCTCATCATATTTCATTTTGAACAGCTCACACTGATGAACAAGAATACCAATCTTAGATTATTTCACATAGTTTGTGCCTTCATGTGTAATGGCTAATATGTCCCACATTTCCTTTGTAGATTCGCATGTATGAACCTTATCATATTCTCTTTTGCTTAGAGCACAACTTAAAAAGAACTTGGCTTTTAAGTTTAATTGAAAACGAGCTTTCTGACTAACCGACCACTGGTTAGGAGAGAAGCTTTTCTCTTCATTGTCTGTTGGATATATGGACCATTTTCAATGATATCCCAAAAATCAATGTGTGTAGATTCTATAAAGAGCTGCATCTTGTCCTTTCAATAATGATAGTCTTAACCATTAAATGCAGGAGGTCTTGTGACTGAGGCACCTTCAACTATAAAAACATGTGATTCAGCCATGGATCTTTGTCCTCACTTTGTAGTAGTGTTTCTTGGAAACTTGTGCTCTAATACCAACTGAAGTAAATCACTTGTTAATATAGAAATCACGTATAATATGTAAAATACACAACAAGGGGGGGGGTTGAATTGTGTTAAATCATCTAAGACAGTAATCTTTAAAAACTTCTTAATTTTCTTGAAAAATTCAGACGATTACAAAACAACGCTCTTAATTCATTTAACTAATGTAACAGTAAAAATAGTATCTATTCTTCTAACTACAAGAAATTAAAGAGATAAGGGTTAGAGAATATGACACCACGATTTATACTAGTTCACCCTTAACCTTTTGGCTACGTCAAATCCTCAAAGTTTATCTAAGATTTCACTATCTCCTTTAACTTTACAAGTATTATTTCTAGACTCCTAAAGCCTCTTCCGGTCTCTTTCACAAAGTATTCTTTATCTGCTATCTTAGCCTCTTCAGGCTATAGCCTTCCTTTCATTTGAAAAGATATTGTTTAAGCTTTCACACTCACATTACAGTTGTTCTTGATCTATTTCTTTCTTCTTTTCACTTAGGATATTTTTACAATATACTCGCTTGAGCACAGAATTATCTTTTGTAAAGTGTAAGTAATCGTAAAAATCAAAAGTCTAAAAGTTGTTTATGTCTACGACTACAAATGATATTTATAGCCTAAATATCCACGGTCTTCTTAAGAAAACTGCTTGTAGAATCTTCAAAGATCTGGTATTAGTTGAGTCATGTAACTAACTCTAACTAACTGACTGACTAACGTTGTAGATTATTCTTCAATTATATCGTCTTGTATGTTTCGTCTGGTGTCTTCGCTTCGTTTGGTGTCTTTGCTTCATCACTTCGTCTGATCCATCTTAGACTTCATCTTATTTAGCTTTTACTTGAATATCATCTTGATTTGATGAATTTTGCTACTTACATTTATCTGCGCACTTAATAAACTCATCAAAACAGTTCACACACTTCTATTATTATTATTATGTAACTTTCATCAAAATCAATAGAAGAAGTGAAGTCTTCTTGACTTAACAACTAGGTGATCTTTAAATAAAATCTAAAAGTATGGTGCTTTCAATAATAGTGAATCTATTGATCTTTTGTGATATTTTAAGAAATTTCCATTAATGTGTACATAGTGATGGCTTACCTTCTCAAATTGAGTTATTGATGTTGTAGGTAAGTTAATTTCATGACATTTGATATCATTGTACCATTATTGTATTGTTGAACAATCATGTGATTATGTTTTTTTTTTGTAAAATGACTAACTTCATTAACTATAGGGAAGTTATTACAACATTACAATAAATTATAGGCTAATAACCTTCATTCAATCACAGAATGATTGGAAATTCAATAAGTGGTAAAGCGTTACAATATAAGTAGTCCTAGACTAAATTATAAGCAGATTATAATTTCCATCTATGTTTCATGTTAGGTGAAAGAGTATTCTATACATTTTTAGCAAAGATAGCTGATCTAATCTAATTAACAATCTTATCTGCTAGTTGGTACTTCCCTTTTTTCATGTTTGTAAACATTTTGCTATTTCTTTCCTTCCAAAGTATATAAATGGTAGTAGTAAAGGCTACTTTAAGAAGCATTTCATTAAACGTTCCATGTTTAGAGTGACTGATGACCTAACTCAATGTTTGCTTCCATTCATACAAGTAGTTGTCTCTTGCAATCAAGTGTAAGATCTTACTCTAAGCTACTTTAGAGAATCTGTAAAGAAAAAAGAGATAACCTCTATCTTCCACTGCCGCCTTACATAGTACATAAGTAGAATCCATTTTTAACCATAAGCCAAGTGACTAGAAAGGCTTTAGGATTCAAAGTATTTCTCCATAGAAGATTATACCAAGGGGATTCAAATAATCTATTGGTAAGCAACTAGTGGCAAGATTTGTTTGAAATTTTGCCACTTAGGTTGAGAGTCTAAATGATTACATCTTTATTCTCTACATCATTCAATCAAGCTAAATGTTCCACTAGAGAGTTAAAACCTTTAAAATTTCCACTCCATTCACTATTCTAGATTAATGATGATACTTTGAGGATCAATGGGTTTTTTTTTCTTAATTGTAAGAACTTATGTCTTTATATAATAAGGCTTGAGTTTATCCAATCATCAAACTATAACCTAGCTTTTCCTTTATTATCAATCTTATGCTTAATCCAGGGATAGACAGTGGCTCTCATCTTCATCAGTTGATCAAAGATCTAAGATATCTTCTTTGTATAAGCAGCCTGCTAGAAATTAAAGTTTTTGAGGTGATACTCTTGAATCCATTTAATCAAGAGTGCTTTATGATTTATATAAAATGTCCAGAGTCTTTTGCACATCAGAAATTTTACATAATTGTGATGGAAATGATCCCCAAGTCCTCCATGCTTCTTTAATATAACAACTTCACTCTATTTTATCTTTGCATTTTTTGCTTGGCAATGTAGTGTATGATGTCCAGTGTAGATGTAAGATGCTAAGAACTCAGATAATAAGGGTTAGTCTGGTAGCATATGAAAGAAACTTGTTTTGCCAAGCATTCACTCTTGTTTCTATCCTTTTAATGAGAGGCAAACAATCATTGAATTTTAGTTTGGAAGAGGTGATTGGTACTCACAAATAACAAAATGGAGTAGCATAAACATTTAGTCCTGTAATTCTACTTATTTCTACTAGATTCCTCAAATCAGATGATACAAACAAACTATTGTTTTCAATTTCATGTTTTAACCCCAGCTAATTAGCAATCTTTTTCAAAACTTGCATCATGATGTTGATGGAGTAAGGATCAGATTCACATAGGAGATCATCAGCATATAAGAGATGAATTAAGTAGATTGCACAACATTTGAAATGATATTGAAAGCACCTATTATAAGAGATTAGCTTGTTTATTAGCCTTGGAAAACCTTCCATTACAAGGGTGAATAAATAAGTAGTCTAATCATGTTTTCATTTTAGAACGATTCAGTGGATAGTCCATTCCCTAGCACAATTAAAGTATGAGTTTGTATACATGTCACTATATAATTTACAAATTTATGATGTAGTTGTAATGCTTCAAGACATACTCGAATAAATCTCCAACTAACTGTATCAAAAGCTTTATAGAAATCAATTTGGATGAAGCAGTTTTAGATATTTTTACCTAAATTTTACTCCCTCAATAGTCCTTGTAATAATGGAATGTTGTCCCTAATATTTCTATGAAGAATGAAGGCCCCGTGTGTTGAGTTGGTGATTCCAGTGATTACAATCTTTAGCCTTTCAGCTAAAAATTTTGAAATCACTTTATATATAGTGTTACAGTATAAGATTGGTTTAAAATATTACATTCTCTTAGGGTACTTTTTAGGCACTAAGTAGATAACTGTATGGTTTAGTTCTGAAAGCATTATGGAGGATGTAAATTCCATCACTACTTTAATGAAAGGTTTACCCATAATTTCCCAAGTCTTTTGAAAGAACAAAGTAAAGAAACCATCAAACCTTAGCAATTTTGAAGGATGCAAACTAAATAAAGCTATCTTGCATCATGTTTTGTGAAAGGGAACACCATAAAATCTTTTGTTAATTGTTCAATTGAGCAGTCAAACAACCTTAGTGCATTATAGCTTGAAGGGACAAAATCCTCAGAACCTATTAAAATCAGGTAGTAGTCCTTAGCTAGATGTTGTAAACTATCTTAATTTGAGTATTCCAGTCCACTAATGTTTTATAGAACTAAATTTTTGTCCACATTTTTCCTAGTAAGTAAGGTGGATTGAAATAACTTTATATTGAAGTCTCCATCTTTCATCCAATTAAGTCTAGCTTTTTGCTTGAGAATTGAACTATGAAGATTAAGAGCTTCTTGATATTCTTGTAATCTTTGTACCTATGTCACTCTTAATTCCACATTATGAGGGGAGTTTTAGTAGTCTTTTTAAGCTTTAATTAGTTTCTCAATAAGGGTTCTTAGGTTCCGAGATCTCCCAAACATGAGTTTCTTTAGAGCAACTTTCACCAACTTTAATTTTCGCTTAAGTTGGTAAGCTTTAAATCGTTCTACTTCATGTCTCCATCATCTGCTGATTATATATAAATTTGTTAAAATCCACTGATTCCTTCTATGTGTGTATACCATTAATGAATCGAAAAGAGACCCTAATAATTTAATATCAAGTTCTCTACAAAACAAACAAAAAGAGTTAGGAAACATATTTATCTATATATAATTCACTAAGGAATTGTCTAATTTTTCCTTATAAGCAATTGCCATGTTGGTTACTTGACCAGATAAGTAATCTGCCTATTGAGGTGAGGTCTAGAAAATCCTTCTTCATTAGAAAAATTGGTGAGCTCCTTTGTCAAACCAAAATTGAACTTCCTACCACCTTCAACTTCAGTTGAGTTCAAAGAATAGTTGAAATCTCCGACAACAAACCAGGAATTTTGAATTCTCAATTGTATATTTTGAAAACCAAAATTAGAAGCATAAATTAGAGTTTAATCAAAGCTAACCATCATACCTCTCATTTGCCATTACAGATGAATATGCTGGTCAGTTTTCTCCACTTATTGAACTCCAGTCATATCAATGTTATAAAGGAAGATAATTTTGTGATTATAATTTGAATTATGGTTTGAGATGATATCCCAATTAGTACCAAAAAATTTAGAACCAAAAAACTTAGAAACTTTTATCTTTCATAACCTTTTTCGCTAGGGACTTTTTGAGATGGTCATTCAACCCTTTAGTATTCCAAAATAAGACTACCATTTATAGGTCAATCCTATTTGTTTTTTTTTTTGTTTAATTTCCCCTTTTTCCAAGCATATTTTCTCTTGACGTTATTGTCCTACATTTTAAATTCCTCAATCTCTTCTTGATCAATGGTTACTACTTCTAGGATATTCCTTGTAGTTCCTGACTTTATAACTTCAGAAATAGTCTCCTTCCTCACTACAATTGGAATTTCATTTTTACCAACTTTAATATTTTTCAAGGGCCATTTAATTTTTTTCAACTTCAATCTCTTGGCTATTAGTTGCAAACTTTGATATTTCAGCTTAAAGTGAAGTTATTTAAGTCCTTCCTAAACTTGTTACTTCTTCAAATCTTGCATCATTAGTTACTCCTTAAGCTAATTTATCCATTTCTACCAATTAATGTGAGTTATTTAGACCAACATTATCAATAGTCAGATTCTTTTGTAATGTTGGAGTCAGTTTCCAAAAGACTACTACTATGTTCAAACTCCATTAGTTCTTCTTGCTAACAAGTTTTTCATACTCTACTAATAGGCTTCCAAGGGTTGCTAGGCTTCCAGGGGTAAGTGATAAGAATTTCATTCTTCTTCATCTCTCCAGATTCTCCTAATCACAAAATAGGAAGGTTGTCTGGTATTATTTCATTTCTCTAAATTTCAATACATAACTTTGTATAGCCAATTCTCTTTATTGTTGCTATTTGGGAATCCATACATATTGGTTTCCCCAAAAGGCTTGCTTGAAAACTCAGAACTTTAATGGTCCAAAATTCTAATGGTAGATTGTGAAAATTAACCCACATTGGAAGTACATCAATCCTACCTCTATTTACCTACATTCCCAGCCTCCGTTTTTAGATGAATAAAGGTTGATCTCCAATGTGCCATGACCCTTATTCTACTATGTCATTTAGATTAGATTCAACGGAGAATTTGAATAAAACTATGCCATCTTATCTAAACTTTACTTTATCTAACCCTTTTTGACCCCACCTAGCTTTTGGCCAAGCATTCATTATAAGAAATGCTAGTCTTAATTTTGGCCCAAAAAACCAATTAAGGTTGTAGACCATGCCTTAAGTAGCTCGACAAGAGGAAAAATGAATCCATCTTTAATGACATTCTAGAAGTGCTTAAGAGCTTTTTTATTGTACTGAGTTTGAAATTTAGTCCTCCATGCTTCCACTAGATGAAAATCTTCTAAATTTCTTCCAGCATTTCCACTTTTTTCATCTATCTTTTTGCTATTCTTATCTCTAGATTATACAATTAGCAACTCCCTAGAGAGAATTGAGAAGTCATCCTTGGAAAGTGAAGTTTCTCCTTCTACCATAACATATGCAAGGCCTAAGGAAGGGCTCCCATCGAGGCTAAAACCTTAGTCACCATGTAGCTATCACTTGCATAGAAGAGGCAACAAATAAGATGTGAGAAGGAGTTAATTATGAAAAAGGAAAAAAAATTGCGATAGTTTGGTAAAATGAGGTAGGTAAAGGTTAGAGAAAAAATTAGGTAGAGAAAGGTTTGTTTTGTAATTAGTTTGTTTTTCTAGGCTTTAGATTGTGTTTTTGATTATTTTATTAGGTTATAATCATGTGTTTCCTGATTTAGATGTATGTTGTGGTTAGTGTTTTGCGTGTTTTATTTGATTATTATTGAT
Organism: Erythroxylum suave; assembly: GCA_027563595.1. Lineage (NCBI taxonomy): Eukaryota > Viridiplantae > Streptophyta > Magnoliopsida > Malpighiales > Erythroxylaceae > Erythroxylum > Erythroxylum suave. Next base: position 28,399,222 of record JAOSBN010000002.1, on the reverse strand, counting down.
TAAGGAAAAATTGTGATCTTGATTGTATGCTTTAGGGATTTTTAACGTTTTTGAAGAAGAGTGGAGTTAGGAAAATTAAAGAAAAGATGAAGAAGGAACTAGAGAACAAGATGGGTCATTATCATACATGCCATGCATGACCGTGATAGAGAGGTAGTGCAAGAAGTTTGGATGATCGTGCATGTGCATGATTATGCATCTAGGTCATGAGATTTTTATATTTTTGATGATTTTGAGATATTTTTAGGGAAAAAATGGAGAAACCTTAAGAAAGAACTTTAGGAGGATCAAAAGTATTAAAAGGAAAAAAAATATAAAAAAGGCAGCTAGAAAACATCAAAGAAGAGATCAAAGAGACAAAACTCATGAAAAACAAAAGTTGCAGACTCTTTAGCTCAAAGAAAAAAAAGAGAAGACATTGAGAGTTCAAGCCTCTACTCTTTTATTTTCTTTCCTTATTGTTGAATGTTAATGATGAATCAATTGAGATATATATTAGATACAGCTTACTAAAATTCCTTTAAGGATTACTCTTGAATTATTTTTAAATTTTACATTGTCAATTTAATAAAAATACTTTATGATTTTTATTATTTTATAATTAGTTTGAACCAAGAGATTAGGTTGAACCAATTGGGTTGTGTTGTACAATGAGCATTGGTACCATAATAGACCTATAAACATCAAATTAATAGGCAATTAAAGAGAGATCTTAGCTTTTATTAGTTTCCTACAGGATAGCTTCTGATCCAGTAGGATAGTTAGGAAAGTGTTAATAGATCAAGAAGTTACAATTCAATTTCTATTTATTTAATTAGAATTACTTAGTTAGATCTCTAGAGAGAGTAATCATAATTAATAGATATCTAGGGTCGAGTAGCGTTAAATCATGAAGGTAAAGTGAAAATAAATGAGCATAGAAGTAATTCCTATGTTTTTATCATTGATTAATCAATTGTTTTACTACTACTTATTTCATCATTCAATTATCAATTCTTTTTTTAGTTTAATTCTTGTTTATTTTATTATATTGTTTACCTTAAGCAAGGTGTTTAGAAATTGATAGGAACAATACTTTTTATAATATAAGATACAATTCATGTACTTATGATATAAATAAGTTTAAATTAAACTTCAACAACTACTAGTGTTTATAATAAGTCACTATTGGTAGGAAACAATAAAAAACAACCTAATTGAGAAATATGTTCAGTTTATATACTAAAATATTAATTAAATTTTAGATTTAAAGAAACATCTCCCTAGGATTTTTTTTCCTTTTTGGCTCTCTCTAGGTTTTTATGCTTTTATCCCTGGAACTTCCTTTTTTTGGAAACTTAACTTCCTCGTTTGTTTTGTTTCCTTCTTGGTGCAGACTTTAGATGCCCCACCTTGTGAGGTTTCTATTAAAGGCCATTCTATGGCCTTGTAATCCACAAAGGCCGTTACTGAAACATTATGCCCTCAAAATCTTTCTGTGAAAGAATTTCCAAAACTTACCCAAGATGCAAAAGATATAAAACTTGGAGAAACTGCAGCTCAAGTGAGACTCACTGAGAACTCTAAGAATGGCATATGATCTTATGTAAAACAACCTGTTGGAGCATAGAAGTGTAGATTTAATATTAAATATAAGAAAGGAAACCTGAAACATTTATAGGATGTGATGAAAGATGAAGTACTCACCCTTGCTATAGAGCTTCTTAAAGTTGGAGCTAATGTTTTTAATAGCCTTAGTAGGCTTCTTCTAGAGTAGAAGGCTTGCATTCCGAGTGATTCGTACCTGGGTAACATTAAGATGGAGTAGGAAAGGGATAAAAAAAACAATGTTGAAGAAAGGTAGATCCTTTCTTTTCAAATTCAATTTAAAAACTTATTTAAACGAGATATTATAGCAAGGCCCTAGGCATGTAGGAGGTCAACCAATATTCATCCAGAAATGGAAGCCAGGAGCTGAATGTGATAGAGCTAATATAGATACTTATCCCATTTTGATTAATTTCCATAATGTCCCTATAATTCTGGACAATTAAAAAACTAAGCTTCCTTGCTAGCTCCTTTGGAATGCTAATATGTGGAATCTCAAATTGCTAATATGGAGAGGATTTTATCTATAAAAATATATGTTAAAGTTAAGAAGAATTTTGAATTACCTGAGAGCATTCCAATATTGAAATTGGGAGAGGATGGAGAAATTGTGAGGATTGATATCCCCATAACTTATCCATGGAAGCCTAACTATGTTAACAAAAAATGGAAAGTCACAAGGAAAGTCTTCAAGATAGGAGGGTATGATGAGCTCATAAGACTAAAATTAAAAAAATCCAAAACCCTAGTAAAGAGGGCATTATAGAGACATAAATAGAAAAAATTGCAGTAAATGAAGAAATGGAGGAGACTCAAAATGTGGCAAACATGATTAATTCACAAGTGGAGCCTGAAGTAAACTTAGGGAAATCTTTAGTTTTTGAGGGAATTCTACTAGATAAGGAAGAATTTAAGGATTAAGCTACTAACTCTAGAAGAAAATCAGTTAGCAGAAAAGGGGAAAACAAGCTAAAAGAGGGGGAAAAAAAACTCTAATGGTAGTCCTTATATTGAATGTTAGAGGGTTAAATGATCTTCTGAAAAGGTTAATTATGAAGGAGGACTTTTTTTACAAGAAATCTTGTATAGTGGGGCTCCTTGAAACTAAGATAAAGTTACCTCAGTGCAATATGGCCTTAGGTTTTTCCTTGAAACTAAGATAAAGCTACCTCAGTGCAATATGGCTGCAGGGTATTGGGAGAAGAAATTCAAACTATATTTTCAATTACAATGGGAGGATTATATGCCTTTACAATTCAGACAAGGTAGATGTTCAAGTAACATGTGAAAGTGACCTATTTATGCATTTAAAATGCCAAATTGTTAGTCTGCACTTAAATTTTGAATTGACTATGATCTATATTTCAAATTTCTCTTTTCAAAGATAGAAATTATGGAAAGAACTCTAAACTATTCAAGTTGGGATATCAAACCCTTGGTTACTAATGGGAGATTTTCGCCACATCCTATCATCTCTGGAGGCAAAAGGAGGTAGGAGGTTTAACCTGGGAACTTATAGAGAACTAAATAATTTGGTCTGAAAGTTTTACTTAGAGGGTCTCAACTTCTTAAGCAGATTATTCACCTAGACCAATAAGTAGCAAGGAAACTTGTTTAAATATAGCTTTGGTTAATTAATTTTGGTTAAACCAATATTCACAATCTTATGCACATTTTGGAGAAAATTCCTCTTTTGATCACTCTTACATTCATATTTAAAACTTTCTTCCCTTTAAAAAGTCTAAAGCTGCATTTAGATTCTTGAATGGATTAACTCTTTAAGATTGTTTCCAAGAATTAGTGCTTAATAGCTAGAATCAGATAGCCACAAGTTACAAAGCTTTTCAGTTTATGAAAAAGCTCGAACTTATTAAATTAACTCTTAAGAGTTTTGTTAGGGATTAGATTAAAAGTTTAATGAAAGCCAACAAAAAATTGACAATAGCTCTGGGGGATTGTTACAAGTTTCCCAATAACAATGCCTTGAGAGCAATTGAAACTCAAAGGCTAAAGGAACACCAAGAAGTCCTTAATCTACACAATTGTTTTTTAAGCAGAAATCAAGGATTAAGTGGTTAAGGGAAGGAGATGCCAACACCAAATTCTTTCATTCTTCCTTACTAGCAAGAGAAATAGGAATAATATTACATATATCTAAGATAACTTGGAGAACACATTTTTTGAACACAATAAACTATAAGAATGTAATCTAATGGGGTCAGATGATTCTAATCCAACATATTTTAATTTGAATAGACTCTTTGATAACACCATCAATCCAGATTGGAAGAAAATTTTGCTAACCCCTTTCACGCATCAAGAAGTTAAAGAAGTTCTATTCAGTTTGCATCCCTCCAAAACCCCTAGACTTGATGGGTTCTTTGTTTATTTTTTCCAAAAAACTTATGGCATGTTTGGTTCAACGGAATAACTATTCTATTCCTAGTGTATTCTTAAAACTTAAGTTAAGCCTGTGTTTGGTTAGAAAAAGTTGACAGAATAACTAATCATAGGAATAGGTATTCTTTAACTTTAAGGAATAACTAAAACCATCCTTTCCTATCTTTATGTATTCTGAGAATAAAAATGATTGTTTCTTCTTCATTTTCAAGGAACCTCCCGAAACTTCTTCTTCATTTTATCATTCACTCCAGCATTCACCACTTTTTCATTTTCACTCTCTCAATCTCGTGATTCTCTTCTCTAGAACCTTCACTCTATATTAAAGTCAACCCAGCCTTCTACCATCTGTCCTCTCTTTTAGGTAACTTATTCATGTTGTTTTGATTAAGTGATAGGTTTTTATTGATGGGTTTTGATTGGGTGAGGGGTCTTCATGTTGGAGTTATGATTGTGTTTTTTTTCAATTAGGTGAGGGATTAGGTTTGTTGATGGGTTTTGTTGATCTTTTTAACTTCGATCTTTAAGTAAGTGCTAAGTGTTACTTCCTTAGGTTATTACCTTCAGAACTTACTTTGAATTGGTCTGAGTCTACTAGATGCTTGCTTAATAGAGATGATTTAGGCTCTTTTTATGTTAACCCTTTGCTTAAATGACCTACTCGATGATCATCCCTTACTACCCCCATTGAAAGAAAATGAAAGAAAATGAAAAAAGAAAAAAGAAAAAGGAAGAACAATCGAGTAGCATAAATGAGTGCAGAGTACTACATTAGTTATGTTTGGATATCTCGGAGTTATGTTGTGTTATCCCGTTGTATCCATTTTGTACTTTAATTATGCTTGTGATTAACCCTGTTGCCCCTCTTTTGACACACCTTAACCCTTACCACACTATAATCTTAAACAAGTCCTTTTGATCCGTTTATGCATGCAATCCTTGTAAATGAGAATTAGTGTATTTGCAAGCCTTGGTAGTGTAGGTTCCTATAGGAAGTTTGAGCAAAACACTAACTATTAAACATTTAGGAGAAATGAGTGAAAATCATTAGGAAATTCATTTGTGCATCTTTACTTATCTTTAAGTGATTATACCAATTGTGAGTTTGCTTATGTACACCAATGAAAAAGTAGTCATGATATATGCATTAACTTGATATTTAAGTTGGCTTGAATTTGGGGGAACGTATGTTTTGATCTTTGAAAAAATGAAGTGATAGAATCGATTGGTTGTATTTATTTTGCTTGATGACAAGCAAAGATTCAAGTGTTGGGATGTTGATAGGTGTGCATTAGTACATGTTTTTATAGGTAATTGACATGTGTTTTCTAGCATAATTGTTGTTTATTGTTCTAGCTTAGGATTCATTTTGCATGTTTTCATTAAGTTTGATTTCCATTGTTGTTCTTGTGTGCTTGATGTTAATTGAGCGTAAGAATTGACTATTTTGTATGTAGGAAAGAAGAGAGAGCAACTTGGACGTCGAAAAAAAGATCAAAGAAGAGAAGAAAAGAAGAGTGAATTTGTGACCAATTCTCACATTCATGGGAACCATGCAAATTCCCATAAACATAGGCATCATAGTCCAAGATAATATGCGAGGTTTCAATAAACCTAGGGTTTTTTAACTGTTTAAGCATCATTAAGCCTCTATCTTCAAAAAGAGGCAACACCCACCTATAGAAACGTCATCCTTGAGTGAAGAACTTTGGAGCTTTGAGGAAGAATTGAAGACAAGGATCATCCTCAAGATTGGGCAAAATAGCACATCAATACTAAAATTGCAGATTTTGGAAAAGAAGAGAAGGAGTCCTCATATTCAATTTTCTATCACTTTTATTCCTTCTAGTCTTTGTAAAGATGGTTTATTTGAATGATGATGATGTTATGGAAACCATGTTACACTGATTTCATTTTAGAGATTGCTTTTGGACCTATTATGTTGAACTCTTATTTTATAAACTTGAGTGAAGTGTCTTTGATGATTTTTGTTTAATGTCATCTTGCAATGAAATATGTGTAGGATTGTACAACGAGAGTTGGCGAACTATAGACGTACAATTGTCATGTCAATTGAGTAGTTAGAAGAGAGATCTCGACTAGTCAATTGATCACCTGTAGGATAGTTTAATAACTAGTTGAATCGGTAGAGTCATTGGGTAGGTTGAGAGATCGTCTAATTGATTCTCGTTAATTCAATTAGGGACAAATAGTTACACCTTGAGAGAGGGTAATTAGTGCATTCAGAAATCTAGGGTGAGATACAATTCAATTGATAAAATAGGAGGGAGACAAAATGGGAAAAAAGTAATCTCTAGTCTTAAGATTCTTGAATTCTGATTTTTTGCATTTTGGTATTGTCCATTGCTTTGTGTTAGTCTTTTATTTTTAATTTGATTTTTTAGATTATTTTCATTAAACAATTTCGTTTCTTGAACAAAGTTGTCTCTAAATTAAACTGTATCTAGGCATCAATCCATGTGGGATCGATATCCGCTCTGTTTAACTACAAGTCACGGCCCATTCCCTTATGGTTTTTTAGCGTAAAACAAGTAGATAGGTTTTACCATCAATAACTACTCACTTTCTATTGCCAAAGAAATTCATCAAGGAGATTGATAGAATTATTAAAGCCTTCATATGGAATGGAAAAATTGATAATTCAAAGGGTAGAAAAGTTAGGGAGGAAAAAACAAGTCCTAAAATGAAAGGGGGCTTGGGGGTTATTCTCATATATCTTACGCAAAAAATCCTATTGAGTAAAATTATTTTGAGGCTACATATTGACAAGGGAGCTCTTTGGATCAAATAGATAGACGAATTCTACCTTAATAACTAAAATTTTTGACAGATGATAGGCAATAGGGTACAATCTTGGAACTTTATTCATATATTGAATATGAGGAACCTGTTATATCCCTAGATGAAACATAAGCTAGGAAATAGGGAAAACATATGGTTTTGGTATGAAAACTAATTTGATCTAAGTCCTCTCATACCAAGAAATGAAATCCTTCATTTGGGAAATATAATCTCAATTGATGCTAAAGTCTCTTCACTCATCCAGCATAGAGAATGGTCTAGAAATTTTAGAGGTTTCTCCCCTCTAGCAGCGTACTTATCTCAACTCCATCATCTGTATATAGAGGACATCATTGCTTGGAATCTAATATCCAAAGGGGTCTTTACAACTAAATCCTACTATAATAGAACAAGCCTAAAACATGTACCATGGTAAGAATTACTTTAGAAACACTCTTTAAACCCCAAAGCTTCCTTAATCACTTAGTTTATGATAAAAAACAATGAATCATAAAAAGGAAAATGGAAAACACCTTTTATTCCTTTACAGGTATTTCTAAGTTGTTTGGAGTAGAGTGCTTCATATGCTAGTGGAGTCCCCAAGAAATCTAACCAACTCAAGCAGAATGGAGAACTATTCAAGACTACTTTCACCACAACTATTTACTCAATTCTTAAAGTAAGAAACGATAGATTGTATAAAGGAGCTGAAATTGGAAAGCATCAACTTGTTGATAAAGTCGTAAATTGGATTAAAGAGATCATGATTGTGAAAATTGTATAAAACAAACTCACTTCTAACTTAAAATGTAGATGAAATCTCTAAGCTTAGGTTGTTTGTGTCCTCTATGTTACCTATTTTAGTTCAAAAGAGTAAGATGTAACTATGAACTCATTACAATGTTGTAATAGCTTTGCTAGTTTTAATAAAATTTTTCTTTCACTTTTTGAAAAATATTAATTAAGTGTTAATATAAAACAAAAGAAGTTTCAATGATTTACGCGCAAATTTCTATCAAATTTTATGTAAGATTTTAATTGAAATAAAATTAACACACACAAAATATACAATATATTTGACATGTAACATTAACTCATTTTTTCAAGTCTTAGAACACTTCTTTCATTCCTTTGAGATTGCAATATCTGCCTAGTGGTAACTTCAGGTTAATGAGATCCAAAAATCTCATTATGAGAACTTGTTGCAGTTCTAACTGGTACAATATAAAATCTTATTCTATGCACGACAAGTTAATTTAAAAAATTAATGAGCTGAAAATGTTATAAGATCTAAATTAAATATAAAAGTTAGTTTAAAGAAATGTTTAAAACATTATGTAAGCTTCCTTTGGTTGGCATGTTAATATAGTGAGATACGTAACTTTAACTTCTACTTTCTTTTTTCTTCTCTGGTTTGGAACATCAGAAAAAGTTACATTGACTCTTTTTCTATTTTGATATTGATATATGATAAAAGATTCTAATTGAATGTTGACTTGTCCACCAATATATACATTTGCATAAACCAATTATTTATACATAACTTTGTCAATGCAAAGTGCTTTATGTTATATGTGATCTCCTTATGCATTATTTTTCTATTGTGTGGTGTAGCTAGTCTAGCTGTTAGTGAATCATTATTATATAAACATGATCTCCTATTATAACTCTTTATATAACTTATACAATATATCATTTCCATTCTTACTCTTAATATCATATCAATTCATTTATCAATTTTCCACTCTTCGTTTTTCCTGTTTAGTTTTGGATTACTTGGAATTTTGGTAGAAAAGGTGGTTGTTTTCCACTTGTATGCAATATAGCATTAGGAAATAGTTTTCGATCATCTACTTTTCCAAATTTAGTGCTTTATATCACTTGCACTTCCATAAGCAAGGTACTATAATTTCCCTATATTTTTAGATTTTTATCTCTTTATATATGCACTTAATTCAATTTTGTTGTTTCCCTAATTTCTAACCCTATAAAGTGTAAGTGAACTAACTTTGCATTTGATTATCTTAAAGCTTTAGGGTTTATACGATGTATAAGAATGTGTAACTAACTTTAAGTCTAATTCTCCAAAGATTTAGTTTATATAACCTCCATCTTATTGCTAGCATTCTGCTGCACTTTGTATGTAGTTGGCGCACTAATATTTGTTCCTAGATATAACTTATTGGCTCTTAAATCTATAACATATCATCCTTCGTAATGCTTTGAAATATTTTTCCATTACACTCGCTCAATATTATGTGCAGTGCAAATTCAGATGCTATCTTTTGTATTTTTTTGCTTTGTTTTCTTCTTATCTTGTTTTCTATTGAACCATTCCTTTAGCTCCTAAAGATTTTCCCCTATATACTCAATAGAGCATAACTCCTTTATCCCTTACCCTTACAAACTCGATATAGCATAAGATTTTCCCTTATATATTGAAGACCTTATATCCAAAAAATAATTGTTCCTTGGATTTAACTTCATCTTGAAATAACACACAATTAACAGGGACATTTATAAATCTTCTTAATATGTCTCTTATGTTTAGTTTGATTTTATATGCTTTTGATTAATATGCTAGTCTTATATCTAAGAGGACCACTTCACTTTGACAAAGTATTCACTTAGTATTTTCTTACACAAGGCATTGGTAAACATTATTACATCTTCCTTATTATCCTCAATTATGTTGATAAGAATACTATCAATGATATTAGTTCTAAGAAGCTACTAAGGCTATGATTTTTATTTATTATGGCATATTTAATTACAAAATTCTCAAAATTTGTTATTTTAATTAGATTGGGCCTTAATACCTCATTAAAAATACCTCCTTCTACTCATTTATCATGATAAAAGAAGGTTGTTCTTCCATCTCCTAAGCTGAGTGAGAATTAATTTCTTATTGACGCCTTAAGTTTTAGCATATTTAAAAGGGTCCAAGAAGTAATGTAATGGGGTTAAATACATCATCTACTTTTCATGACTAAATATAAAGAATGAAACCATCTTAGCTATAGATCTTTCTTTTCCTGAATACTCTCCATACTTACTTAATGATTAGTGATTTTGTGGTGTCTCATGTGGAATTGATTCTTAACCCTCCCTCTTTCTTTGGTTCACATCCTCCCTTAATTTAACTTTTGGAATGGACTGCTTGGATTTATACCTAAACCATAGGAATTGTGTAACATCCCATCATCGATGGGAAGGGTAAGACAGTAATTTGGAACGGGTTAGGGTGTTTTAAATTGTTTGGCTATGTTCATGCAATCATATATGCACGTAAATAGTGAATTTTGCACATGTAATGATTGTACATGCATTCATGACATTTCCCGGTATATTTGTTAATAAATGTAATTGTTATGAAAAATAT
>JAOSBN010000002.1:28370206-28388951 GCA_027563595.1 Erythroxylum suave | reverse complement strand
GTTTGGTATGGAGATGATTCTAGATCCCAAATGACTTATTGCATTAGCTTACCCATTGCACACACTAAGAGCATTCATCAAGGTTTTAATAAATGGAGTTCATTAATTGAAACCTTAGACTTAAAGAGTACTTTAAGGTTTACCGTCTGAAACTTAGTGATTCACTCCTGTTAAAATTCGTTTCGAACAATGATAGCCAAAGCTTGTTTTTGAGGATACTATTATCATTTGATCATTGCTTTTATTTTATCGCTTTTCCATTCCTAAAATCCAAAAAACACTTTTTATCATATTTTCTTACAATTCGCTTATTTTAGTCCAAGTTTCCAAAGATTGAAAACCCCCCTCTTCCTTACTAATTTTGTTTGCATACCATGACATATAGGTTGGCTTAGTTCCATTAATTTGGTTCCGATTAAGCAAAACGACTTGAGGTTGCATTCTATACTGCAATCCTTGGAAAAAAATATTTTTGATTTGGCCTCCAAGGGTAGGAACGAAAAGGCTCGAATCACTTTATGTATCTCACACTACACTCACTCTCTCTTTGAGAAAGTAAAGCTCAAATGAGCTATTTATAGGCACCTCTAGATGGCCAAGTTAGAATCCTAATTTAACCTAAGTATCTAAGATCACATCTTATTTTATATCACAACTAACAAGATAAAATATTACATCTATCTAGATATGATCTATCCATATCTATAAAAATCTCCGTTGTCTTTAGATGATCCTTTTATATGATCTTTATCTCTTAGAGCTAATGTTTATCCTCTATAATCTTATATGCCACATCATCAAAGATTGCTTCATCTCTATTCATTGATGATGAGTCATCTAAGTCAAAGCCTGCCATAGCATACTAGTCTAGTCTAATGCTTTCCTATGTCAAGTCCATTAGCCATGGTATGTTCATTTGAGCATACATGAATTCCTTAGTCCATTAAAAACCTAGCTTTAGCCAAATTAAGTCATACAAGGTCCAAAAATCGCACGATGCTTGATCTAACTTGCTAATTTACTTTGGAACTCTTACATGCCACCTTCATGCTTATAATTCAGCTAACCTTCTACTTGAGTCCATCTAAAGCCTTGTTTTAGTCTCACATCCGAATCTTACATCTTATCAAAGATTTTCGCCAATGTGCACCAACGCCTGACTTTTCCACTTTTACTTGCTTACTCATAAATCTTTGCTTTGCTCCATCGTCCTAAGTGTCAAACATTGGTCAAGGCTTGCCAATGCCCTCATAATTATGTTACGAGGACTTAGGGTTTTAACAGTTAGCTTATTTAAAAGCTAAACACTAAAGACATGCTGAGTAGATATTGTAATATCCCATATATGTGTGGATTATATTAGGAAGAGGTAGAGACCACATGCTTTTTAATTGTAGGATAACTATTGGCATCTAAAAATTAATAATGGTGGCATACAATATGAAGGATGCAAGAAATAGTCTGGAGGAATTAATTGATTAGTATAAATAACATTCTTTTGACAAAAAGCAAATAAAGTACTTTGACAAATAGCTATAAGTAGCTTGCATGACATTTAGGGTAAGAGGAATAAGAGAATATTTTAAAATTGTAGATAGAACAAGTGAATATGGGTATAGGATTTGTTAAGGAACATTAGGGAGATAATATTAGCATATCAGCTCCACTTAGATTGGTTTCCTAACCTAGCAATGAAATGGGCCCACATGCTCAGTATAAATAGGGTTGGAGACTTTGCTTTTGGTGAAGAAAGAGCCGAGGAGGGAGAATAAAGGTATATAAGAGCATGACAGCATCAATATCAAATAATGGAGTAAATCTACTATAAACATGCTTAAAATAAATACTCACAACATGAAGGGATGAGATTCATTTGTCTGCCCTCAACTTTAACTACTAACTTGCCATAATTAGGCTTCCTCTTAGTTTTCAACATGGCTCCCCAGACACTATTGAGCTTTAGGTTACTTGTGCCTACAAATAACCTTACCATGCAGAAGCAAGCTGAAATTATTAGTAACCAGGCAAATCAAACATCTAAAGAAGAACATTAGGGTTTCATCTAGAAGTGAATGTAACATATAGGGATTAATGTATTAATTAATGAAATCAATATTTTTTAGGAAACCATATTAAAGAATGGTGCTTCTGAATAAGTAACAAACTTGAGAGTTGAGAATAAATGTTCAAGGGATTACATCTATAAAGAATGAAACATATAGATATTCTTTTTCCTTGTACAATAACAAATCGAATGAGTTTTAACACTTATTTTTTGCTTGTACTGTCAAATCTATTATAGACTTTAATTCATATCTTTCTCGAAGCTATACGTTCATATTTAATTCATTAAGTCTACTTTAAACACTTAACAAACTTATATATTCTAACAATTATGACAAGTTCCAACAAAAGTGCAAGACGTCCTTACTTCTTTTAGTTATCTTTGTTTTATATTCCATCTTCTTCCTAGAGCTTTAGATATAAGATTTTGTCTTATATTGATTATGATGCTTTCTTTTATTTGTGACAATGAGCTTTGATAGAATATTTGCTACCCTTGAATTTTTTTTTTTTGAAAGTTCTTTCATTTCTTTCTTTTAAAATAATGTATAAACCAGATCCTAAGGCTATTGTAAACAAGTTATAATCCTCTTCTTTTAATTGCTACCTCTTTAAAGTTTATGGAACTATATTCTTCCACTCGTCCTCTCCATAATTATGATCTAAAGAGCTTGAATTTTTAACCCTAACACCCTCGACTAATTCCATTTAAAGAAGAGACGATCCTATGATTCATATTTTTCATTACATAGTTCACATATTGGATTTGTATTTTTTGGACACTTAATTCTATCTAAAGTGCTCAACACATTCCTTATGGAAGTCATAAGATAAAAGATATCTTAGGAGGATTTCACTTAAACCGTACCAACTTACTCTAATGCACCTTTAGTATAGAACCTTTGATCACTTGGTAGTATGATTTATTAGTAGAAAGATTTGATGGATGTCTGTATTACCCAATATTATCCTTTAGGGGTTGATTTAGGTTATACATTGGCAAATTATTATGAACAATGGAGAATACTCTGAATTTTATATGTAACACATTGCCTCTTATAAGCTACTTAACCTTTGCTTTGGGGTTCCACATGTCTCAAGCCTTCACGATATTGGTGTAGAAGTGCCAATTCACACTATTTATCAAACCATAGCCTTAAGTTTTCTCCATTCCTAATTTTATGCTTAATAGCGTAGCAAACATTTTCCTTTAGCATGAATATTTGCATCATAGTCCAAGACGTTTCAGAACTTGGCCAAGCTTTCATAAGCTATTATTCTCTACATAATATGAGTGACCATTGCACCTAAAGTATTTCCTTATCTATGAGGAGCCTCCAAATTCTCTTAGCAAATAACACTTTTTTAGGAGTTTGCATTAGCATTATTCATGGTCCTTCCTCTTCTTTTGGCAATTCTATATTAGCTTATTTTCTTCAACATAAGGAATCTTTAATCTATAGGAAGTTTCTCATCATCCTTTCTAATGTTATTGTAAAGTTCCTTAGAGCAACTCCAACCCTCCTCCAAAATGGAGGAGAAACGCCAAATTGGAGTGAAAATTCACTCCAATCACATGCCAGTTTCTCCTCCATTTTAGAGGAGAGCTATAATCTTCCTCCAAATTTGGAGGAACACTGTAGCAACGCTATCACTGTTCCTCCTTTTTTTTCGTTTTTTCTTTCTTTCTTTTTCCTTTCTTTCTCATTAATTCAATTTTTTTAATTTCTCATTCTTTATTTTTTAGTTAAACAATATTTTCATTATACATTTATATAAATAATTATAACTTTATAATTATTTTAAGGATTAATTTCATATATATATATATATATATATTCATTATATATTTATAACTTTATAATTATTTATTTATGAATAAATATTTTTAACAAAAATTTTAAAAAATATCCATTAGAAAATTTCAAATAAGTAAACCACAAATATATTTATATTAATAGTCGAATAACATAATAAATTACAAACAATTACAAACTAAATTAAAACAAAAATACATAAATATTAATTCAAAGGATTAGTGATTATGTTATGTTTATTTTCAGTGTGCGATATTATCTTTTACTTTTTTAATGTAATAAATATTATATGATCTTTTACTTTTTATTTTATGTAATGAATGTTCTGTACCTTTTTAATGTTAAAATGTTTTTTATTTATGAAATTCAATTACATTTAATGTTTGATTTAACATAATTACATTGTCATTTACTATAATTAAATAATATAAAATAGTGCAATATATCTCATATATTATTTCACTTAGTATTATCAAATAACAAATTATAGTTTAATTGAAATTTTATTATTTATTATTTATTGACATAAAAATATAACAATAATAATATTGTGAATAAAAATATACACAAAAAAGAAAAGTTGGGTTAATTTTATAAAGTAATTTTAATAATCATTAATGAAAGGTATAAAAGAATATGTTGAGAATATTCCTTTTTGATGTGAAAAATAGAGTTGTAGATTGGAGTAAAAAATACTGTAGCATCTCCAAAATAAAGGAAACTTTACTCTATTTTGGAGGAATGGGTTAAAGATGGCCTTAGTAGTAATATATGTGAAGTTCAATAAACATATATGTCGTTAGATGAATTTGGTGAGCTACAATATCCTTGCATATGTTAAGCTTTTGTCACATCGATGCCCAATCCTCTTCTGGAACATATCGAATAAAGGCTAATAATCTCTAAATGTTGGCCTTTTAGTTTAGATAAAGGCTCTTAATAAATGAAAGATATATTTTTCATCTTAAGTCCGTAAATTGTGGAGAGCCATTGCCTTTTAACGTGCTCAAACTGAAACAATCATATAACTTTTATCCTTGTTAAAAGTAAGACCTGATAACTTAGAAATAAGTAAGATGAACTCATTAAAGTATCAATAGTTTTAATTGGGCTCAATAATTTTTCATTATAAATATCAAATTTTTACCCATTCAAATTGTTAGTTAATTAAGAAATTTTATTCTTTTTTATAGATATTATTTAAAAGATTATAAAAATATGGTTAAATTTCTTGCCTTTTTCATATAACTTTCTCTTCTATTAAAATAATATTCTATTAGAAAATTAAAGAGAAGTCAACATAAATTCTATTTATTTTTAATAGATTTTAAATTTTAAATTAATTTAAACTACTTAAGTTAAATCAAATTTACTTGGGTTAGTTTAATTTTATTTAAATTTTTAATATTTTAATTTAAATTAAATAAAAATAAAAATTATACAAAAAGGTTAATTTACATTTTGAGTAATCATCTTTTTCTAAAGATGGCTTAAATTTGATACCAGTTCACTAATTTTGATATACTAAAAACGTACATATTAGGTATAATGTCCTTTTATTTCAATTCTAACTTGTGAACCTTTTAAATTTATTTAAAATTAAATTCAACTTATAAAATTAATTTATTCGAATCCACCATAAACCTAATAAAATATTGAATCAATGTTAGTTTGGAAAGTTTTGTGGCTCGGGTCAAATCCATGGGCAGGTCTATTACACATTCCTTTTTCTCAAAATCTACTCAGGAAAGTAAACTAATTTGATGAATATATATATAGAAAAAACGAAAACTCTCAACTACAAAACAGTTGTAATTTCAAAATTGAGTGCAGTGGATGAAGAGTCAAGCCCAGTCGTTTGTGAGCAACAGTGACAATGGCACATTCCTCTACGTTTGAAGAAAGGCTAGAGCAAATGGAACGTACCAGAAACGAACGCCTCTCTCTACTTCAGGTCTCTTATCTTCTGATCCTCCCCTACCTCATTCTTTCGAGTTTGTTTTTGATCGGAGTCCTGACAGGCAGGCTGAGAAAGACTTGCAAGTCACCAACTCACGTCTCTTAGCTGCCAAGCTTGCACGTCTTCAGTGCATGAAGCGACGGTGCTTGCATCTTCAACAGAAAGTTGCGTATCAGAATCTCAGGATTTCTGCATTTAAATCTCTAATTGAGCGCTTTGATGCTAAATACCAGGTCGATAAGCAAGAATTGAGGTAAGTTAGTATCAGAATGCTAAATCAATTTAAAAGATGTTGCTGAGTTGGGATTGGATATGTAGGGTTTTGAAGGATGAAGTGGAAGAGCTGGAGAAGTTGGAGAAAGAGAGAGAAAGGTTGTATGAGATGAAAGGTCGCGAAATGAATGTGTTTAGGGAAAATGTAGAAAAGTTTGAAGTGGAATCTCGACTTCACGTGAATGTGTTGAGGAATTATGCAGCTCAGGCAAGGAAATGATCACTGATTTGCCAGTGCTGTTTTTGACAGTTTGATGCAACTTTTGAAGACCATCTGCTCTATTTGAGTTTAAGTTTGTTGCTTCTTCTTTTAGTTGACTTCGAACTTCAACAATGGATTTTCGAGATGAGAAAATCGAAACTTGTAGGCTTGACGGAGAATCTGTTAATTACCAAATGTAAACCTCCACCCATGAGTCTGTGACAGGTAACCATGGTCAGTGTAAATGATAAGAACGGCCGCCCTTATGCCAAACCCGAAATGCCATTCCTTCATTCAGTGTAAACTTTTGTCAAACGGCTTGCCTGCATGCATTCTATTACTGACTTCTAAAACTTAGAAATTTCAGCTTAACACAATTTGAGAATGGAGTTATCAATTTGTAGAGGAGCCCTGAGGCAGTTACAAATGGAAGCTTTAAGATAAGAACAAGATGGAATCTCCATCCCAACCCATAACATAGTCATTTTCCTTATCCAAATCTGCAGATCAGATCCCATTTTCAAATAAATGTCCGCCAACCAATCAAGTTAATGTAAACAGCTCTAAATTGTTCCAGCCTGTGGCAAATTTAAAGTTAATGGCTAGCAGTTAATTTTCAGACATATATTTAATATTTGTGCCCTTTCCTCGGATAGGAGGAGGAGGTCTTTAGAATATAGTTATGGTGGTCAACTTCAACCACTTTGAGGATCCCTTTCATAATTTTGAAAAGGAAGATCATAATTGAACATTTTAAGAGATCTAAGTGGGTGCTTCTCGTAAATCGGAGCCAATGGTAATGAAACTACGGAAAACACAGGTAAATTAGAAAAACGAGCTAATATTCTTAGACTCAAACCAACAATCAATCAGTATAGAGCAGAAAAAATTATGAAATTCTGTCTTTAAAATAAAAGTCAGCAAGTGCATATTTAAGATCTTAAGGCAATCTTTGGTTCGGTGGTTAGTAATAGAATGTAATATTATTTTATCGTTTGAGAAGAAGTTTTATGATAGAATGGAATATAATAGAATAGAAGGGGAAGATTTTATATTACATTTCATTTCATTCTAAACGGTAAAAATAAGTCACTTTTGATTTAAAGAGTTTACGATGGAATATAAAATAATAAATAATATTTCACTATATTACATTATGAATCATTCGTTCAAATAATATTTCACTATATTATATTATGAATCTTTCCGTCCTCTCAAAAAACAAATTTTAATATTACATTTATTTTATTATAAACTATTCAATTCAATTCCTAACTAAATAACAAGGAGATAAGCACATTATGAGAACAAAATATTGTACGCAGTAGAATTATGAATTTAAAGTATACCCTCGCAATAATGTATTAATTTATATTTCTTATCAAACTTGTCCCAACTCGGCTTCTCCAAAATGGGCCCTTCATTTGCTTGGGCTTCTGATTGCAATAACCAGTTAGCAAATCAACGAATAAGAGAAAAATAAAACTGTGACTTGGTACAGCTTGAACAAATACTGGATTATGATTATGAGAAAGAGAAGGAAACAACTTTGACTCAAAATATTTATTAATTCTCCATTACCAAAAATACAATCAGCATATTTTATTAATTTTTCGCAGACTCTTTGTCGCATGTTTATTCCCTTGTTACATATCTTATTTTTCCCATATAGCGACATTCGGGTTTTCCATAAGGTCTCGTTTGGTCAGCAGGAAAGTAAAATGAATTTAGAATCTAATCGTGATTCCTTATGTCTAAGGGTGATAGTTTGGTGGCACCATAGAGAAGCATGGCATTCGCGAGGATGGAGGCACAATGTAGAACCGACGACTACTTAGTTGTTGGGTGGGGCCAATGGTGATTGCAAGACAGCGGTAGATTCTCCAGTGGCGGCGACCCATAGAGGGTGTTAGCAACATAGGTGCAGAGTTTTATAAAAGAGTTATCGTGGAGTTAAGAAAGAAAGAAGAATTGAATTGACTAGCAAAATTTTTAGATTAAATTCTTAAGGAAAATAATTTAAATACGAAGGGGATGATGAGATTTAGAATCCAAGTAAAGTGTTACTACTTTCTCTAGATTAGGAAAGTTTTTACTTTCCTATACTCAAATAAATAAACTAAACATGATAATATAAATTTTAAGAAAAAGATTACTTCCAAAAAAGAATCATCCAAACAAGGCCTAAACGTTGTCTGGGACGTATCTTTCCTCTCCCAACAAAAAAGCGCACCAATGGCTCCGGACGAACAACCCCCAAAGAAAGTTCGGTTAAGGACCAGGGAGGAAGAACCCCCACCAATTCCTAAATTTACCTATAGTGCCACATTAGGCAGTGCTCCAAAGGGCGGGTCAGCTTCGAATGACGTGATCTGGCTAGTAGAACCGCTCATTGATATTGAAGAAGGTGACATCAGCATCCGAACTAATCAACACACTGCGGGCATCACTCTTTCCCAGTCCTTTCAAACCAAATTGGACAATCAATGGATGAATGCAGTAGTCGTCAAACTACTCGGGCGGTGTATAGGCTATCAGCTCATCAACCAACGCCTGCGCTCCCTTTGGCAACCTCAGGGACCGTCGAAGATCATTGACTTAGAGTTCGATTTTTACCTGGTAAACTTCCGCCTTGAGGCAGACTACTTAAAAGCACTAATATAGGGACCCTAGATCATTTTTGGACAGGTGCTCTCAGTCCAGCGGTGGTCGCCCTCATTCCAGCCAACACAAGGTGTGACCCCTAGAGCAGTCGTATGGGTTCGACTACTGGAGCTCCCAATTGCTCGCTATCACGCCAAAATTATTAAGGCACTGGGCAGCCTTATTGGCCAACCCGTCAAAATTGATGAAGCTACCATCTCCACACAGTGGGGTAAATTTGCTCGCATTGCCATTGAGCTGGATCTGTGCCAACCCCTTAGGCCCACCGTGGAATTGGATGGCGAGACCATCTGTGTGACGTATGAAGGGCTCTCACAAATCTGCTATCGCTGTCGATTGGTAGGAAACGAGGTTGGCAGCTGCCCAAAATCGCCACCCACAACCGAACACCCCCCGACCCCTCCGCTCCACTGTAGTGATATAGCCCAGACTGGCACTTCGTTGGAGGGAGGCAGCTCCGCTCCGCAGTCGGATGGGTTGGCAGACTCCCAGGATCTACGCGGCGAACGGAGGAGGAGCCAGATTTCGACACGTGGATCAAAGTGCAATGACCTTCTCTGCATCACGTCCAACAACGAGCATCTCCGACCCCTACGTTTCCAACCGTTAACCGAGGTATGAAGGGTGGCTCTAGATTCGCAGCTCTGACCATTCACACAGAAGATCGCGAGCCGAGTCCTATGCCTCGCGCTGCCCTCGCCTTTTATGCGTTTGTTTTTAATTATCCCCGCACTAGGCCTTCAAGTAAGCCTGCACACTCTCAGCCCAACATTGGGCTTGAGTCCTCTGGGCTTAGTTTCAATGCTGGACTTAAGTTCCAAGCCGTTGGGCCCAGGCCCAAGTTCAGTCGAAAGGGCAAATCTATGGCCCTTCAGGCCCCAGCAACCACTCGCTAGGCCCAGCCTACCTCACACGCTTTGGGCCAACTCTCCCTATCACAACTTCAACCCTCTATTGCCGAACACCATAAAGTCGTGGTTATCCACTCGCATCAAGAGGTCTTAGGTGACTAAGTCCTTGTTGGACAGGCCATAGCCGAGAGAGACCAAGAGCGTCCCATGGACGGAATTGAAGAGATTGCCACAATTAGCACAATCCCCGAAATCGTTCCCAACTTACCCCCATCTGAACCTCCAGATAGTGGGGATAACGAATTTGGCATAATGGAATGCTCGGTTGCTCCGCCCCTCGTCGAAGGGCTCGTCCTGCAGACTTAAGCAGAAGATCACAACATGATACCATCCACGGTTTCGGATTCCCCAGAGGCTGAGGAGCCCTAAATTTCTGGTTGCCTGTGTCTTTTCTCATCTGGAATTGTCAAGGAGCTGGCGGCAAATGGCTCCAAACACCCTTACGTAACTATATCCTACAGTATCAGTTAGGTTTAGTTGTTCTTGTCAAAACCTGTATTAGTTGTTGGAGAGCTAGCATAGTCGTTAAAAAATTAGGTTTTGAAAAAAATTACGTTTTGAAAAAATTAGGTTTTGACTACTCTTTCTGAGTCGAAGCAGAAGGTTTCTCTGGCGGGATTTGGATTTTATGAAAAAAGGATTTTGACATTCACATCCAGGTCGCTCACAAACAATTGATTCATGTAGTAGTTAAATATGAATCTTAGTCCTTCTAATTCTCAGCTATTTATGCCAGTCCCCACAAACCAAACCAAAAATTCCTATGGGCCCTGTTATGGGGGATTAGGCACACAGTAACCCGCCCCTGGATTGTAGGAGAGGATTTTAGAGCTAATTTAATGCTTGGCGATAAAAACAGGGGGTCTCAGACTTCTTCGGTGGTATATAAGGCTTTTAGCAAGTGGTTTCATGATAGCGGGCTCCACGACTTGGGCTATGTAGGATCCCGTTTTACCTAGAAAAGAGGTCACATTCAAGCTAGACTTGATCGCATCCTAGGCTCGTCCGAGTGGTTGGAAGTTTTCCAGCATACAGTAAACTACCATCTTCCCTTCCTAGGCTCCGATCATAGGTCCATGCTCGTTCATTTCCTCCCCCAAACTCAGCAGCCCCGAGGCTAAGCCCCGTTCCGCTTCCAATCCGCCTAGCTAACTCTCGTCGACTTTACTACCATGGCAGAGGGCCATTAGTTATCACCAGCGGAGACGTTTACCAAATCCTTATCTGAATTTTCCAGTCGACTAATGTCCTGGAATCACTAGGTCTTTGGGAATATTTTTCACCGTAAATGTCGACTTCTGGCTAGGCTTGACAGAATCCGATAAAAATTACAAAACGATGAACCTGACTCCTTATTATCCTTGGAGGATCAGCTTAGCGGAGAATTAGGTCAAGTTTTGTGCGAAGAGGAGCTCTACTGACACCAAAAAGCCTGGTGCGATTGGCTAGCGCAAGGGGATCGAAATACTCGTTACTACCATATAGTGACTACAACCAAAAGACAGAAGCTTTCGGTGGTATGATTATTTGATCATAATGATCAGGAGATCACTAATGCCGATCAATTACGTAATTTGGCACGCAACTACTTTGCCCAATTGTACACAGCAGAAGCTACTCCGCCACATAGGGATTCTGTATCAGGAGCCTTCCCTCGTTTAACGGCAGCATAAATTACGACTTTGGAGGAACCGATCCTCGAGCAAAAAATCTAGACCACCCTTTTTGAGACGTTATTCTTCCAATCACAATGGGGCACAGTGGGTTTGACGATCACCTCCTTCATCCAGAAAATTTTCGGGGGCGAGGTTTGAGAGTGGGAGCTGAATCACACTATCGTTGTCCTAATTCCAAAAGTATCGTCCCCACAGTATATTACCCAGTTTAGGCCAATCAGTCTGTGCACTGTACTGTATAAGATTAACTCTAAAGTCATAGTGAAGTGTTTGAAACCTCTCCTCTCCCACCTAGTAGCCCGTACAAGTGTAGTTTTGTTCCCAACCGGCAAATTATTGATAATATTATCATTTCTCAGGAAATCATTCATTCGATGCATAAAAAGAAAGGTAAGAAGGGGCATTTTGCTCTGAAGTCGGACCTGGAAAAAGCGTACAATTACCTACACTAGCCTTTCATCCAAGATACTCTCCAGGTTATTGGCATTCCCCCACATTTGCTCCGTATCATCATGCAATGTGTCACTACGGCCTCAATGCAAGTTGCATGGCAAGATCAACTATCGAACCTTTTACCCCTTCTCGTGGTATCCGTCAAGGCGACCCACTATCACCGTACCTTTTCGTCCTCTACCTAGAACGGCTGGGTCATCTCATTAGCTAAGCAGTTCGGTAGGGTTGGTGGAAACCGTTTAAATGGCATGGCTCTAGGACATCCATATCCCATCTTTCTTTTGCTGATGACCTTGTTCTGTTTGGTGAAGCTACAAAGGCCCAGGTGGAGGGAATCTCGTCTATTCTGGACACCTTTTGCACTTTTTCTGGAAAGAAAGTGAATCATCAGAAGTCTCGCATCTATTTTTCCCACAATGTGTTGTCAGACCATGCGCCCAGACTTAGCCAGGTTTTACAAATCCAACGTACGACCAAACTGGGCAAGTATTTAGGCATCCCGTTGATCCATAGGCACGTCTCTCGTAACACTTATCAGTATCTTTTCGATAAGGTCCAACAACGCTTAGCAGGTTGGCAAGCTCGAGAACTATCACTGGCTAGCCGGATTACACTGTCACAATCTGTCATCTCCTCCCTCCTGCTCTACACCATGAAAACAGTGCGATTGCCCCGGAAACTATGTGATGATTTGGAACAAATCATACGGTCTTTCATATGGGGGCCCCCTCCCGAGAAGCGACACACCTATCTAGTGAACTGGGACACTATATGTCGACTGAAGAATGAAGGGGGTCTTGGGCTTAAACGCATTCGGGAGACTAACGTCGCCCTCTTGGCTAAATTAGGATAGGGTTTGCTAACCAATCCCGAAGCATTATGGGTCCAGGTTCTTAGGGCTAAATATCGGGTTATCACTAATCCTCTCCCTCAACGACTGCCGACGCAGGGGGTACCGAATACCTGGAAAGGTATAGCTCACTCCTGGGAGTACCTTCGTCAAGGCATACAATGGCAGCTGGGGAATGGACGGCAAGGTATGGTTGCTGTCCCCGTGGTATTTCTTGCTGGCATCTCTGGCAGTGGAGAAATAGGAGTATTTTTGAACTGGAGTTCGATTACCCGATCGATGGGTAGCGTCAAGTGCTTGAGTATGTTATCTTGGTACACCAAGCCCAAGCTGTTACGCATCGAATGTACCCCCCACAGGGATTGCCTGTAGGGTATTTCCTAAGTTGGAAACCTCCATCGATCGGCTAGATAAAAGTTAATACAGACGGTGCAACACCACCCGGCGTGTCCTATGGCACGACAGGGGGTTTACTAAGGAACAACAATGGCTAGTAGTGTGGAGGATTTATGCACACTTTTGGAGCATGTTAGACATTGGCAGCGGAATTGAAGGGAGTAGCGGAGGGCCTAAAGTTGGCTTGGGATCTTGGATACCGGCAAATTTTACTGGAAGTGGACTTCTTAGAGGTCATAAATATTCTTTCCTCTTCTGGACATTTATTGACTGATACCTCTATTTTGGTGCAGGATATACGATCGATGTTGATGTGCAACTGGAGTGTGCAGTGTCATCACGTCTACTGAGAGGCAAACCAAAGCACCGGCCTGCTCACAGCTTTAGCAAGACCCAACAGGGTTGCAAATCCTCTGAAAACCACCATCGGCATTGAGCGCTATCCTTCAATGTGATAGGCTAGGAACTATGTATCAGCGAGACATGCGATATAGTTGATATTGCGTAGCCTCGGGTTTCTTTTGTTTTTTATTTTTATTTTTTATTTTCCTTTGTATGTTAAAAAAAAAAAAAGTTGTCTGGTATTATTTTTAAGTGCTTCCGGATGAGATGCCGGAGTCACTGAAAGCTACACATGTCAAAATCTACGATGCCTACCCCAAAATCCTTAAAGATCTTAAACACATCCAAGTTCAAGTCTCCGTCATGGTTCGAAAAACCAGCATCCCAAGAAGCCAAGCTCTATTAGACCAATGGGTTCAAACCTACATTGTTCCTTTCTTCATAAATGTCAAATCCATTATCCCCTTGTCGGAATCAAGATCCTCATAGACCCATACGTGTGATTCAATCTCGTAATAGCAATACATCGAATTAAGAGTTTATTAAAATACCACTAATTTAACAAGATTGAAGTGGGGACACCCTCAATGATAAACGTCTTATAATCATCCTTCCCGCTGTTGAATGACAGTTTCTGGTCAAACATTTCTGCTTCCATATTCAAACCAATGCTACAACTCTTGAACCCAACCACGTTTTTGTTGTTCGTTGAAGTATAACCCAACTTTTCAAGGGCCTTACACCCTAAGAACAAAAGAAATGACAAGAAAAAGGTCTCTAGTTCAGGGCAAGAACTGCAAATAATAGAGGGGGAAGACGTAAATGAAAATTGCTTGAACAAGGGAAACAAGGAAAGGCCAATGAGTGCCTTACATTTGAGATGTTGCTGAAATAATAATTTAAAGTCCTGAGTGAAAGATTGGAGTTTTTTTATTGTAAATTACTCTACACATCTGCCAACACTTATAAAGGAAACTACTTCCAAGAAATCGCATGTAGACACGAGTGAGAGAGCGATAGCTGCTCGTCCACTACTATGACGATCACTGGTGTAGTTCTGTTCCATCTTCCATGGCGTCTCCTACTTTTTGTCCACCGTCTTCTCCTCCTCGTACACTCCTCTCTTCAAACTCTGAACCACCTACTGAAAACCTACCCTTGTCTCCTTCTCCAAACCCTCATTCCCGCAACATTGTCCCTACCCAAACCCATGCTTCTGGTCCATTCACAGACGGTTTGAACCCTCAGCCAGCATCAAGCCCTGAACCGCATGACTCGAATAGGCAAGCGTCTCCCTTAGCCACCCAGAAAGGTCGAGACTTGGAGACTGCTCTTCCCAGAACCTGGAAATCTTTGGTAGCTGATTTAATGGAGGAGCCCTCGCAGGTCAAGGAATTGACTTTCTATCCCCCTGAGGTCAAGGATAACCAAATCCTTGTTATCCCGCCGCTTGAATTAGCACAGAGAGGAGCAACCAAACTTCGTCATTCACTGATTGGATTTTTCATTGTTAAGAGACCTGCCTTTCCAGTTGTGCACCGTGTTCTTTTTAAATCTTTGTCAATATGTCGGTTGACAGAAATTCTGGTAACCAACTCAAACAAATTCCTATTTAAGTTTGGTTTTGAATGTGTTCTGAATGAGGTGCTAGGGAAGGGCCCTTGGCATGTCCAAGGGAAGCCACTGTTTTTGCGCAGATGGAGTCTGAGTGCGGGGGAATAGGAGGAAATTTGATATGCACCTGTCTGGATTAGGTTCCATAATATCCCCTTTGAATATTGGAATAATAAAGGATTGAGTAGGATTGCTAGTGCTGTAGGTAAACCTCTGCTTATGGATTCCCATACTGCCCGTATGCCTAGACTCATATACGCAAGAATGTGTGTTGAATTAAAACTCGAGGGGAGTTGGCCTTCGTCTTTTCAATTGGCTACCTACAATGAAGAAGGTCAAGTGATCTTTAGGGAGATTGAAATTGAATATGAATGGAAGCCTGAGAAGGCTACACAGTAGAAGATCTGGAAACCTACAGGCCGTAAGTTTGACACTGGGACTCAACAGGAATTAGACAAAGGTAATCCCTCATCTCCTCAAGGTAAACCACAACAGATAGAAGGAACTCAGGAGAACACTCCAGAGACAGACCAAGCTAGCCCTACGGTGAGCAGATCTGTTGAACACCAAACTGAACAAAGCATAGCAGAATTGCAGTACAAGCAGGAGGATCTTAATGGAAGCCTCGCAAATGCTGAAGGTCCTAGTGTAAGTGACGCAGGTACTTCTATTGCCTCTCCTAAATCTGATTAGGTTCCTAATAGTTCTAGTGATTGTCAAGGGATTTTGGAAGGGGCAGAGGGGGCTTTAACTACTAGGAAAAGTAGAAAATCTCGTAGAAAACATTAGCAGTAGGTCTTTTCTTGTATATAATTTTTATGGATCTAGGTTTTTGGAATTTTAGAGGTCTTAACCACAAACAAAAACAGTTAGCTATCAAGTCTTTTCTTCGTAAGATGTTGGTTTCTTTTCTTTGATTGATAGAATCTAGGATCAAGTCTCTTTTCCTATTGAACAACATCTGCTCTTCTTTGTTTCCTAAATGGAAATTTGTAGTAATTTAGAGCAAAATTTAAGTGTCAGGTTAGTGGTAGCTTGGAATCCTGAAAAATTCGCGTGTTCTCCCTTTCTTGCTACTGATAAGTTGATCCTCTTGGAAGTGTTCCCATTGAATTGTGATTCTGGGTTTTTAGTTACTTGTGTTTATGGTTCGAATAATTCAAATCATAGGAAACTCCTTTGGGCCACCCTTTCCAATATTCTTCCTTCGGTTGGGACAAAACCTTGGCTCTTAGCTGGGGACTTTAATGCAATATTGTACGCGCATGAAGCTGAACCTCTTAGTACCTTTGCTATTAATGGGATGAGAGACTTTAGGCAGTGTATTGAGGAATGTGGTGTGTTTGATCTCAAATCCAGTTGTCTGATTTTTACTTGGCCTAATAAGCAATCTGGTGACTCCTACATAGCTAGAAAATTAGACAGAGTGCTCATCAACTCGGAGTGAAGCTCTTAATTCCGTAGATCTTTTGGAGAAATTCTTAATCCTAATATTTTCGACCATTCCCCTGTAGTGATTAGGTCGTTAACAGTCCAACAGAAGAGGTCTTCACCTTTTAGGTTTTCAAATTTCCTAACCTCGCAACCTAATTTCCTTTAGTTAGTAGAAGTGGTTTGGAATTCACAAATCTGAGGAACCCCCATGTTTTGTGGTGTCAAAACTCAAATTAGTAAAAACATCTCTCAAATCCCTCAACTCTACTCAGATTGGTGATATTCATGCAAGAGTGGAGACTTGTCAAGCTGCCCTCAATAATATCCAAGACCAAATGCAACTTTTGCCTCATAGGTACCATCTGGCTGATGTAGAACAAGAGGCAATGAACAATTTATTTCAGGCTTTAAAAGACCGAGAATCCTTCTACAAACAATCATCCCATATCCAGTGGCTTAGAGAAGGGGATAGGAATATCAAATTCTTCCATCAGTCCATCCTGTCAAATAGGAACCGTAATAATATCCACTTCTTGTTGGTGCATAATAACCATCAAATTACTGACCCAGAAGACATGTAGACCCAATTTTTGCATTTCTTCCAAGCTTCTCCTGGTACTACGAAAGACCTTGCTTCTTCAAGTGAATATGTGGCAGCCCTCTTTCCCGATCCGATTCTTGAGAACCTACGAAATAGCCTTGTAGCTGAGGTCACTTCACAGGAGATTAGGGAAGAGTTTTTTTCTTTCAATCCGAATAAGGCCCCTGGCTCGGATGGATTTAATGGTTTCTTCTTTCAACACACCTGGCATATTATAGGGGATGAAATCACTCAAGCCATCCAACATTTTTTCAAATATGGGAGGCTTTTTAAAGAATTGAATTCCACCTTCCTTTCCCTTATTCCCAAGAAGAATCTTCTTTCCACTATGTTAGAATTTAGGCCTATCTCCTGTTGTAAAATGATTTATAAGGTGATTACAAAAATAATTTCTAATAGACTTCGAGAGCTCTTACCCTTCCTTATCAGCCTAAATTAAAGTGCTTTTATTCAAAATCACCGTATAGGGGATAATATCCTTTTAGCCTAAGAAATTTTTAAGAACTATCATCTCTCTAATAAGCATAAGCGCTGTGCTTTCAAAGTAGATTGGGCTAAAGCTTATGACTCTATTCAATGGAATTTTCTTCTCCAAGTGTTGAACGCTATAAGGCTCCATCCTCAGTTTATTAAGTGGATCAAAGAGTGTGTTACCTCACCTTCCTACTCTATCCTAATCAATGGGTCTCTTACTAAAATTTTTAGTGGGAAATCAGGCTTAAGACAAATAGATCCTCTCTCTTTGTACCTGTTCATTATCTATATGGAGGTACTTTCTCGATCCCTGAATGTAACTATAGCCGAAAATCCTATTTTTCAATTCCATTGGAGATGCAAATCTCTAAAACTCACCCATCTCTTGTTTGCTAATGATTTGTTATTGTTCCGTCATGCTGACCCTTCTTCGGTGAATACCTTGTTTAAATGCCTGAGAACTTTCTCAAACTATTCAGGCCTAGATATGAACCTTAGCAAAAGCAAATTCTTTTTATCTCCTGATGTTGACCATTCGACCATGCAGTTGGAAACTATTTCAGGTCTTAAAAGGGGTGCTCTTCCTATCCGATATCTAGGTGTTCCTCTTTTAACAGGTCAAATAACTAAGAGAGATTGTATTTCCCTGTCGGACAAAATTGATTCTAGAGTTAACAAACGGACTCATAAGGCCTTGTCCTATGCTGGTAGACTTTAATTGGTACTCTCAGTCTTATCTACCTTTCAGGTCTACTGGGCTAGCCATTTCTTACTTCCTGTCATCATCATCATCATCATCATCATCATCATCATCATTACCCAGTTCGAAATCTCGCAATGAAGCAGGGTCTGGGGAGGTCCGATAGTACGCAGCCTTATCCCTACATAGTAGAGAGGCTGTTTTCGGTGGACTCACATGTGAATGAGACAATATATAAATGATGCAGGTTACAGAGAGAGAAAAACTATGTAACTAAATTTTCAATAAATACATAAATAAATAGGATTAAAAGA
>JAOSBN010000002.1:28318585-28345172 GCA_027563595.1 Erythroxylum suave | reverse complement strand
TCACCCATATCATCCACCTTAAGGATTGATTTGGGTTCTTTAATGGTTTATACCTTCCATTGTATTAAAAAAAAAAAAAGATCGATGTAGCACGTCCATAATTAGTTGTACGTCTTAATTTAATACAAAAATATCTTAATGTAATGTGACAAGGTACGCAATCAACCTTATTTCATTTACTCAAGTGTCACATGAACTCAACCCAAATCAGTGACTTCTAGATAGAAACAAACATCATAGAAAAGAATCGGAATTTTATTTTTATTATATAAATACTTATACATACATACATATATATATATATATAAGGACTAAGGAGCAGGATATGAATACATTAGCAAACAACAATCGGATGTGAAAATTTCAAAATGAAGTTAATGCACGCGACTAACATGAAAGAAGAAGGTAGCACAAGAAAATATTAAGAACAGTAACGCTCGTTAACAAATATGGTCGTCTGTTGCCGTGAATATTCATATATCTGTTTATGATTGCTTATGAGATGTCCCATTTGTGGTTCTTGCATACCAGCAATAAAAAGGGGTGTCCATTACTATTGAACTGCGTGGCCGACTGATAACCGTAATCCACTTCTGCTTTGAGACAAATATGCGTTATTTTTTTTATATGATTTAAATCATTCAGCATTCGGATTCCTCGTTTCCCTTTTTGGTGGAAATTCATAAATATTTTTCTACAACCGTATATACTCTTACAGTCGATGATGCATAAAACTATATCCGTGCATGTGCAGCTCAATACGTTCCTAAGCCAATTGATTTGTTTCCCACATGGTACAGAGACGTCACAGGAAATCTGAGGCTCTGTGTGTCTGTCTGCTCCTTTGATATATATGGTCCCCCATTTTTTTCATGCTAACTTCCTACTCAACTCTAGCATGTGTAGGGAGTTGTGGGTATGAAAACATGTCCCTTGATTCTTAATAAGGTCGTGTCACTAAAGCATTTTATAATGCCATTCAACTATTTACCTATTACGTAATATGTTAACCTAGATAGGGAAAACTATCCCATGTAATAATTTAAGGATAATTAGCAAGTAACTCTCCTGTTTTCTTTCATATATTTTTTTTAAGGTAACTAAGTTGGAAAGGAGATTTATGTTGTCGGTTGTAAATTCCTAAAGAAGTACAATAGCTAATTAAGAAGATGTGCACTAGCTCCGAAAGTTGGGTGTCCACAATTACATTGTCACCGAAACCACACTAGGTTTTGAAGTGTTATAGTACGCAGACATGTGGATCTATCGGGACTTACCAATTTGTTTCAAGATTGATCCAATGGTTTTCAACAAAAAGAGCATCTTGGCCTAACCATTTTATATCTATGCGTGGGGAATTAAATATTTTTAAAGATAAAATTAGCACTTGCCATTGTTTTGGAGTCATCCATGACATTAGACATACATTGTTCCTTGTACTAATTAATCTAATCACTAGAATATTAAACGTGAGAGGAGAGTGAGAGTTTTGATTGGATATTTCAACTCTCTGTTATCATTATAACTCAGATAGAGAGGGAGAGGCAGTTAGCTTTACTTTATTTTATTTTTGGTTTAAGTGAAATAAAATCTCCTAGTAAGAGATTTGCTTTCAAGAAATGACAATATGAACAGATGTGCAAACGCTGTTTAAAATTAGGGCACCTAACTTTCAGTTGCCTCCCAATGGAGTAGTATATACGATATTTACAAAAAGAGCGTATAAAATAACAAGCTTCCAAGCGGCTGTCAAGTACAGTCCAAAGAATAAATCGCGATTTGAGGGACAGAATATTGTTATAAACTAAAAAGAAATTAAATTTAAGGAAAATTTAATGCTAGTAAAGTTTGGCTAGGCTAGGCTAGGGTAATATTGATCACATTATCAAAGCATTAAATAAGTGGCCAAAACATACACATCCCCACTCTAACTTCAGCTACACCGAGGGTGGCTAGCAGAGGAAACTTGAAGAAACTATATTTGATCAGCACATCACTTTTCATTCTTTTTTATCCAATGGCTCTCTCCAAAAAGGCCATGTTGTGTCCAGGACCGCAACCGTGCACTATAAGGGAATAGATCACTAAATTCCAAAGACAGGTGTGTCCTCCTGTTAAGGGAATCGATGAAGTGATTGGATCTCTGGTCCTAAAGCCTACAAATATATAATTGAATGCTATTTTTCGCCTAGATGGAAACAAATGGGGACCTTCAAATCAGATGCCGTATCGTTCCATGCCACCAAGAAATGATGGGGAATATCTGTACGTTAGTGTTATCAATAACATCATGAATTTTGGATGTAACATGAATGTTTCATTAGATCATATTTCATCCAAACATGCATGCTAAAGGAATTAAAAGCAATTTTATCCACCCCATTCGTAATCGCATCTTAAATTTACATGCAAATAATGCTGAACAGGAGTTATTTTTCAACCACACAAGTTATAGATATAATCATGGATCGCAACAACGTTCATTTAAAGTGGGAGTCGTAAGTTTAGAAGTTGCATGAAATGGATAAGCTCATCACCAAAAGCAATAAAAATATAGAAACTATCTACTAAATCAATTTGTTGGTAAAAAGATATGTTAAAACTGTTTGATCAATCAAGAAGGTTATAGTGTTAGAGATGTGAAGAAGGGGCCATAACTTGATCAATCAAGAAGGTTATAGTGTTAGAGATGTGAATAAGGGGCCAATGTTATGAACGGTGAAGAAGGGAAATAGAAAATAAAGCAGACTAATAGGTGGGGGTCCAGGGTTAGGAAAATGGGGTTAGATGTGTTGATAGAGAAGACGCCACTCCTTATAGTCCCATGTCAATAAGGTTAGCTATTGCACATATGCTGTGAGGGTATCCGTGTCTTCAGAGAGATAGAACGAGTGAACGTGTGGGGCAATTTGACGTGACCAAAATTTCGTGGAAAGCGGCCACGTGGGTTGGTTCTCAGGACCAAAAGGAATTGAAGTTTGAGTTTGAGGAAAGATGCAAGAACGCGGAGTTAGTTAAAAATGCCTTTTCGATAGTGGTGGATCAGTCACTTACACTGGGATTTTTATTTTCCTTTTTATTTTGGGGGGGTGAGTTCTTGTTTGCCAGTTACTTTTATATGCTTATAAGTGTGTCTCTGACTCTTAATGCTCACACTTATTGGTCCCTAATTTTCGCTCTCCCCCGAAAACCAAGTCGTGAACAATTCCAAGGTTGTGGCCTTGGACGATTGTCCCACGCATAACATCAATACCTATTCTACTTATCAATTCCAATTTCCAAACATTTCCTAGTGTTTTTTTTTTTTTTAAGCTTCTTGATTGTATTTCGTAAAATGTCAACCTCCAAGTGCCTTTTGGCGAATCCACCACGTGGTCTTCCCTTAGTTGTTTGAGGTGGATCTCCATTCATTACAGCCATACCCCTCTTCCCATTTCTATTTATACCTCTTCATTTCTCTCCCCTTCTCTCCAAACTTCATCGTCTACTCTCTCTCCCTCTCTTTCTCTTCTCCCCTCTCACAAGACCACTAAATCATCACCAAAATCCTTTTCTTTGAGAGAACCCCACAACCATGTCTGCTTCTACTAGAGTTCCCAACTCAAGTTGTTGGGCCATAACCCAAATCCCTCATCATCTCCCTTCTTCTTCCTCCTTCTTTTCACCACTCGAAGTGGGCTCCTTCAGTTGGATGAAGAACAAGCCCAACAGTAAAAACACTAGCATTCACTGCGCTCTTCACACTCCCTCAGTCCTCCATTTCCCCAAACAGCCCTACCCAACCCCAGTAATTACCAGAGAAGACAATTCGGCAGTAACTGTGAAAACCAGAAACCTCCGACATCAACAGCGGCAACAACAGCAGTGGAATCTCTTTCAAAAAGCAGCAGCAGCGGCTTTAGATATTGCAGAAGGCGTGTTGGTCTCACGCGAGCGTCAACACCCTCTTCCCAAAACAGCTGATCCTCGTGTCCAGATAGCCGGAAACTTTGCTCCAGTGCCGGAACAGCCCGTCCAACATGCACTTACAGTCATCGGAACGATCCCTGAATGTATAAATGGGGTTTATCTCCGAAACGGAGCGAACCCATTTTTCGAGCCAGTCGCTGGGCATCACTTCTTTGACGGTGATGGGATGGTCCACGCCGTCACGATCGAAAACGGCAACGCTAGCTACGCCTGCCGTTTCACCGAAACCGAAAGACTAAAGCAAGAGAGAGTGTTGGGCAAACCGGTGTTTCCCAAAGCAATTGGCGAGCTCCATGGTCACTCTGGTATAGCAAGATTACTCCTTTTCTATGCCAGAGGTTTGTGTGGCCTTCTTGATCACACACAAGGCACTGGGGTGGCAAACGCCGGCCTGGTTTACTTCAATGACAGACTTCTCGCTATGTCGGAAGACGATCTTCCTTATCAAGTACGCATCACTCCTAGTGGTGATCTCGAAACAGTTGGTAGGTACAATTTCAGTGGCCAACTCAAACACACAATGATTGCTCACCCCAAGATTGATCCCGTTTCTAAAGAGCTCTTTGCTCTTAGCTACGATGTTGTCCAAAAACCATACCTTAAGTACTTTCGATTCCGTCCCGACGGAGAAAAATTGCCGGATGTCGATATTCAGCTTCCAGTGCCAACCATGATGCATGATTTCGCTATCACTGAAAATTTTGTGGTTATCCCAGATCAACAAGTGGTATTTAAACTTCAAGAAATGATAAGAGGAGGATCTCCTGTTATTTACGACAAGAATAAGAAGTCTCGGTTTGGAATTCTTGCAAAGAATGCTAGCGATGCCAATGATATTATCTGGATTGAATCACCGGAAACTTTCTGTTTCCACTTATGGAATGCATGGGAAGAACCGGAATCCGACGAGGTCGTGGTAATTGGATCTTGCATGACTCCTCCGGATTCAATTTTCAACGAATGTGAAGAGAGTTTAAAGAGTGTGTTATCAGAAATTAGACTCAATTTAAAGACAGGCAAGTCCACGCGCCGCCCCATAATCGAAGAATCA
Organism: Erythroxylum suave; assembly: GCA_027563595.1. Taxonomy (NCBI): domain Eukaryota; kingdom Viridiplantae; phylum Streptophyta; class Magnoliopsida; order Malpighiales; family Erythroxylaceae; genus Erythroxylum; species Erythroxylum suave. The sequence continues at coordinate 28,340,152 of JAOSBN010000002.1, read as the reverse complement.
GGACAAATGAACTTAGAGGCCGGAATGGTGAACCGGAACCGACTGGGAAGAAAGACTCAATATGCTTATTTAGCCATTGCTGAGCCATGGCCTAAAGTATCAGGCTTTGCTAAGGTCGATCTTTCCACCGGAGAAGTGAAGAATTACACATATGGTGAGAAAAGATATGGTGGTGAGCCGTTCTTCTTGCCAAAGGGTCCTAATTGTGAAGCTGAAGATGATGGCTACATTCTTACTTTTGTTCATGATGAAAAGACGTGGAAATCAGAGCTTCATATAGTGAACGCCAAGAATTTACAGTTAGAGGCTTCGGTGAAGTTGCCTTCAAGGGTGCCGTACGGTTTTCACGGCACTTTTATAGACTCAAAGGACTTGGAGATTCAGGTTTAGGTTTAAAGAGATAGGGTGGCTTTTAAACGGAGTTATTAGTAAGTTTTTGGAGTGTGAAAATTTACTTGTTCAGAAGATTTTACCTGAGGGATTGCTTTGGATGACAGTCCCCGGAATCTCCCGGACAATTAAAACCCTAACAACCCCTTTGGATTTTTCTTAGGTTTTTTTAGACCTTGAAATCAGGTTTGGAAACCAGCTTGCAGCTATTGGACAGTAGGAAGAGTGTAGCTCAGCTGGTTTTCTGTTTTTTTATATAATTATTTTCCTGTGTTATATTTTCATTTGTAGATAATGAAAATATGCAGCTCTTTTCTTTTACGTTGGAAGGCTTTCGGGACTCTGATCAATTTGGATTTGAAGAGGTTCTTATTACATGAACAATCAGAATATTAGCACTCGCTGGTCTGAAATGGTCAATTCTTAATCAGAAGTCTAGTTCAATCACTTTCACTATACCATTTAACTTCTTTTGTGATTGGACAGACATTGTCGTAGGAAAGGTTGATACCTGGCACAAATTTGTTCTATGTTTCAAAGTGCTCTTCTTTTTCGTTTCATCCGATTTTGGTTCCATCCACTGAAGCAAACCTAGCTATATATATATATGTGCAAAAAAGATGCACATGATATCTTTTAGATATAATATGAGTAAATCTTCAAATTTATATAATAATTTACAAATCATGTCAATTAGATACTCTGTACTAAACAAAACTTATACGACATGTTTAATCGAGAGAGCGAAAATAAAATGATTTAAACACAGGACTTTTTGACTTTATGCATCCTGTAAGAGCATTGTATATATATCTTAATGTTGAAAATCCATGTATAGAAAACAAAAAAGGTAAAAGATATTTTTTATGTAATAATAAAATGGGAATCTGAGCGTTAAAAGAAAAATAAAGAGACAATTCCAGACAATTCCATGTGAATATAATTAATACAAGTCGTTTTACTTTTACACCAGGGCATATCTAAGGCACACAGTTGAATTTGATTGCGTTATTTTCCGACCTCAGTATCATGCTGCTACAATTAAACGTGTTTCTTTCTCTAAATTTTAAACTTGCAAAGAGGGTAGACTAGATTTGGAGGAGATGTGATGGGAAAATGTTGGTAGGTCAATGCATGGTAAGGTACATAGTCAAAGAAGAGGAATGAGAATGAATTATGAATATTATATGTATATATAGATAGAAATAGATGCATTCCGTCATTGATGACATACATGTTTCCAAAAAAATAATAATATCATTCATGGTTATTCAATTGGATAGTCACACAATTAAGTTGCGATTTAGATAGTTGAACGTCCATAGTTGATGATTGCTTTTCCAACTTGGCTAGTATCATAATTATGTTAAGGCTCATGTGGAATGGAAATGGAAGCGGTTCAAAGAAAGTTGCGAGGAAAATATTTGTTTTTTTTTAAAGAAAAAAAGAAAAAGGCCCAAAACCCGAAATACCCACCAAACGGTTTGGGGGGCTTTCAACCAATTAAATGTAGTCAAAGCCGTCGAATGCGCTCTGTCGGTTGTGTAATATGCCTTGGATTTGAAGAACCGTTTGCATCACTTGCTTGGGACCTTCTTACGTCACTAGCACTCATGCCACTTAGTAACAAATAATTACAATCAGGATAACGCTTGCTTATTCAAATTTAAATTCATATCTAAATGATTAATTTTAATACTTTTATATAATAAAATAGACTAATATTCTAATAGTAAACATGCTTGTACTATTTTTTAAATACACTGCTTAAATGCATCTTGACCACGATGATTTGTGTGACAACTGAAACAAACATGATTGTACTTGAGATAAGTTTTGTCTTTTGTTAATACTTTTTGCAATCTAAAACGCTTTAAGTGTTCAATCAAATTCTCTATCAATCTAATTTGATAAAAGAAAATACTCAAATCAGTAAATTAATCATAAAATAGAAACTGTTGTGGTTACTCTCGTAATTGTAAAAAAAATTCGCATGTTTCATTACAATATCACATATCATTTCAAAAATTAAATAATTAAAAAATGTCACATATTATTTTTATAAAAATGCTAGCATAGACGGGTTGACTAATTTTCAATTGTCATGGGAATAATGTAATTAATTATATTGACGGAGACATTATCTCATTAAAAGAAGTGACATGGAGAAGCTTATGAACGTAGAAATATATATTTAAAAAAAAACAAAATCTTTTTTATTTTGCCGGTGAATGAATATTGGCCATAACTTTAGTTTACTACCGTACAATGTTTGTGGGGTTGCTAAAAGCACCATTTGACTTTTATCGTAGGTTGTCCAAGAAAGTATTGGAGTTCACATCCAAAAGAGGTCATTTGGAGACGTACGACCCTTAAAGGATGGCTTTTCTTTCCCTTCCTTTCCCATGACTGATGAAATATATATGGTATATAACAAAATGGCCCCCATCAATCAATCTAATTTCTCCCTGACAGGTCAGTAAATTCATCTCTTTTCCATGTAATTTCCAAACCTCTGAATTAGAGTCAAAATTTGTCCGACTTGGAAATTACAGGGCACTAGAACAGCAATGGAGAAGCAAATCAGAGGCAGTGTCCGTCAAAGAATGCATGCCCATTTTCTGGCTTGTTTGATACTTCAACACGAGGGGGGCAAAAGTCACAAAACAAAAAAGCCAAGGAAAAGAAGCTTAAACTTCCAAAAGTAACCGTGCTTTCAGATGTATGATTAACTTAAACCCTTCACCACTGAAATGAAGGTTAAATTTCCAAAAGCAACCGTGTTCTTACATATTTGATTAACTTAAACCCTATACCAGTAATTACAAGGAAATGAAGGTTAAATTTCCAAAAGTAACCGTGTTCTTACCTATATGATTAACTTAAACCCTTCACCAGTAATTACAAGGAAATGAAGATTAAATTTCCGAAAGTAACTGTGTTCTTACATATATGATTAACTCAACCCTTCAACAGTGATTCGTAACTTGGAATTAACAAAGAGAGAACTACAATAATCATATATGATGTGAAAGCAAAGTAAGTGTCATCGTGCGTGGACAGAACAATCACCGTAGAAAGAATCACCTACATATCTCTTGGTGCTTGACTAATAGTTCACTAGCATCTGTTGATCAAACCATGGACTGTCAGTCTAGCATTATAAGCTACCAAATGTCAATTGAATCGATGATAATGAAATATCTGATTAACATGTTGAAGACAGCAACATTTATGGAATTCTCTTAAAATTTCGGTTTGCCATATTTGAATAGGGATTATAAACAAGGTCAATTAACCAATTAAAAGCCGTGAAACTGATCTAAAACGTCATTATGTTTACCTGGATGGCGTGTTTTGCACCCAAAGACATAAGAATCTCATTTGGAACTTGTCTCCTCGTGCAGGAATAATTCCACCGACCATTGGTACCATAACGAAACGAACAAACTGTAGCGTTAAAATGTCAAGTCAACTCGTCTGTTTTATCTAATCTTCTTTCTAGTCAATAGGTAAGTGGTGGTCCTGGCTAGTCCCATCTGGAAGCCGACCACGCAAGCAGGTGTGATTTTTGTAAGTGCCTGTGTTTCAGTGTCTGTAAGCTTGGAATTAGTGATACAACCTCTGTCTAATCCACGAGTGCCAAAAACGTGTGCAGAATACATCAAAGACCGCGTTATTTCCCTTCTGTCTTCTCCCGCATACAATTTCGACGCAAACGGCCTTAACTTAGTGACATGAAATTGTGGAATATAAAAACTTACCCCAGACTTTTTTTTTTTGATTAATCACTTGATCTTCAACCAAGATGAATATTCAAACAAGAAGAGGAGAATAAAGTTTGTTTCAAGAGATTTGTAACTCAACCCTTAAGAACAAGTATAAACCAATTCAAGTAAATTATGAATTGAACGATGCAAGAAGAAGAGGAGAACAAAGTTTGTCTCAAGAGACTTGTAACCCAACCCTTAAGAACACACATAACTCAACTCAAGCAAATTATAAATTGAGCAACACAAGATTGAAAGAAGAATGACAAATAAAGACGCCACTAATTAACGAAACAAAATCAATTAGATAAGTCGCATACAAAGTATGAAAATTGTGCAACATTCTAATTATTCAACAAGAATAATAATAAGGATAAACTTCACAAAACAATGTCATAAAATTGTGTCTCCTAGTGATAGCCAAACCTCCCTGTATATAGAAGAAGGGTTGACCGAAAATTACGGAAAATAAATTACCTTATACCTATAATTAAACCTAACAGGAAACTAACTTTTAGAAAACGAGATACCTTATAGTATTTGGTCAAGGAAACTTACTAATCTTAAATTACTTAACCTACTACGAAACTAACTTTTAGGAAACAAGAGACCTTATAGGATTTGGTCAATTGTCCCTTACAAAGAAAGAAACCTACTAATAGTAATTTTGACCATGGGCCTTATATGTCTAAGTTAGGTGGCCTAACTTCTTCAAGACTTATTAAGTGGGCATTCTTGGACTCTTAATTGAAGTAACTTGAACTCCTTAATTGAAGCAACTTGGACTTGAGCTTAAGAATGGGCTTTTTAAATTAAATTATTCAAAGCCCCTTCCATCCTTTTGCTTCTAGCCCATATCATAGATCCAACAATACCCACAAGTGGATATCTTTTAAAAGTTGACGTTGGAATTTTAGTTGAAGACCTCAAACTCTTATTTCGAACACTTGAACCATCGACTCTAACTTGAGATGTCACATCATTAGCCCATTGATTCATTTCATTCCTCCCTTTCTCTGAAAGATTCGATTTCAAATCTTGCAAAATATTTTTAACCTTAGCGAGTAAATCACTGAGTAGTTCGTTAATATCAAAGCAGTTTTCTTTATAAATCATAAGGACAAAAGGCATATGAGGAGAAATAGCCCTATCTACATCTCTCACACTCATATAAAAGTTGACTTTTTTTCTCAATAGCTTTTGGCTTTTCACTCTTTCGCTCAACTAGTGCTTCCTTTTCTTCTCTCCCTTCACTTGACTTTTGTGGCTCACTTTGTCTTTTCTCTTTCTCTTCTCTCAATTTGATTTGTGTGTCTATAGCTTATTTGGGGGAAAGGAGTTTCAAAGTACGTATCCTACCATGCATTACAAAAGAGTACTTGTTAGTATATCCATCTTTATTTGTGCACCTATCAATATCACAAAGCACTTATAGGTATAATATCACAAAACACCTTATTTTGATACTTCCCAATAGATAAATGAATAAGTGCTTGGCGTTTTGCCTCTACCTCACCTCTATCATCTAACTAATGCAACTTGTACAAATAAGGATGTTGCATAGTATGTGGCGATAACCTAGTAATAAGATGCTTACTAACACAGTTAGTACAACTACCTTCATCAATAATTATAAGGCATACCTTATTCTTAACTAAACATCTCGTATGGAAGATGTTAATACGTTGCTTATCAATTGGCTCAGGTGAGATTTGTTTACTCAAGGCTTGGACTACCACCAATGCTTCATTAGACCCCTCAACCTTGAATTCATCATCAAAGTCAGCCCCCTCAATGCCTTTTTCCTCATCTCTTTAAGTCAATTTAGGCATATCATCACACTCATGATCACTAATGTAAGTCCCATCCTCAACAACATGTACACCATTTGGTTAGGACAATGTGATGCTATATGACCCTTACCTAGACACTTACGGCATATGACAGGTTTTGGTTGGTTTCAGTTTTGACCTAAGTTTGACAAACTAGCCTTAGACTCAGAAGGTTTAAAGGAAATATTTTTATTGGCACTGGGGTTGAGTGAGTTTCTCTTATCCCCATTGTTTCCCCCATTAATTTTGCTTCTAATGTACATTGTTAGGTCGAGGTTTTACATTAAAAGTAGCAGTAGAAGCATTCTCCTTCATATGTCTCTCAACAGTTATAGCTTTCTTCAATTAATCCATATCAATATACCCTTGCATCTCAACTCTTTGGCGAATTGGTTGATTTAACCATCTAAGAAAATAGGCTAAAACAATCTATTCACCATCTTTAGTGTTGACTTTGATTTTTAGTGCCTCCAACTCTTGAGAGTATTCAACTACAATTTGGTTGTACTGGTTTAGTTTCTGTAACCTATTATACAATTAACGAAAATAGGCATTTGGAACATACTTCTTACTCATTATGCTATTTAGTTCACACCAAAATGAAATAGAGTCATTCCTTCTACGTTCACGAACAAGGTTACTCCACCGAATAGCAACATAATTTTGAAATTCAACAACAGTTAGCTTAACTTTCTTTTCTTCAGAAAAATTATAGACAACAAAAATCCTTTTTACTTTCAATTCCTAATCTATGTAAGCTTCAAGATCAAATTTGCTATGAAATTTAGGAATTTTCAACTTAATAGATCTTAAATTACTATCAACCTTTTTACCTTGTCCATAAGTTTGGTTGGAAGTTTCAATTTCTTCCTTGATTTTTTCTTGATATTGATTACTCATAGAAGCTTTGATTGTAGTCATGTTGTTCATGGAATCCTTAATGTTTTTAATCTCAGCTCCTAACTCTGTCATTTGTTTTACCAATGCCATCAACAAGTCATTATTGTTGGCTTCATGACATCCTTTTTGGTGTAGGCTAAGTTAAACTTAAGTTCAGCCTGTTTCCTCCTTATTGCTTCATCAGACATAATACCTGCAAAACAAAAATCTCACACCCTCTTTTGTTTATTTTTGAACCTCCTCCCTTATGTATAACCTAAAGCTATTCTCAACCTAAGTGTTTCACACTTCAATAGGCTTTTACAACTAGATGTAAAATAAAAACTCAGCCTTTTACCACTCCTTCCTTATTATATTATTGAGTACAATGAATAATAAATTCCAATTTTTACGTAAAGTAGCACAAAGAAAGCAAGTTAGGAGGTCAAAGAACAAGAATGACTCAAGTATAATTTGCAACGATAATCTAGAACAAGAAAATAGATCAGAATATGTCACAAATTGGCATAATTTCAGGTAAGGGTATTTTGTTAATTTTTAAGGAGTAAAAGTATGCAATATGGGTGCTAATCAAAATATCTCGTTGAGTACTATCAAATTGATGTGTAACACGTTCTCAAATTCCTCACGGTTAAAAAGATGTGGCAATTTTGAGCTATGACACCTAAAAAGGAAACAATTCTTAATACTAAAAGTGGTTAATTTCATTAATATTGACCTACCTACCAATATGGAAACAATAGAAATAGGCAAGTAAGACCTTTTTCTTTGCAAGTAAAGTACATTCCAAATCGATAATGCCTTTCATAGTTAGGAAATTTAGTTTCTAAAAACAAATTCCCAAAAGGACCCTTTCCAAAAACATAACATTTTTTCTAAAAGCTAAGGTGGCCGAAGCTACATAAAGAAAATTGCTATGAAATTAAATTTGGTCAGAAAATTGAAAATTCCTAAGGAAAAAATCCTTGACACAAAAGAAAGCAACCAAGAAACAATTCAAGGTTGATTAAGACCTCTAAGAATGTGAATTCAAGAAGCACAAAATTATTTACATAACATGAATAAAGATAACATAGGCTCTAATACCAAACTGATATGAAAAATGTAGAATGTAAAAGCTTACCCAGACTATTCTTGATTCACCACTTGATCTTCAACCAAGAAGAAGATTCAAACAAGAAAAGAAGAACAAAGTTTGTTTTAAGAGATTTGTAACCCAACCCTCAAGAACATGCACAACCTAATTCAAGAAAATTACAAATTGATCAATATAAGATTGAAAGAAGAACAAAAAAAGAAAGATGTCACTAATTGATGAAACAAAATCAATTAGAAAAGTCCCATACAAAGCATGAAAATCATGTAATACATTTTAATTATTTGACAAGAATAATAATAAGGATAAACCTCACAAAATAATGTCTCTTAGTGATAGCCGAACCTCCCTATATCTAGGAGAGGGGTTGAAAAAAAATTAAGGAAAAGGAATTACCTTAAACTTATAATTACTTAACCTAGTATGTTGGACCCCGTTTCTGGAGCCTAACTATCCATAATATCAAAAGACGCGAACGTATTACCCTATGAGGTTATTTCCCTGGGATCTCTCTAGCTAAAATTAGTTCTGACAGTGGAATCACAAATTTGCTTCTTTAGAAAAATTATAGCTCCATGTCTCTAGTTTATATTGAAACAATAATCGTCTCATTCGGAGCTCTACAAATCTAGATATGATTAAAATACCAAAGTATGTTCAGTAAGAAAATCAATTCATGCTCTTTTAGTCATTTCCCTCACTTTCTCCCCATCAATCGTTTTCGAATCAACTCCAATGGATACCAAAATTTATGGAAAGATAGAGAAATAAGTTAAGAATCTCTTAGTTGAATAATCACTTAATTTGGTGATTGGATGATGGAGTTATGGCCCAACGAGTCAAACCTGATTATGTCCTCAATCATATTGTACCTATCTTGGGACAATTGGAATAACTTTCGCTAGAGAGATCGGATTAAGGACTTCTTAGGATGGTTTTGAAGATGGCTTCTAGATCTACAACTTTTGTGAAGATCCCAAAAAGATAGTTTGCCATTTTGAGGGTCATAACATGGGTTTTCTGCGGCAAATTAAATGTTTCGCCATGGCGAAACTAGGAAATATTTCCTAGGACCTCTCGGGAAAAATTCGCTGCGGAAAACTAAATGTTTCGCCATTACGAAACCAGGAAATATTCCTAGGGACCTCTGGGGAGAACTTCACTGTAGCCAACCTATAACTTTGCTGCGGCGAAGTTACGAGATGGAGATGAAAACACCCTTCAGGAAAAGTTTGCCATGGTTGAGTTTGACTTCACAGCGGCAAAACCTTCTAACCTGCAACTCTAACTCATCATCTCAACACTAAAATACACATACACTTCATATTAGTTCAACTATTAAGCACTTTTGTTAACTTCTTAAATCTCCCCTCAAAATAATTAGGCTTGGTTTGGGGGAGCGGTGGCGGTTGATAACCTGTTGAAATCAATCTGCTGAAATGATAAGTATTTATTTTCAATAAGTACTTATGTGTTTAGGATTGCTTTTTTGATAACTGCTAAAGTGTGAAAATAGGTGTTTGGCAAGGGCAATTGTGGTTGTTGAAAAGAGATAAAATAATAAAAAGCCCATTAATTTAATAAACTATTAATTTTTGTATAAATAATTAAAAAATATATTATTAGTCATATAAATTTAAAATTATAAATAATAAAATATTAAATTGAAATAAGAAAATATAAATAAAATAAATTTAGTAAATAAATATTTCAAAAAAATACATTATTAGTCATATAAATTCAAATTATAAATATTAAATTAAAATAAGAAAATATACATAAAATAAATTAAGTAAATAAAATATTTTACCTTACTTAAATACTATTGGCAAAAACTTCCTTCTATTAATCAAGTAAGGGTATAATGGAAAATGCTAAAATATCTTAAGGTTATTATTGGAAGGTAAAATTTCTACCGCATAAGCAGTTTCCTACCGCAGCTCCCTTTTTGCTTATCTATTTATACGGTGGCACCACAGTTTTCTCCTACCTGTGGTTATCGACCACAGATCTAAACTTGTGATTGCGTTTGAAAATTGTGATGGATAAGTACTTATCCCAACCTTACCGCAGATCCAAACGCAGCCTTAATCCCATACAACCTTTCCAATCTCTAACATGTTATTCCAAACCAAACAACAATTTATAATCATATACCCATTCCTCTTTCATAACCATCATCATACACCACAGTAAATCCTCAAATTCTCATTCTCATTGCTAAGCAAAGTAAATGTTTGAACAAGCTTTAGTTACATATCTACATATACATCACACTTAAAACAAAATACTAAAGATGCTCATGTTTGATAGGCCTATAAAGCTATCCAAAAATATTCACTAACTTAATACAAAAGTCTCTAACTATCTTAGAGTTTTCGATGCCTTGCAAGTATTGCTAATCGTCTTGTTCTGCACCTAAGAAAGGGAAAAATGATGGGTTGAGCTACACAACTCAGTGGATAATATATTTATAGTCATCGACAATTGACCATAATTCAAGCATATTTATAGGTATAGCTGCCAATTCAAGAATTCTCAATCCATTCTAGTAATTCAACCATTAACCAAATTAGCTCAAAATTCATAACACATAACATAAACTTTAGCCATTTAACACAACACTCAAATGCATCATATTTGACAATTCAAAAATGCAATGCACAAAGAGTTCCGTGGAACGAAACAGAGAAACCAAAGTTTACTCCATGAACAAAACAAGTATGATTTCTCATTATCTCGTGGCCTCAAACAGGTAGCCGGAAGAAGGCTATAGGTCAACGTGCAGGTGACTAACGAAATGGGTTCCTCTCTTGCCAATCACAAACAAATTTCATGCTTAATATAGTCAAACACAAATTCCTAATCTCAAGCTTCTTTTACTTTTTCTTCTTTTCTTTTATACAAACATCATAATCTTTTCAAGGCATAACATAATCATAATTCATCATACAATTTCAAAAATTCATAACAATTTCAATTTTAAGAAATCCAATGTAAGCAAATCAATACACACACATAGGCAAGAATTTGCACAATTACACAATAACTATAAATACATTACCCACCTAATTCGTTTGCAAAATCTAACTCAATTGTGCCTTCCCTCTTGCTCTTGAATAGGGTTTTCTTGGTTTCCTAAAACAAACCAATTTCTTATTCATCCCACATTCAATGGAAATTCATAAAGCTTCAATAATCTAAAGTAAATAATTGAGCCTAAACTTAACTTACCCATAATATATCTAGGATAGAAAACTAAAACCTAGTTTAGAAATTCATGAAAATTAAATGGGTTTCTCTTCTCCTCTTCTTTCTTCCAACATTAACCCATTTCTCTCTCTAATTTCTTTTATGTTTCTACCCATCCATGAAGAAGAGATGAAACTTACCTTAATAAGCTTGATTTCTCTTCTTTCTTCTTCTTTCTCCTTCTCTATGAATTTTCTTCTTCTTTCTTAGCTTCGCTACGTTTTCTCTCCTTCTTTCTTTCTTCTCACGATTTTCTCTTCTCCTCTTCTAATTCAAGACTACATTTTATCTTTGTTTTTCCCATTTTACCCTTCATTTGTCTTGTTCTTCCAAATTTACCCCTCTTTTGTCTCTTTATCCATTAACTCCTTAAGCTAACTTAATTATAACATTCTCTAATTAATTCTAAGTTAATTCTAACATTTTCTAATTAATAACCCTAATTCCTATTCATGCTTACTAAATTTATTGACCCAATTCTAAGATAATAAGTAAACAAACAAATCGTAATTAAAATAAATAAATAAAATTAAAAAATGAAACAAATAAATTTATAATAATTGAACAAAATTTTGGGGTCCAATAACTCTCCCCCCCAAAAAGAATTTCGTCCTCAAAGTTCTTACCTGAGTCCATAAAGAGATGTGGATACTTCTCCTTCATTGCTTCCAAAGGCTCCCATGTTGCCTTTTTCGTCGAATGGTTCTTCCATAAGACTTTAACCAGCTTCACAACCTTGTTTCTCAAAACCTTTTTCTTCGAATCTAAGATCTCCACTGGTTGCTCTTCATACGTCAAATCCTCCCTTAATTGGAGCTCTGATGGTTGAACTATGTGTGAAGGATTTGATGGGTACTTCCTTAACATCGATACATGGAAGACATTGTGAATCTTCGACAATTCTGGTGGCAATGTTAACTTATAGGCTAAAGGCCCAATCTTCTTAATGATCTCATAAGGACCTATATATCTCGGACTAAGCTTGCCCTTCTTACCAAACCTTAAAACCACTTTCCATAGAGAAGCTCTAAGAAACACTTTGTCTCTAACTTCAAATTCCATTTCTCTTCTCTGTGCATCCGTATAACTTTTCATCCTATCTTGAACTGCTTTAAGTCTCTCTTTCACCAATTTAATCTTATCAACTGTGACTTACACCAATTTAGGCCCTAAAAGCCTCCTTTCATCTTCCTTATCCCAACAAATAGGAGTTCTATACCTCCTACCATACAAAGCTTCATAAGGTGCCATTTGGATGCCCAAGTGATAGGAATTATTATAAGTGAATTCAATTAACGGCAGATGATCATCCCATGAGCCTTTGAAATGCATAACACAAGCTCTCAATGTTGCCTCTAAAGTTCGGATTGTTCTCTCCGATTGTCCATCAGTTTGTGGATGGAAAACTGTACTAAAGTGCAACTTAGTTCCCAAAGTCTCCTGTAAGCTTTCCCAAAATTTGGAGGTGAACCTGGGATCTCTGTCCAAGACTGTAGAACTCAGAATCCTGTGAAGCTTGATTATCTCATCTATATATTTCTTATCCAAAGCATTCAAAGAATCTGTCTGTTTAATTGGCAAGAAATGTGTTGACTTAGTTAGCCTATCAACAATCACCCATATTGCATCATGCTTCCTACTAGTTGTTGGCAATCCCATCAAGAAATCCATCATAATCTTCTCCCATTTCCATTCAGGAATTAACAAAGGTTTAAGCTTACCGATAGGTGCTTGTGTTCTGCTTTAACTTGCTGACACACTAAGCATCTTTTAACATACTCTGCAGCATCTTTTTTCATTCCTTTCCACCAAAAGTGTTCTTTTAAATCTCTTTACATTCTCGTACTTCCTGGGTGCATTGCATAAGGTGCATTGTGTACCTTATCAAGAATCTCATCTTTCAACTCTTACATATCAGGAATACATAGTCTGTCACCTACCACCATCAATCCATCTTCCCTTACCTTTACTTCAGAAGGTTTACCATTTTTAGTCTCTTCTTTAAGTTTGCTCAAATACTCATCTTGCTTTTGCAGTTCCTTAATCTTCTCATTTAACACTGGCTTTACTCTAAAATTTTCCAATACACAACCATATTCAGCTTGTCTCAATGTCACCCTGAGTTTGGCTAATTCCATTAACAAAAGAAGATACACTGTCTCCATATGTGCCATAGTTGATTTTCTTCTAAGTGCATCCGCTACTACATTAGCTTTCTCGAGAGGATATTCTATCATTAAGTCATAATCCTTTAGTAGCTCTAACCATCTTCTCTTTCCTAAATTAAACTCTTTTTGGTTCATCAGATACTTAAGACTTTTGTGGTCTGTAAACACCCTGATGGTGACTCCATATCAGTAGTGTCTCCATATTTTCAATGCAAAGATTATAGTAGCTAACTCTAAGTTATGCGTAGAATAATTCATCTCATAAGGTTTTAATTGCCTAGAAGCATAGGCAATCACTTTATCTCCTTGCATCAATACACAACCTAATCCCTTCCTTGAGGCATCACTATACACTATGTATCCATCACTATTGGAAGGCAAAGTCAAATTGGTGCAGTTGTGTGCCTATTCTTCAATTCCTCAAAACTATTTTGGAGCTCCTCAGTCCATAAAAACTTTTGATTCTTCCTTGACAATTTGGAAAGTGGAGCTGCTATCATAGAAAAGCTCTCCACAAACCTTCTGTAATACCCGGCTAAGCCTAAGAAACTTCTCACTTCAACTACATTTTTAGGTGCTTCCCATTTCACAATTACTTCTTTCTTCCTCGGATCCATATATACTTTTTGCTCCGAAATCACATGTCTAAGAAATGCCACTTTCTTTAGCCAAAATTCACATTTGTCAAATTTGGGATATAACCCTTCCTTCCTCAATGTCTTCAAGGCAATCCTCAAATGTTCCTCATGCTCCTTGTCACTCTTGGAATAAACCAATATGTCATTAATGAAGACTGACAAATTGGTCTAAGAAAGGCTTGAAGACTCTTAGTCATTAAATCCCTAGAGGCTACAAGAGCATTCGTTAATCCAAAGGGCATAAACAAGAACTCAAAGTGCCCATACCGTGTTCTAAAAGCAGTCTTTGACACATCAGACTCCTTTATCCTTAACTGGTGATAACTTGATCTCAAATCTATCTTAGAAAATACCCTTGCCCCTTGCAATTGGTCAAACAAATCATTTACACGTGAAAGCGGATATCTATTTTTAATAGTGACATGATTGAGCTTCCGCTAGTCCATACACATTCTTAACGATCCGTCTTTCTTCTTTACAAAAAGGATCGAAGCTCCCTAAGGAGAAGAGCTAGGCCTAATGTACCCCTTCTCCAACAGCTCTTCCAATTGCTCTTTAAGCTCCTTCAATTCTACTGGAGCCATTCTATAAGGCGGAATTGATATTGGTAAAGTACCTGGAAGAAACTCATTGGGAAACTTAGTTTCCTAAGGGGTGGTAGTCCTAGTAATTCCTCAGAAAAGACATCCAGAAATTTCATGACCAAAGGAATATCTTTTAACTTTCCTCTATCTGCCTTCGTGTCTACCACATAGGCCAAAAATGCTTCACACCCTTTCCTTATCATCTTCTCTGTTATCAGAGCCAAAATAATTCTAAGTGGGCTTGCTTTCCTGTCCCCTATAAACACTGCCCTTCTACCTTCTTCTAATTTGAAATCCACCGTCTTCTGTTTGCAATCCAAATGGGCTTTATACTTTTCTACGTATCCATGCCTAGTATCACATCTAATCCCTCCATCTTCAATGGCATTAGATCCACCACTAAGTGTTCCCCACCAATACTTACTTCACAATCTCTATAGACTTGACTAATAATAATATACTGGTCGATTGGAGTACTAACCATCAAAGGAGTATCCAATGGACTCAGTTGTCTATTATGCACAGTTCTACTTAATGAAATAAACAAATGGGTAGAACCCGGATCAATCAAAATAACAACATGATCATCAAATAATGTAACCGTACCAGTCACAACTTCTAGAGCTGTTTTTGCATCCTCCCGTATCATTGCAAATACCCTAGTTGGCGCTTGCCCCTTTGGTCTTCCTAGCAGATTCACTTTCTTGGCTGCATCAGAACTTCCCACTTCAGTTGTAGTCTTGTGTCCCACAATCTCATTTCTCCCTGAAGCTTGCGTTTGAGTTTTCTCTTGTCGTACATATTGAGGGCACTCTCTAGCCATATGCCCTTTTTTCCCACAGTTGAAGCAAGCTCCTGTCAATCGGTAACACTCCCCTCTATGGAGTTTCCTATAGTGATCACATTTGGGGATGGATGACTTATCTCCCCCTCCCCTTCTATAGCCTCCACCCGTTGAGCCCTACTAAGAATCAATTCTCAACTGCCTAGATCTACTTATACCGCTGCTCCTCTCCTTAGACTATATAGGGAAAGTCCTGACACTCCTTTCTGACATAGGAGTACCACCTTCCCTCCTGAACTGTTCTCTTCCCTTCCTCTTTTTATTCACTGCACTCTTGATGTTCTCCACATTCTCAACCCTTAGCGCTGCTTCAACCAGCTACTGAAAATCACAAAAGTTTTGCGCCACTACCTTTTCTATGATAGCCAGGTGCAATCCTGATTCAAATCTACGACACTTAGCTGCCTCACTCATCATCATCTCAGCTGTATATCTAGACAGCTACGTAAATCGGCACTCATACTCGCTCACTGTCATCTTCCTCTATGTAAGACTCAGAAATTTCTTCTGCTTTGTTGGATATGCACTTCAGACAAATACTTCTTCTTATACACTACTAGGAAGTCCTTCTATGTCAATACTGGCGGTTTCATCTGACTCCCTTCTCAATCAAGTCTCGGCTTCTTCTGGATCTATTGTCCTATATAAATCCACTGCTCCATACTTCCTCAGCTTGTCAAACTGCTTCCCCTTCTTAGTTGGGGCCGGAGCAGAGGTTTATGTCATCAGACCTATGGCCTGGACAAATGCCTAAGCAAATGCTTGAAACATCCTCAGATCCAATGGCGTAGGCACTTGGTCCTGTGGACGAGGAGACTCCCGCGTCTATGGTTGAATGGCACTACCTTGCCCTACAGAAGCCTTAGCATTTCCTGGGGCTACAGATTCATCAATACTCTCCTCTCTTGGCATAGGGTCAGGTGTAATTGATCCTTGCAAAAATCCTCGTGTCCTTCTACGAGGTGGCATCTTACTCCTTCAACTTAAACACTAACGATTAGCTTAGGTTTCATTTTAACCTTATTTTCTAAATGTATGCATGATATACATGTCACCTAATACAATCAATCAATTCGACAAAGCAAACAATTAATCAAACATCATACTAAATTATACCACTATGCATCCTACGCCTAGGGAAAAACTAAACTTTGATACCACAAGATGTTGGACCTCGTTTCCGGAGCCCAACTATACGGAATATCAAAAGATGTGAACGTAATACCCTATGAGGTTATTCCCATGGGATCTCTCTAGCCAAAACCAGTTTTGACAGTGGAATCACATATTTAGTTCTTTAGAATAATTGTAGCTCCATGTCTGTAGTTTATTTTGAAATGATAATCATCTCATTCGGAGCTCTACAAATCAATATATGATTAAAATACTGAAGTATGTTCAGTAAAACAATCAATTCATGCTCTTTTAGTCATTCCCTCACTTTCTCCCCATCAATCTTTTTTGAATCAATCTAGTGGATACCAAAATTTTATGGAGAGATAGAGAAATAAGTTAGGAATCTCTTAGTTCAATAATCACTTCATTCGGTGATTGGATGATGGAGTTATGGCCAATGAGTCAAACCTGATTATGTCCTCAATCATATTGTACCTATCTTGGGACAATTGACATAACTTTCACTAGAGATATTGGATTAAGGTCTTCTTAGGATGGTTTTGAAGAGGGCTTTTAGATCTACATCTTTTTTGAAGACTCCAAAAAGATATTTTGTGATTTGGAGGGTCATAACATGGGTTCACCGTGGAAAACTAAATGTTTCGCAATGGAGAAACCAGGAAATATTTCCCAGGACCTCTCGGGAAAAGTTCGCCACCGCAAACTAAATGTTTCACCGCGGAGAAACCAAGAAATATTCCCAGGGACCTCTCAGGAAAACTTCTTCGCGACCAAGCTATAACTTTGCTTCGACGAAGTTACAAGATGGAGATGAAAACACCTTTCGGGAAAAGTTCGCCGCGGCCGAGTCTGAGTTTGCTGCGGCGAAACCTTCTAACTGGCAACTCTAACTCAACATTTCAACTCTAAAATACACATGCACTTCATATCAATTCAATTACTAAGTACTTTTGTTAACTTTTTAAATCTACCCTCAAATAATTAATCCCATACAACCTTTCCAATCTCTAACATGTTATTCTAAAGCAAACAACAATTTACAATTAGATGCCCATTCCTCTTTCATAACCATCATCAATACATTCCCTTATTTATACAAACATAGAGAGTGGTCTTGAAAGAAAGAACCAGAAGCTTCGGCGAAGGGGTAGGTGTTGTATAGAGGATAAAGTGGCGATAAGAGGGCGAGCGGAGCATCAATCTCATCTCCGTACAAGTATCTGGCTTTGCCATATCAAAACAAATCCTCAAATTCTCATTCTCATTGCTAAGCAAAGTAAATGTTTGAACAAGCTTTAGTTACATATCAACATACACATCACACTTAAAACAAAATATCAAAGGTGCTCATGTTTGATATGCCTATAAAGCTATCCAAAAATGTTCACTAACTTA
The DNA here is from genome assembly GCA_027563595.1 of Erythroxylum suave. Taxonomy (NCBI): domain Eukaryota; kingdom Viridiplantae; phylum Streptophyta; class Magnoliopsida; order Malpighiales; family Erythroxylaceae; genus Erythroxylum; species Erythroxylum suave. The sequence continues at coordinate 28,322,146 of JAOSBN010000002.1, read as the reverse complement.
GTACAAAAGTTTTTAACTATCTTGGAATTTCCGATGTCTTGCAAGGATTGCTAACCGTTTTGTTCTGCACCTGAAAAGGAGAAAAAGGATGGGTTGAGCTGCATAATATTTATAGCCATCGACAATTGACCATAATTCAAGCATATGTATTGGTATAGCTACCAATTTAAGAATTCTCAATCCATTATAGCAATTTAAACATTAATCAAATTAGCTCAAAATTCATAACACATAACATAAACTTTATCCATTTAACACAACACTCAAATGCATCATATTTGACAATTTAAAAATGCAATGCACAAACAAAGGGCTCTAGAGTTCCGTGAAACGAAACAGAGAAATCGAAGTTTACTCTGTGAACAAAACGAGTCTGATTTTTCAAGATCTCGTCACCTCAAGCAGGCAGCCAGGAGAACGCTATAGGTTAATGTGCATGTGACTAACGAAACGGGTTCCTCTCTTAAAATCATAAACAAATTTCATGCTCAATACTATCAAACACAAATTCCTAATCTCATTCTTCTTTTACTTTTTCTTCTTTTCTTTTATATAAACATCATAACCTTTTCAAGGCATAATATAATCATAATTCATCATGCATTTTCAAACATTCACAATGATTTCAATTTGAAAAAATCCAATGCAAGCAAATCAATACACACACATAGGCAAGAATTTGCACAATTACATAATAACTATAAATACATTACCCACCTAATTCGTTTGCAAAATCCAACTTAATTGTGCCTTCCCTCTTACTCTTGAATACGGTTTTCTTAGTTTTCTATAACAAACCAATTTCTCATTCAACCTACATTCAATAGAAATTCATAAAGCTTCAATAATCCAAAGTAAATAATCAAGCCTAAACTTAACTTACCTATAATATATCTAGGATAGAAAACTAAAACCTAGTTTAGAAATTCATGAAAATCAAATTGGTTTATCTTCACCTCTTCTTTATTCCAACATTAACCCATTTCTCTCTCTAATCTCTTTTATGCTTCTACCCATCCAAGAAGAAGAGATGAAACTTACCTTAACAAGCTTGATTTCTTTACTTCCTTCTTCTGTCTCCTTCTCCACAAATTTTCTTCTTCTTTCCTAGCTTCGCCACGTTTTCTCTCCTTCTTTCTTTCTTCTCACGATGTTCTCTTCTCCTCTTCTAATTCAAGACTACATTTTATCTTTGTTTTTCCCATTTTGCCCTTCATTTGTCTTGTTCTTCCAATTTTACCCCTCTTTTATCTCTTTATCTAGTAACTCCTTAAGCTAACTTAATTCTAACATTCTTTAATTAATTCTAACTTAATTATAACATTCTCTAATTAATAACCCTAATTCCAATTCATGCTTACTAAATTTAATGATCCAATTCTAAGATAATAACTAAACAAACAAATTGTAATTAAAATAAATAAATAAAATTAAAAAATAAAGCAAATAAATCGATAATAATTGAAAAAATTTTTGGGGTCCAACATACTAGGAAACTAACTTTTAGGAAATAAGAGACCTTATAGGATTTGGTCAAGGAAGCCTACTAATCTTAAATTACTTAACCTACTAGGAAACGAGAGACTTTATAGGATTTGTTCAATTGTTCCTTAAAAAGATGGAAACCTACTAATAGTAAATTTGATCATAGGCCTTATTTGTTAGTTATGGCCCATTTTCAAAATCAAAATCAAAACTCTTACTGATTTTCTATATTTCCTAAAAATAAATAATCATAAATAAAGATGAATGATTTTCAAAACCTATAGCAATAACTCAATATTCAAAACTTGTACTCATAATCAATTAAAATTCATCACCTTTAGAAACTTAGTAATTTAGAGGTAGACTTGGATAAAAGGTGTTTAAATAAGATATTTCCACGGGTACACTCAAACACCACTCATGATCATAATAATCCACAACTTTGCCTATCATTTCATTTCTACATCACTAAAAGTCACATGCATAATTATGAATCAAAGGACTTTTCTGGGGTTGTAATGTAGGCAAGGGTAAGGTGCGATGTATTTTGGGTAATGTAGCATAAAAGCCATAAAGCTAGTGAAGCAAAAGTAGCACTCAATGAGATATCAATTTTATAAGTTAACATTCATTCAAAATTAGGTATCGTCAGTTATGATAAATGTAACAATTATATTTCTTTGCTGAATTCAACTCTCACAACATAAATCACATGAACATAACACAAAGGGTGCTCCACTCAAAACAACATCTGCCTCATATGCAATATATTCAAACCACCTATTCAATACAACTTATCGAGGAGAACCAATAATTAACAACTTTTCAAAATAATTGTATTTCCTCCTTGATACTTTTATTCGAACTCACAAATTATTATTTTCTTTTCTTTTCTTTTTTTCTCTTTTTTTTTTCAAACTTAATGGTGAAAGAAGCTACATTAATACGGAAATTCATAACATGGAATTTTAACAAATATAACCAACTCATATATATGCACAACCCTACATTTAGGCTTTTTAACACTTGTAGTCATCAACAATACTAGCTTTAGGGCTTGGGTAGGACATTTGGTTAGGTTTAAAAGCATGTAATGTGGTTATATAAAAGGAAAGACTAATAAAGTTCAAAGGGGGTTAACAAAGGAAAATTCATATAAATGGGTAGGCTATTTGGCTAATGTAACTCGTAAGCAACAAAGAAAGCCTAAAACTTTCATGATAATGTGTATGATCAAAATGTGATCTTGAATAGAAAATCAAAGCAAAGTTAGGATGTACATGTCATGAAGGTCACTCATAACAAAAGACAGTACAACTGATATAGACATGTTAGCTCAATACAACTCAAAATCTCACTAGTTTTTGTCTACCACTAGTCATCACTCTTATAAGGATAATGTATATTAACCAATCACAAGAGAAAAAAGTACACGATAAAGTTGCCATGGATTTTTTTAGTTAATTCAAACTTTAATTATGACTATATAATCTTAAAAGCAATAGAAAACAAGAAAATTTTTTATTTTGTGTGTTCGATTTTGAACATTGCCTAAGCAACCACATAAGCAACAATTAACTCAAAGATGTATGCATAAAAACTAATATCCCCACCTCCACACTTAAAACTTTCATTGTCCCTAATGTAACATCAAATGCAAGAAATGGAGCATTTTACAAAAATAACAAATACAAAAATGTAAATAAACAGAAATTGACTTCCTTTGGGTTACCTCCCAAGTAGCACCTATGTTTATTTTCATTGGCTTGACTCCCTGTTTCTTGCATCAAATGACAGCAATCACGTCTTCCAGCATTTGTTGGATCAGGAAAGAAAGCATGCCATATTTGGAGAGCTGGTAGATTTTAAAACATTTTATTTATCTTATTTGCAGTGGAAGCAATATATCTAAATCATCATGCCAATCTATACATGATATGGTATAAGGATAAAAATAAACATAAACAAGATAGTGATATTACCGACTCCTTTGCTACAACTTTAATTTCTCGCTACGCTATCCTCTCCTTCTTCTTGTATCCAAAGCCTTTGCTTTTGAATCCTTTTCTTTGTCAA
>JAOSBN010000002.1:28159686-28243708 GCA_027563595.1 Erythroxylum suave | reverse complement strand
TATTGGATGGTTTAGGTACTAGAGACCAGACTTTATTCCTAGTAAATTGATTTAACTCCTCTTGCATAACTAAAATCTAAGCATCCTCTTGAAGAGCTTCATCAATCTTCTTAAGTTCTAATTCAGAAACAAAAGCTACATTGACCTCTCTCCTAAACTTAGATCTAGTTCTCACTCCTTCTGATGTTTCTCCTATAATCACATTTTCTAGGTGAGAAGATTTATATTTCCAGTCTTTTCTTAAGCTAATATTTTTAGACATTTCTATTGTATTATCAGTAGGATTGTTTGATGGTTAATTGTCTGCATTACTGTTCAAAGGAGCAGATAGAGTTTCATCATCATAATCGTCTCTCCTATCTAGATGAGAATCATCATCAAATTTTACATGCATAGATTCTTCAACAGATTTAGAAGTAAGATTATAAACTCTATAAGCTTTAGAACTAATAGAATAAGCTAGAAAAATTCTTGAATTGATCTTATAATTGAATTTATCCAAATTTTCTTTTGTATTCAAAATAGTGCATTTGCAACCAAAAGGATGAAAGTAAGAAATATTTGGCTTTCTTCCCTTCCATAACTCATATGGAGTTTTATTTAAAATAGGTCGCAGAAATACTTTACTTTGAATATAATAAGCGATATTTATAGCTTCTAGCCAGAAGTATTTAGGAAGATTCATTTCACGTAGCATAGTCCTTGCCATTTCCTGAATTGTCCTGTTATTTCTTTCTACAACTCCATTTTGATGAGGAGTTCTGGGAGCAAAAAAATTATGGAAAATTCCATTCTCTTCATAAAACATTCTAACTTTTTCATTTTCAAATTCTCCACCGTGACCACTTCGAATACTAGCAATAGAAATTCCTCTTTCATTTTGTAACTTTTTGGATAAAACTATGAAGCATTTAAAGGATTCTTCTTTATGAGATAAAAACAATATCCAACAAAATCTAGTAAAGTCATCAACAATACATACTTCTTTCCACTAAGACTTACTGTTCTAGTAGGTCCAAACAAGTCTATATGTAACAACTCTAGTGGTCTAGACAAAGTTACAATGTTCTTAGATGAAAAAGAAGCTTTAACTTGTTTTCCTTTCTGACAACTCTCACAAAAGAAATCTTTGTTAAAACTTATCTTTGGTAAACCTCTTACAAAATCATGTCTAACTAATTTGGAAATATGTTTATGTTTAAAACTAACATGTCCTAGCTTTTTGTGCCAAATTAGTTTTTCATCATCTTTTGATATATGACATTGAATAGTTTGACTTTTCAAATCATCTAAGTTAATTTTGTAGAGATTGTTTCGTCTCTTGGCAGAAAAGAATATGGCCCATCCTTGTTTTTAACTAAACAAGAATTTTGATTAAAGGATACTTTAAAACCAGAGTCATATAACTGACTTATACTGATCAAATTATGCTTTAAACTATCAACTACCAGAACATTATCAATAGATGAAAAGGAATCTTTACCAATTTTACCGATCCTAATAATTTTGCCCTACCGATTGTCTTCAAAAGTTACTGATCCTCCATGTTTAAGTTGGACGTCTAGGAACATATACCTTCTTCCAGTCATGTGTTGCGATCAGCCACTGTCCAAGTACCATTGATGGTGTTTGCTTTTTCCAAGTAAGGGGATCTGCAATATATACTATATCCTTCTTAGGTACCCATATTTTTTTGGGTCCTTTAGGGTTAGTCTTATAATTATTTTTAGAATAATAATAAGAATACTGTTTCTTTTTCCCTTTATTAGGAACAAACTTCCTATTGTGAAGACCATTATGATTATCAGTAGTATTTCTTCTAGAAAATCCTAAACCACTTTTATCATCTGGATGTCTATAACTTCCAATAATATTATTCAACCTTTTGTGCTTTCTATAAATTTTGATAAATCTGCTGAAAGACTATTAATCCTTTGTTTTAACTAATTAATCTCCTCAAACCTATCTGCATTTACTTTTTCATATCGTCTACTTGTTTCTTAAGATGAAATTTTTCTTCTTTTAATAGCTTTGTTTTCTTAGAATTTTCAACACACTTCTTTTTTTAACAATTTATATTGTTTCAAAATAGCATATGAATCTGCTAATAATTCTAAATAACCATGCTGAAGATCATTAAAGTCAGAGATTACCTCATCCAGGCTTTCTCCTTCAACTACCAAGCATATATTTGTTTGTTCTGATGAATTTGAATTGGATTCAGATTCAGACGAATCCAGATCTTCCCATGTTGCCATCATGCCAACATGATTTTATTTTCTTAACTCTTCTTTAGTTTTCTTTTGACCAAGGGGCATTCAGACTTGCAATATCCTAGTTTATTACACTCATAGTAGATTATAGAGCTTTTATCATTCTTTGAATTGTCTTTGCTAATCCTTTTGAAAGAGGAATCATTATTTCCCTTTTACTTTTCTGCATCCTTCTAATTTTTCTTAAAATGAAAGATAGCTCATCTTCATCTTCACATGAATCTTGATCAGATTCACTGGCATCATCATTCTTGATTTTTCCAATCTTTAATGCTTTTGAAGATGTACTTCTATTTTTCTGTATCTTCTGATTCTTCTAATTTTTCTGACCAGCCTTCAATATAGTAGATTTATCCCTTCTGGGTTTATCTTCTGCATCATGCTCTGCTTCATGAATTTTTAAATAACTAAGCTGTTCATCTAGCTTTAGCTTGCTTAAATCTTTGGCCTCTTGTATTGCTTCACTTTGGGTCTCCATCTTTTTGGAAGACTTCTGAGAATCTTTCTGACATGGTCTTGACTATTGCAGATTCTCCTCAAAGCTTTAAGTCCATTAATAATTGTTTGGAATCATCCAAACATTTGATCAATAGACTCATCATCCTTCATTTTAAGCAGCTCATATTGATGAACAAGAATACCAATCTTGGATTCTTTCACCTGGTTTGTGCCTTCATATGCAATGAATAATGTGTCCCATATTTTCTTTGCAGATTCGCATCCATGAACCTTTTCATATTCATTTCTGCTTAGAGTACAGCTTAAAAAGAACTTGGCCTTTAAGTTTAATTGAACACTAGCTTTGTTCACGAGAGATGTTTTTTCCTTCATAGTCTGTTGGAACATATGGACCGCTTTCAATAATATCCCAAAGATCAATGTGAGAGGATTATATGAAAAGCTGCATCCTGTCCTTTGAATAATGATAATCTTCACCATTGAATGCAGGAGGTCTTGAGATGGAGGCAGCTTTAGCTATAAAAACATGTGATTCAGCTATGGATCTTTTTCCTCACTTTGTAACAGTGTTTCTTGGAAACTTGTGCGCTGATACAAATTGAAGTAAATCACTTGTTAATGTAGAAATCACTTATACTATGTAAAATACACAAGAAGGGGGTTTGTGTAAAATCGTCTAAGATAGTTATCTTTATAAACTTCCTGATTTTCTTAAAAACTCAGATGATTACAAAACAATGCACTTAATTTGTTAGAGTAATGCAATAGCGGAAATAATATCTTTTTCTTCGAACTAAAGAAATTAAAGAGATAAGGGTTAGAGAATATGACACCGTAGTTTATACTAGTTCACCATTAACCTTTGGGCTATGTCCAATCCTCAGAATTTATATGAGATTTTACTATCTCTGCAACTTTACAAGTATTATTTCCTCCCTCTCAGAGCCTCTTTAGGTCTCTTTCACAAAGTATTCTTTATTTGCTATCTTAGCCTCTTTAGAATCTAGCCTTCCTTTCACTAGAAAAGATATTGTTTGAGCTTTTCTAAACTCAAGCTACAAGTGTTCTTATCTCTATCTTTCTTCTTTTCACTCAGGATATTTTGTACAGTAAGTGATTTGTAAAAAGTTTTTTTATCTACGACTACACTGATATTTAATCTAATTCGACAACAGTCTTGCTATAAAAAAACGCTTATAGAATCTTCAAAGATCTATTGTTAGTTGAGCCCTGTAACCGCCTTTAACTAACTAACTGTTGTTGTAGATTATATCATCTTGATTTGGTTTGTACACTTCACCTTATATCTTCGCATCGTCTTATGTCCGCGTATTGTCTTATGACTTTTTATCATCTTATGACTTCATATTGTCTTATGACTTCACATCGTCTTATGTCTTTGTATCGTCTTATGTCTCCACATTGTCTTATGACTGCGCATCGTCTTATATCTTTATATCATCTTATGCATCTGCGCATCGTCTTATAACTTCACATCGTCTTATGACTTTGCATCATCTTATGTATCTGCACACTTAATAAACACATCAAAACATTTTACACACTTCTATTATTATTATTATTTGACTTTCATCAAAATCAATAGAAGAAGTGAAGTCTTCTTGACTTAACACCTTCTATTAACAAGGGTAAGAGTGACAAGTCCTCTACAACGGATGCCTCTCAAAGTTGAAGATCACTGTAGGGGAAGATCGGGAGAGGATCAATCATTGGGACCAAAGAGTGGAGGAACTAGAGAAGGAGCAATCTCTTCTTTGCAAAGAAATGAATGGGACCGTCAATATTGTTGCTTTGATGCTTCAAAAAAGGTTAGTTCCTTAGAAACTGCTCTTGTCTCCAAAATTATTATGCTTAGGGAAGCACTAGCTACTTTGACTTCCAGGTTGAAGACTAACAAAGGGTGATTAGAGCTTCTGTAAGATGGAGAAGATATAAGGAGTTATGGAACCTGTCATTACCCTCGCTACTGTCAAAGTGAAGGTCCTAGAGCCTAAGGCCTTTGGAGGAGCAGGGGACATAGATGCGATCGACAACTCCCTTTAGAGTATGAAGCAATACTTAAGGGTGCATAGAATTGTAAATCATATTGAAAGTTCTTCCCTTTACCTTGAAGATACGACCACGGAGTGATGGAGGAGAAGATATAATGATATAGAGAAGGGAACCTACACTATGAATATATAAAAAGACTTCAACCCTGAGAATGTAGAAAAGGAATCTCGAGCCAAGTTAAGAAAGCTCACACTTTATAAAAGTATTTGAGAATATGTCAAGGAGTTTCTAGATGTAGCACTCCACTCTTAAAAGGCATAATACTGAACATACCGATAGTATTTGAGAACATACTCTACATGGGTGGTATACTAGAACAATCAGTCAATGAACTACAATTTTTTTTCAGGTAATGAAGATGTTTTTAAGCAAATAAAAAATTATTCATAGCCATATCATTTGTAACCACATCTTAAGCAAATAAATGTGAAATTTAAATCATTTCATTTACAAAACACTTCCACTCATAAATTCATTAAAAAGTAGAATTATTCATATACACATTGTATATTAGTTTCAGAATACCATGTTTAATACAGAAAGATTGAAGATTTATGCAGGTGCAAACTGATTCTGAACTCTATCTATTATTCCATTGCAGTGCCTATATTCTAATTTGTCTAACTGGTTATTGCATGGACTTGAAAGACAACGCTACATTTTTTTTGAGTTTTGAGAACTCAGTGAGTGAACAATGATCGATGTGTTTGCTTATAATACATAACAAAACCAGCTTATAAACAATTCACATCATCGCATAAGGCATATCACTTCACTGATTGTCATATTGAATCAAATAATCACTTAATTCACATTTCTCATTTGGAACAATTCAAATGCTTTAGTTAAATCATTAGAAACACACATATCAAATGTATATGTAATGCACGTGTGACTCATTCAATTATTACGTTGTTATGATCAAGTGTCCTTTAAACTGTCCCAAATTCGTTGTGGATATCGAGCTTATTAATAACTGTCCCGTATCTGTTTGGGACATCTAGCTCATTACATATAGTGAGTCAGAGGCTCTTACCACAATCTGAGCTTTAAGCTCTTTTCGCTGGCGACTCAGGTCACAACTACCTTTATCATATCATGCATACCATATAACAAAATGCATCACATCGCATACTTTCAATCGGTCACAATATTTCAGTAAGCACATTCACTTTCGCATATCATCAGACCTAAGTCTGGAATTCATCAATTAAGTTAAGTACATTAATTTAAGTCAAATTCACATACAATGAGCACTTCTAATATAAACCTCATGCATCAAACGCCTTGGACTATTAATGTCCGGAATCGACAAATTCACATCATTAATAATGTACATTTGACATTTAAGCAAAGACAAACAATTTTAGTGAAAAAATCTAGGTTACTCACAGTACGCTTCAGATTAGCATTTGCTCAAATAATTTGGAAATGTCTAGACGCCGACGTTCAACTTTGTGCATCTATGTTCAAGTAGTACACACGTTGCATACATATAACTAATTTAATCAATGATATGAATATCAATCACACATATATGTATACGTTAATGTATAATGTATAATCAATTTGACCATTTTGGGTATGTTTCCTTGCTCACTTCTCTTAATCATTTAAACATCATCATTTTAGTACATCTAGCTTGCACTTAGGTTCATAGCTCAAAGAACTTGGTTATTCTGATGACATAAATCAATCATTGATCATTTATTTTCTAGCATTGTATGATCACATAATATTCAATTCTCATTCACCATTAGTTAATACATATTACTCATCCCCTTTGAATCACAATTACAATCATATGAATAGCTTCATTCCCATTATACTCATAATTTTCCAGATTTTGGTGCTTTTATATCAACCACTCATTCACTATGTTATAACCTCATTTATCAATCCAAACATTTCACACATTCATTCACTTAATCTCTCATCAATTAGATTCATTTCAAGTCTCATTTAAGCCTAAATGCACTATAGGAAAGTACCTTAGCATTTGTAGTTTCGAAAATCACAAAAAAGAAATAGAATTCAAATTAATAGCCATTCCCACGATCTTGGGTTAAACCATCCATGACTTTCCAGCCTTCTCACGATCGTGGGTTGTATAAATCCGAGAATTTCTGCCATCTTTTTCTATGTTATCCAGATTTTTACTCCCATATGTTACAACTAACCCATCTTATGTTTAGTTAATCATTTTTACTTCATTTCCTCTTCATTCTCACCTCCATTCCAACTCAAAAGGTACACAAAACAGATCATCCATTATTTTCCATTTATCATAAAAAAACATAACCTAAACATATTCATTTCTTCATTAATGTATGATACTCTTTCACTCCACTAACATGATTAATCAATGTCTAAAATCTTATCATATATGCCTCTATTTAACAAACCATAAAGTTCAATAAGATACTTACAAGTTTAACTCCAAACATCTTCAAAACGTGGGTCAAACTAGCTCTCCCACACCATATGATCATCTCCTTTTTAAGGTAGTTTAGGTTACGTTGTCAAGTAACAAGATGGAGAAGGTAACATCTTGAGATGGTTAGTGAAAGATGATAACAAAACTCATCATTGAGAGGGTTAGAATATGAAGATTGTGAGTGGGTCATAAATAGAGAGGAGAAGAGATGATGAAGATGGGAGTATTTCACACAAATGAAAGAAAATGGAGAAAGGGTCACTTAATTGGATAATTAGTGACTTATAAGCAAGGAGGTTGATTGCTTATGAGTGTTATGTCATGACACTCACCACTTAATAACCAAATTAAATCCTAATGCCTTCTTGCTTATGCTACTACAAATTTCTTATAAATAAGTCCATTTGTCTCCCAATTTCTATACCAATTATCACCCAATTTTCATATCACTTATCAATAAATCCTAATGCCATATGTCATTTATTTCTATTACCATGCGTCAATTATTTTTACTGCCATTTATCAATTGTCTTGCCATTTGGCATTTTTCTTAGTCCAAATTACATATTAATTCATAATTCTCTCAATCATACCAATTAGTTCCAGAATTACCAATTATAGTCCATCAATTCTTGTCATTGTTAAACTAACATACAAGACATTGGAAATACTCATTCATATCACATTCCTTAAGCAAACTCATTTGTCATATTCATCTTAATTTCATACCCCGGAATATGCCAATTGAGAGCAATGTGTTTAATTCACAATTTACGTGTACATGCTAATATTATGCATTTGAACATGTTTATGAAGATCATGTACAAGTTGCACCAATTTCGTTCTATATGGTAACACTCATATGACTTACAAGTCTAACTCTTTAAATCTCTCAACTATTTGAGAGACAGGATGCTACAATTCTCCCCCTCTTTAAGACATTTCATCCTCGAAATCCATAACTAATTGTTTCCATAGACAGGGGTAACATTTTCTCAACTTCCAATTTACTTCTTTTCTCAATGATTTTCTTCAATTCTTCGATTTCCTCAAATTTCTAGACAGCCTATCCTAATGACTATCTATTTTTACTGATTTTTCCTCATAATTCACATCATTTGAAATCTTACTTTTCTGAATTGATAACACAAACATCAAATCTAGCTTATACCTTTGAACATAATAGCAAAGAATATCATGTGAACCGTAGTTCTTCTCGCAATAGCTATAGTATTATCTCCAATTCAGGAATCTAACAACATAGTTGGATACTTTACAATTGATAAAACACATGCACTCTCCATAATATACTCTTTTTTTCTTAGTACCTGAGTCTTATATCTATTCGACTCCAATATTCACCTCAGACTCTACCATATTCATTTATTCCTAATAGTGAAACTTTTGGTCTACTTGATACGACTTAGTGAAACTCTTCATCAAAAGAAGGTTTCTCTCAGCAATCATCTATACTATTCATGTAATCTTTATCAATCAAATATTTTCATCTTTTCTTTTCAACCATATTGTCACAATAATATCAATTAATATACTAAAACTCGATGAAACAGTTGGCATATTTATTGTCTCATATGCTTTAAGTATGTATCATCAAGATCTTTACATCTTATCTAGAGATTTATTTTCGAGAAATCACCAATTAGTACTTTAAGCTAATGATACTTTGATATCAATTGATTCAAAATAAAATTCAAATATTTTATGGCTATACAAAAGTTACTTCTCTATAGTAATTATCATGTCAATATAACCACCAAAATCCATGCCTCTACGGTGTTACTCTTATTCATCTTAAAATTTTAACTATAGGAATTAAAACTTAAGAGCATTTAATATGTCATAGATCACTTCCTATACCATCTCCAAGTATATAATACATATGTGCTTAGTGAGATCATTTGTCAAAGTAATCAAATTATCAAATGTGCACTCACAATAACAAATCAACTTAACCTTGAGGAGCTCTACATATCTCTTTATTGTTTATTTTATGTTTCATTTATCATTTATTTCATCTCACCTACATATGTTCTCAATCAATTCAAATTTATAAATGTATAAGCACCATGAAATTTTAATCTCAAATCCATCGATATAATGTTATGCTAAATCATAACTCTTACCACATTAATCCAACCATTTCAATTCCAAGTTCAACTTCTCAATATCATAGTAAGTTTTTGTTTTCTTTCAACTTTGCTTGTACAATTTAAATCTTATCATTTCTATTTATGTCTCTATTTACCTCAATCAATCCTAAAAAATGTTTTCACATCTGTATCACATTCAAGGATATACAACCACAAAACAATATTAATGTCATATTCGATGATACAACCACAAATATAATTATAAATACGCAGAATCTTTGTCTATCATGTCGAACCACGTGATTTTTCTTATTTCCAGATATCCACAAAATTTCATTTCTTAGCACTCTGACAAGTCATCATTCTTCTCACTATTTCTAATAGCTCAAATTTCTTAACGAATGACCATTCATGTAATTAGTGTAAATGCGGCTCGGACTGGGATTATTTACTACTACATGCTATAACATGTTTAAAACATATGACCTTAGCATAATCATGAAAAAAGCCCATGTAAGATACTAAACCTGGCTCTGATACCAAATTGTAGCACCCCACTCTCATAGGGCACATTCCTGAACATACCGATGATATTTAAAAACATACCTTACAAGGATGATTTTAAGCATATCAAAAATCATTCACGACCTATATCATTTGCACCACATCTTAAGCAAATAAATGTTCAATTTAAATCATTTCGTTTACAAAAAACTTTCATTCATAAAGTCTTTACAAAGTAAAATTATTCACATGCATATTGTACATTTGTAATTATAAAGTAGAATTATTCACATACACATTCTACATTAGTAATTACAAAGTAGAATTATTCACATACACATTGTACATTAGTTATAGAATACAATGTTTAACACAGAAAGATTGAAGATATATATAGGTGCAAACTGATTCCGACCTCTATCTCTTATTCCATTACAGTGGCTATACTCTAATTTTTCTAAATGGCTACTACCTAGACCTAAAAGACAATGTTGCAATTTTAATGAGTTTTATGAACTCATTGAGCAAACTATGATCGATGTAGTCGCTCATAACACATAACACAACCAAGTCTCAGATAATTCACATCATCACATAAGGCATATCACTTCACTAATCATCATACTACATCAAACACTCACTTAATTCACATTTTTCTTTTAGAAAAATTCAAACATTTTATTTTCATCATTAAAAACATACATATGCAATGCACATGTTACTCATTCAATTATTACGTTGTTGTGACCAAGTGCCTTTTTCAGTGTCCCATATCAATTGTGGATACTGGGCTTATTAATAATTGTCTTGTATCTGTTGGAAATACTAGGCTAATTATACATAGTGAGGCAGAGGCTTTTACCACAGTATGAGCTTTAAGCTCTTTTCTCTAGCGATTACGGTTACAACTGCCTTTATCTGATCATGCATATCATGTAATAAAGTGCATCACATCATATATTATCCATTAGTCACTTTATTTCAGTAATTACATTCACTTTCACATATCATCGAACCTAAGTCCAGCATTGTTGAAGGTAAAACCTATAAATTTGTTGAAAGTAAAACCTATCTACTTGTTTTATGCTCAAAAATTGAAAGTGAATGGGTCGTGACTTGTAGTTAAAAGAAACGGATATCGATCCCATAGGGATTGATGCCTAGACATCGCTTAATTTAGACTCAGCTTTGTTAAGAAATGAAATTGTTTAATGAAAATAATATGGAAAATTAAATTAAAATTAAAATTAAAATTAAAGACTAATGCAAACAATGGATAACATTGAAATTGCGAAAAATTTGAATTCAATAATCGAAATACTAAAGATTACTTTTCCCTATTTTGTCTCCCTCTTACTTTATCGATTGAATTATATCTCACCCTAGATTTCTGAATGTATTAATTACCTTCTTTCAAGGTGTAACTATTTGTTCCTAATTGAATTAACAGGAATCAATTGGACGATCTCTTAACCTACCCAATGACTTTAGCGATTCAACTAGTTATTAAACTATCCGTTGGGTGATCAATTGACTAGTTGAGATCTCTCTTCTAACTATTCAATTAACATGATGATTGCTAGTCTATAGGTCACCAACTCTCGTTGTACAATCTTACATGGATTTGATCCCACGCACTCTCTCGATTTGTTGCAAGATGACAATTATAATCAACAATCAACAAAGATAATTGCATCCAGTTCATTAAAATAAGAGTTCTACAAAATAGTTCAAAAGCAATCCCTAAAACAAAATTAACCTAACATGGTCTCTACAGAAAGACTTCATCTCTTCTTTGCCAAAATTTGGAATTTTGGTTTTGATGTGCTATTTTGCCCAATCTTGATGATGATCCTTGTCTTCAATCCTTCCTCAATGCTTCAAACATGTGTTTTTCACTCAAGGATGGTGTTTCTACAGGTAGGTGTCGTCTTTGCCTAAAGATGGCGGTTTAATCTTGGTTAAATAGTTTAAAAACCCTAAGTTGATGAAGCCCCGCATTAAGCCTCGGACTATGATTCCCACGTTCGTGGGAATTGGACACGGATTCACTCTTCTTTTCTTCTCCTCTTTGATCTTTTGTTTAACCTCGATGTTGCTCCCTCTTCTTTCCTACATACAAATTAGTAATTCTTACCTTCAATTAACATCAAACATACAAGAACAACAATTCAAAATAGTCAATTCTTAACCTCAATTAATATCAAACATACAAGAAACACAATGGAAATCAAACTTAATGAAAGCATACAAAAATCCTAAACTAGAACAACAAACAACAATTATGCTAGAAACACATGTAAATTACCTATAAAAACATGTACTAATGCACAGTTATAAAGCGTTCAACAATTAAGTTGAGTACATTTATTTCAATCAAATTTTCATACAATGAGCTGTTCCAATATAATTCTCAGGCATTAAACGCCTTGGACTATCAATGTCCAAAATCGACACATTCACATCATTAATAATTCACATTTGACATTTAGGCAAAGATAAACAATTGTAATGAGAACATCTCGGTTACTCATGGCACGCTCCATATTAACATTTGCTTCCATGATTTGGAAATATCTACACGTTGACGTCCAACCTTCTGTATCTATGTTCAAGCAATACAAACGTTGCATACACATTACAAATTTAATCAATCACATAAGTATCAATCATACACATATGTATATGTGTAATCTATAAAACATAATCAATTTGACTATTCCGGGTATGTTTCCTTACTCACTTCTCTTGATCATTTAAACATCATCATTTGAGTATATCTAGCTTACTGGTAGGTTCACACCTCAAAGAAATTAGTTATTATAATATTATAAATAAATCATTCATCATTTCTTTTTTAGCATTATATGATCATAGAATATTCAATTCTCATTCACACCTTCACTTGATACATATGACTCATCTTCTTTGAATCACAATTACAATCATTTGAACACCTTTATTCCCATTACACCCATAATTATCCAGATTTTGGTACTTTGATATCAACCGTTCATTTACTATGTTATAACCTCTTTTATCACTCTAAACATTTCACACATTTAATCACTTAATCCCTCATCAATTAGAATCATTTCAAGTCTCATTCAAGCCTTAATGCACCATAGGAAAGTACCCTATAATTTTTAGTTTCGAACATCACAAAAAAAAAGAGAATTCATGTTAATAGTCATTCCCATGATTGGGGTGGCCTTCCCATGATCGTGGGTTAAGCCATTTATGAGTTTTCAGCTTTCCCACGATCATAGAAGCATTCCCATGATCGTGGGTTGTATAAATCTGAGAATTTCTGCCATCTTTCTTCATGTTATCCAAATTTTTACTCCCATATGTTACAACTAAACCATCTTATGTCTAGTTAATCATCTCTAGTTTATTTCCTCTTCATTCTCACCTCCATTCCAACTCAAGACATACACAAAACAGATCATCCATTATTTTCCATTTATCATACATAAACATAACGTAAACATATTCATTTCTTCATTAACGCATAATTATCTTTCACTCCATTAACATGATTAATCCATGTCTAAACTCTTATCATATATGCCTCCATTTAACAAACCATAAACATCAATATGATACTTACAAGTTTAACTCCAGGCCTCTTCAAAATGTGGGTAAAACTAGCTCTCCCATACCATACAGTCATCTCCTTTCTAAGGTAGATTAGGTTAGGCTTTCAGGTAACAAGATGGAGAAGGTAACATCTTGAGAAGGTTAGTGAAAGATAATAAATGTCAGAATATGAAGATCGTGAGTGGCTCGTAAATAGAGAGGAGAAAAGATGAAGAAGATGAGAGTATTTCTTACAAATGAAAGAAAATGGAGAGAGGTTCATTTAATTGGATAACTCGTGAGTTATAAGTAAAGAGGTTGATTTCTTGGTGAGTGTCATGACAACACCACTTAATGACCAAATTAAATGTTATTGCCTTCTTGCTTATCCTATTACACATTTCTTAGTAATTACTCCATTTGTCTCCTATACCAATTGTCAATCAATTTTTTATGTCACTTGTAAATAAATCCTAATGGCATATGTCACTTATTTCTATTGCTATGTGCCAATTATTTCTACTGCTATTTATGAATTGTCTTGCCATTTGGCATTTTTCCTAGTCCAAAATACACATTAATTCATAATTCTCTCAATCGTGCCAATTAAATTCAAAATTAATAATAATATTCCTTCAATTCTCGTCATTGGTAAACCAACATATGAGATATTGAAAATACTCATTCATATCACATTCCTTAAGCTAAGTAATTTCTCACATTTACCTTAATTTCATACCTAGGAATATGTCAGTTGAGTGAGATTTTTCTAACTCACAATTTATATGTATATGCTAATATTATGCATTTGAACATGTTTATGAAGATCATGTACAAGTTGCAGCAATTTCGTTATATATGGTACCACTCATATGACTTATTAGTTTAACTCTTTCGATCTCTCAACCATTTGAGAGATAGGATGCTACAATTCTCCCCAACTCTAAGACATTTCGTCCTCGAAATTCTTAACTGATTGTTTCCATAAACGGGGGTAATATTTTCTCATGATTTTCTAAATTTCCAATTAACTTCTTTTCTCAATGATTTTCTCCAATCCTTCAATTTCTTCAGATTTCTGAACAATTTATCCTAATTTCTATCTATTTTTACTGATTTTTCCTCATAATTCACCTTATTTGAAATCTTACTTTTCTGAATTGATAACATAAACATCAAATCTAACGTATACCTCTGAACATAATAGTATAGAATATTGTTTAAACCTTAGTTCTTCTCACAATAGTTATAGTATTATATCATATTCAGGAATCTAATAACATAGTTAGACTCTTTACAAAAGATAAAACACATGTACTGTTTATAATATATTCATTTTTTTGGTACCTGAGTCTCATATTATTCGTACCATATTCGTTCATTCTTAGGAGTAAAACTTTAGGTGTACTTGATATGGTTTAATGATTCATCAAAAGAAGATTTCTCTCAGCAATCATCTATGCTATTTGCGTAATCCTTATCAATCAACTATTTTCATCTTTGCTTTTAAACTATATTGTTACAACAAGATCAATTGTTATCATATCTCATATGATCAAAATATTCTATATACTAAAACTCGATGAAGTAGTACGCATATTTGTTGTCTCATATGCTTTAAGTATGTATCATCAAGATCATTACATCTTAGCCAGAAATTTATTTTTGACAAATCACCAACTAGTAATTTAAACGAATGATACTTTGATCTCAATTGATTTTGGATAACATTTGAATATTTTAAGACTATACAAAAGTTACTTCTCTATAGTAATTATCATGTCAATATAACCACTAAAATCCATGCTTCCCCTGCGCTACTCTCTGTCATCTTAAAATTTTATCTATGGGAATTAAAACTTAAGAGCATTTAATATGTCATAGATCACTTCCTATACCATCTCCAAGTATAAAATACGTATGTACTTAGTAACATCGTTTGTCGAAATAATCAAATTATCAAATGTGCACTCAGAAGAACTGATCAACTTAGCCTTGAGGAGCTTTACATATCTCTTTATCACTTATTTTATCTTTCAGTTATTATTTATTTCATCTTACCTACATATGTTCTCAATCAATTCAAATTTATAGATGTATAGCCACCATGAAATTTTAATCTCAAATCCACTGATATAATCTTATGCTAAATTATAACTCTTATCACATTAATCCAACAACCATTTCAATTCCAAGTTTAACTTTTCAATGTCACAGTAAAATTTTGTTTTCTTTCAACTTTGCTTGGACAATTTAAATCTTATCATTTTTATCTATATCTTTATTTTCCTCAGTCAATCCTAAAAATGTTTTCATATCCATATCACATTCAAAGATATACAACCACATTACGATATTGATGTCATATTTGATGATACAACCATAACCACAATTAGAAATACATAGAATCTTTGTCTATCATATTGAACCATGTAATATTTCTTATTTCTAGATATCCATAAATTTTCATTTCTTACATGCTTATAGATCATCATTCTTCTCGCTATTTTTAACATATCAAATTCTTAATGAATGTCCATGCGTTTCACTAATGTAAATGTGACTCAGACTGGGAATCAGTTGCCACTGCACGCTATAACATGTTTAAAACATATCTACCTTAACATAATCATGAAAAATGCCTCTGTAAGGTACTAAACGTGGCTCTGATACCAAATTGTAGTTCCCTACTCTGATAAGGCATATTCCCAAACATATTGACGGTATTCGAGAACACTTTATGAGGTGGGAATGCTAGAACAGTCAGTCAACTCATTACTTTTTTTTTTACACAATGAAGATGTTTTTAAGCATATCAAACATCATTCATAACCCATATCATTTGCAACCACATCTTAAGAAAATTAATGTTCAATTTAAATCATTTTGTTTATAAAGCACTTCCATTCATGTAGCCACTACAAGAAAAAATTATTCACATACACATTGTACATTAGTTGCAAAACACAATGTTTAATACAGAAAGACTGAAGATATATACAGGTGTAAATTGATCCCGATATCTATCTCTTATTCCATTTCCATGGCTATACTCTAATTTGTCTAACTGACTATTGCATGAACTTGAAAGTCAACATTGTAATTTTGGTGAGTTTTGCGAACTCAATAAGCAAGCCATCATCGATTCACAGACAATTGACATCATCACATAATGCACATCACTTCACTAATCATCATATTGCATCAACTACTCACTTAATTTACATTTCTCATTCAAAACAATTCAAACACTTTATTTCAATCATTAAAAACATTCATATCAAATATATCTGCAATGCACGTGTGAATCATTTAATTATTATGTTGTTATGACTTAGTGACTTTTAAACTGTCCCATATCCATTGTGGATACCACGCTCTTTAATAACTGCCCCGTATCTGTTAGGGATATCAGGCTCATTATATATTGTGAGCCAGAGGCTCTTACCATAATCTGAGCATTAAGCTCTTTTCGCTGGCGACTCTGCTCACATCTACCTTTATCTTATCATGCATATCATGTAATGAAATGCATCACATCACATATTTTCAGTTAATCACTTTATTTCAGTATGCACATTCGCTTTCACATATCATCGGAGCTAAGTCTGACATTAAACAATTAAGTTATGTACATTTATTTTAGTCACAATCACATAAAATGAGCACTTCTAATATAATTCTTATGCATCAAATGCCTCGGACTATCAATGTCAGGAATCGACACATTCACATCATTAATAATTCACATTTGACATTTAAACAAAGATAAACAACTGTAGTGAGAACATCTTAGTTGCTCACAATAAGCTCCACTGGACCCTAACGTTCAACCTTGTGTATCTTTGTTCAAGCAATACACACATACATTACTAATTTAATCAATCACATAGGTATCAATTATACACATATGCATATGTGTAATGTATAATGCATACTCAATTTGACTATTTTGGGTATGTTTCCTTGCTCATTTTTCTTGATCATTTAAACATCATCATTTGAGTATATCTAGCTTGCACTTAGGTTTATAGCTCAAAGAGCTTGGTTATTCTAATATGATAAATCAATCATTCATCATTTCTTTGCTAGCATTATATGATCAGAGAATATTCAATTATCATTTACCTTTACTTAATACATATTGCTGATCTCCTTTAAATCACAATTACAATCATATGAACACCTTAATTCCCATTATACTCATAATTTCCCAGATTTTGGTACTTTGATATCAACCATTAATTCGCTATGTTATAACCTCAATTATCACTTTAAACATTTCACACATTTAATCACTTAATCCCTCATTAATTAGATTCATTTTAAGACTATCCAAGTCTAAATGCACTATAGGAATGTACCATAGAATTTGTAGTTTCGAATATCACACAAAAGAAGGAGAATTCACATTAATAGTCATTCCCACAATCGTGGGTTAAGCCATCCGTGAATTTGCAGCCTTCCTACAATCGTAGAAGCATTCCCACAATCGTGGGTTGCATAAATCCTAGACTTTCTACCATCTTTCTCCATGTTCAGATTTTTACTCTTATCTGTTACAACTAACTCATCTTATGGTTAGTTAATCATTTCTTCTTCATTCTCTCCTCCATTCCAACTCAAAACATACACAAGACAAATCATCCATTATTGTCTATTTATTATACAAAAACATAACCTAAACATTTTCATTTTTTTATTTACGTATAATTCTCATTTACTCCATTAACATGATTAATCTATGTCTAAACTCTCATCATATATGCCTCTATTTAAAAAACCATAAAGATCAATGAGATAAGTCTAAGCTCGTTACAAGTACTTCACTTCACTCTTCAACTTGTCCCTTTAAGCCTTTGAAAAGGCTGTAGGTAAGTTTCCAGCAACTAGAAAATTGACAATATTTGCTTACCATGGAAGTGTCAAATTGGTAAAAAATGGCTATTTAACTATAAATGTTTCTCTCAGAGAAACGTCATCTTCCTCTCGAACTAAATGGCTGATGAGATCAATAACTAAATTCTTTGCCCCTTCGTATCATTTATTTCTAAATCAAACTCCTAAATGTAGAGAATCCATCTGATTAGCCTTGCATGTGCTTCTTTCTTAGTGAGTAAGTACTTCAAAACTGCATGGTCAAAATAAACAATAACTTTAATAACCAAAGCAAACATAAAAAATAAAAGCTCTTTTTCGGCTTAGAATAATTCAGTTAGGCTAAATTCAAAGTTTTCCAAGTATAATAAATGACATATGGAACCTTTCCCACTTTTTTTCTTCCCCTATTGCATAATATCTTGCATCACACATATTCCTAAAAGGAAGGCTCCATTTTGGAGGTTGAATCAATACTGGGGATGTCAAAAGCTCCTTAAGTTTGTCAAACAACTCGTTGCACTTGTCATCAAACTCAAAAGGGACATTTTGCTTTAACAACTTGCATAAAAGAGAGGTTATCTTCAAGAAGTCCTTGATGAAATTACGGTAAAAACCTACATGGATAAGGAAAGAATGAACTTTCCACACATTTGAGGGGCAAGGTAAAGGCAAAATGAGATCAATCTTAAACTGAGCAACCTCTATACCCCTAGAGGACGTATCATGCCCCAGAATTATTCCTTGATCAACTACAAAATGACATTTTTCCAAATTAAACACAAGGTTAGTTTCCATACATCTTTCCAAAATGAGTGCAAGATTTTTAAGAAATTATAAAAAGAACCATAGAAATTAAAATCAGCCATAAATACCTCTATAATCTTACTAATATAGACATATGATGCTTGCTATACAACTTTGTAAAGTGACAAATGCATTGCACAAACCAAATGACTTCCTTTAGTAAAAAAATGCATCAAATGGGCATGTAAAGGTCATCTTTTCTTAACACTCTAGTGCAATAGAGATTTGAAAATAAACTGAAAAGCTATGTAGAAAAGATTAATAATAATTTTCTACAAGTCTATATAGCATTTGATCAACTAATGGAAGGGATAAGTTGTATTTACAAGTCGTAAGGTCCAACTTCCTATAATCAGTACAAACTTACCAACCGGTTTATATGCAATTGGGGGCAGTTTACATGTAATTGGGAATCGACTCATCATCTTGATTTATTACTACCATAATTGCATATTTCTTCAAAACCACGAGCATTGGACTTACCCAATTACTATTACAATTATGATAAATTACTCCATTATCAAGAAGCTTCATTATATCCTTTTTTATAAATTCCATGATTATAATATTTAGCCTTCATTGTTTTTTTCTAGTCGACTTGGCACCCAACTTAAGTAAAATATAAACTATGTTCATAGAAGGGCTTATTCCTTTGATATTTGTAACTGTTCACCCAATGGCCTTCTTATTATCACTTAATATGTGAACCAATATATCTTTCTAATTAGGAGTCAAGTCTACCAAAATAATCATTGGAAGAGTTTGATTGTCTCCTATGTATGCATATTTTAAGTTAGGGGATAATAGTTTTATCTCAACATTAGGTATCAAAAGGCAGCAACCACTAGTAAGATTCAAATAATTGTATGGAAGCAAGTTCACACCTTGTGGGAGAGGGTTCAAAGGAATCCAAGGAAGCCACTATTTCAATTAGCTCATCTTCAAGGTATCTAATGTATCTAACGTAGCCACATAATATCATTTACGACTTTTAACACTAGATGCTTAGTTAAAACTACTTCCGATTTAAACTTACAAATTTCCTTCACTAAAGGATCAATAACAATAACAAAAATGAATGATCATCTTGCAGATGTTTCATGGAATCAAAAATATTAAAATGAATCACTTCCCATCAAATTCCAATATAAGGATACCCTCATGAACATCTATCTTAGTTTAGGCAAGGTTAAGGAATGGTCTCCTTAATAAGATAGTTATGGGGTTAGGGGAAATGTCATCATCTATATCCACCACATAGAAGCATGCATTAAGCAATAATTTATTTACCTATACTAAAACATCTGCAACCACTCCAATTGGGTAAGTATTAGTGTGATTAACAAATTATATCATAACACTTGTTTCTTTCAAAGGAACTAAGTTTAAAGAAGCATAGATAGAATAAGGCATAACATTAATTGATGCTCTTACATTTAACATGGCACTTTTAATTGTAGTGTTACCAATATTATAGGGAATGGTAAACATACATAGATCTTGGCACTTCAAATGCAATTTCTTTTGAAGATCATAGAAATATTTTCACCCATCATAACCTTTTTGTTGCCTTTTAACTTTCTCTCAATGGTAGATAATTTCTTAAGAAATTTTGAATACCATTGAAATTGCTTGATTGCTTCTGGAAAAGGTACGTATATTTACTTTTACCTTTCGAAAGCCTCTAATATCACCTTATAGTTTTTCCTCCTTCTTTGACCTTGCTAACCTACTAGGGAAAGGTGGAGGTATAGTCTTAACCATATTTGGAGATTCAAAATTTAACTTTGAACTACATGAGGGATCTCCTTCTTCTCTGAGCTCCTTCTTAATTTCCTCTTTGTTGGCCATCCTATGTGGGGTCCTATTAAGATCCTCAAGCTTTCTATCACTTTTTGGTCACTATATGAACATTCTTTGGATTTACCTTTGATTGAGATTGGTAAATTTCCTCCACTTTGAGATTCTAACCAATCGATAATAACTGCCTTTTAACTCTCTTAGTTCTCTAATTTTTGGATGCTACATTTTTCCTATTGATATTGCCTTATTTTATCCTGCTGAAACTAATTTCCTCCACTTTGAGATTCTAACTAATTGATAATAACTACCATTTATTTCACTTGGTTCTCCAATTTCTGGATGCTACATTTTTCCTATTGATATTGTGATATTGTATCTCGCTGAAACTGTTTCACATTTTGCTATAATTGTAAAGTATTAGTAGCTGGAGGCTTAACCATATCTTTTAATGATATACCTAAATTAGTGGAGGAAGCATATGGCTTGAGCTAAAATTGTTATGCACCTTAAGACCTATTTAGGAAGTAGTTATGTTGCCTATTCCCTCTATAATTCATGTTCGGGTAATCTCTCCAGTTTAGGTTATAAGTTTGAGAATATGGATTGTACTATTGGAAATAGTTACCCTTGTAGCATTAACATACTCCATGCTTCCCTCTCACAGAGTTGGCCACCCATTTATCAAGTGATTTGCATTGGCAAATATCTCATAAGCTTTCACCTATGCATGTCCTACAATAATCTATTTAACAAAGGATGTTAATTTATCTAAAAATGTTCTATGGATAAATTATTTACCTTATTTACCCTATAAACATCGTTGTGGATTCAAAATTGTTGAGTGTTTGCTACTGTATGCTTGATTAAGGTCCTTCGTTCATCAAGAGTCATTTCAACCAATTCTCTACCACTTACTGCATCTACCAAACTCACATCCATCAACAATCCTTTATACAAATATTGAATAAAGAGTTGCTCCATATTATGGTGATGGGCGCATGATAAATGATTAATTGAATATCTTTATATACCAATATTTAGTGTGTTTTTCTTTTTTTAAATGATTTTATAGTATTTTTGGTACTTATTTCACTTCAAATATGTTTGTAAGTGATAATTACCTTCATATACCAAGAGGAGATGTACTTGAGTGAGATTATGGCATGGAATAAAAGAATTGGAGCAATTGTGAACTTACACAGCTGTGTATGGTCACTATAAACATATGGAGCCTTAACGAAACAATTCCTGCCTGTGTAGAGTTACACACCTATCTATGTTGACATATATGGTCATGTATATTTCCTATGTAAACCTCTATAATTGTACAAAGTCATGAATTGGGATTTTTCTAAAGATACACAGTCACGTACATAGCCATATAAGTGGCTGCGTATATCCCAGAAGCCCTACTTTTATTATAAAAGAGTATGATTGAAGACATTTTAAAGGGAGGCAGATTAGAAGCATTTTTGAGTTGGAAGAAACATATAGAAGAAATAGTTCTAAATTGAGGACGAGGAAAACATGAAGATAACGTCACAAGATCCAATAGAGAGTATCTTTTAATCTAAATTGCAAGAAGATTCATTAGAGACAAAAGGAAGATTAAGAATATAAATTCTTTTGTCTCTATTTTTCTTCTAAATATTTATTATTGGATTTGATTTCTATGTGTAAGAACTAAATTGTTTACTACCTAAGTGTGATGAGCCCTAACTAGTGATGATAAAATGATATTATCATTTAATTTAAAGAAGTTTTATTGATTGATCTATTATGATGCAATTGTTTGTTATATTTTTGAACTAATATATCCAAAATATTAGTCCAATATTTGATCTCATATAATTGAGATTGAGAAATCCTTTTCTATGAATAGATCTACCATAATTGGAAGGGGTTGTATCCACACCTAGAGGCAAGTCAATATGCATCCTTTAGCTTAGAGTCAAACCTAAAAATGAAATTCACAAATCAATAATGCAATTTTAGGGGTTTTAACTAGAAAGAGATTTCAATTAATCAACTGATGGTTAGTTCTTAATAGTCTTTAGAAAGACATTAACATAAGATAGGAATTTCCATAGTCCAATAACCAATAATTTAATTGCATGATAAAGCGCTAGTGTTTAAGATATCTTTGGAGGATTCATTACCTAAGTACTACTTATTTGATATTGACTATTCCTAGTATTTTCTTTATTTGAGTTCATTATTGTATTAAATTTAGTTTAGTTTGTTTTCTTTAATTTTCAAGTAATTGATAACCTGAATTGGAAATTAGATAATAGAAAAAAGGGTTAATACTAGTACTTACAGTCCTTATAAGATTGACCCGTACTTACCAGTGCTAGGTACCACTACACCGTGCACTTGTGACTAAAACCTATAAATCTTTATAAGAAAAATAATTCAATCAAGTTTTTGGCAGTGTTTCTAGGCACTATAATATTAGGAAACCTAGATTTTATTAATATAACCATTTCTATTTTATTTTTATTCTAATTTATCTGTTTATTTTATCGACTCTTTGGCTTTCTTGTCTTTCATTGAACTTAAGGTCACCTAAGGTAATTCATCAAGGTTAGTAGAAAAAGATCAAGAGATTGAGAGAACAACTCGTAGAAATCTCCACAGAACACCACTTACAGAGTTCAACTATGATCGAGAAATAAAGGAATTAGAAGGTCAAGCTGATATTGAAGAATCAAGAAATATGGTAAACTAACTAAGAATGATGTTTGATTGCACTAGACTGGACTTGATAGAAGCAGAATCTAGCATTGTCAGACAGACTATAAATGCCAACAATTTTGAAACTAAACCACGTATCATTTCGATGGTGTAACAGTCAGTTCAATTTGATGGGACACAAGATGAAGATCTTCATGCACATATCTCAAATTTTCCAGAGATTTGTGATACTTTCAAGATTAATGATGCTAGTGACAACACAATTAGATTATGACTATTCCCATTTTCATTGAGGGTCAAGGTGAAGAAATGATTGAACTCTCTGCTTAGATTATCAATTACTACATGGGACCAAGTAACAAAAAGTTTTCTTTTAAAGTACTTTCCACTAACAAACACTACCAAGCTGAGGAATCATATCTCCTCCTATTCCTAGGCCGATTCGGAGGCATTATATGACACATAGGAGAGCTTCAAGGAGAGGTTGAGGAAATGCCTACTCTAGGTCTACCTTTAAGGATGAAAATTCAGTCCTTCTACAAAATAAAAACTATAAGGCAGATACTAGATGCAAAGGTTGGGGTACTTTGAACAATAAGACACTAAAAGCAGCCCATGGCCTCATTGAAAACATAGTGATGAACAATTATTCGTGTTAACTCCTCTCAAGTAAGAGTTACCAAACTAGTAGGGGTGTACAAAGTAAATGTAGTGGTGCAATTGGTAAACCGGGGGAAGCTCTGAGTGGAAAGATTGATAGACTAACTATGAATCCACATTGTCAAGTTATGTTGCTTGAGGTATGCGAGAAAATTTAGGTAAAAATTGTCAAAGATTGCAGTCTAAACATATCGATTATATGTGGAATGCTCCTAAAACCCAAACAATCCGTACAACAATACTTATAATCTTAAATGGAGGAAACACCTTAATTTTTCTTGGGAAAGTTGAGGGCAAGCAAGGGATAACCCTTTACTAGGATTTCCACCATAACCACCTAAAACTTAGAAGCCAAATTTAGACTACATGATGTTCAAGCATGTTCAAGAGTCAAATGCAAGATATCAAAGAATATAAGCTTTCATATGTATCTCGAAGGTTCAAATCGGTCAAATTACAAAATTAGTATTTGAAATATCATAAGGGAGTTCGCCTAGTATCGCAGAAACAAATCCTAAAAAATTTGTAATGGCAATCGCCCTTAGGAGTGGAAAAGAGCTTTAGAAAGAAAATTAATCCCAAAAGAAAAAGGAGAATACCAAGATTCAAGTAAAATTTGAAGGTGAAGGACACCTTAACAATATAAAGGAATTTCAACCTTCCATCCCTTATCTTGCAAAAGTAAAGAAAGATCTAATAGATACACAGTTTGGTAAATTCCTTGAATTGTTTAAGCAACTCCAATTTTACTTACCACTTACTGAAACTCTTGTGCATATCTCACAGTGTTTGAAATTTTTAAAGGAGCTACTTAAAAATAAAAATTTGGAGGATTTGGTGACTATAATGCTAAGTGAAAGATGCTTAACAATTTTGATGAGCAAGCTACCGTAAGAGCTCACAAAACTAGGGAGTTTTACTTTCTGTTATCAAATTGGTAGTTTCAAAATAAATAAGGCTTTAACTAACCTATTGGTTGGTATTAATATGATTCCTTACTCGTTATTTAAGAAACTAGGATTAGATAAACTAAATACTACTAGGATAAGTTTGTAGTTAGCAGATAGATTAGTTAAACATCTTAAAGGCATTATGGGGGATATTTTTATTAAGGTTGATAAGTTTATCCTCCCAGTAGACTTCATAATTCTTGACAAAGAGGAAGATGTAGAGGTACCTCTAATCCTTGGCCTACCTTTTTTATCAATTACTAAGTCGATTATTGATGTTGGCAAAGGCAAGTTAATACTAAGGGTAGGGGATGAAGAGGTTGTATTTAAAATGTCTAACGTTATGAATCCTAACCTTAAACTTATTGATATGAATGAATATAGTGAATTATGTAATGATTGACTTTCAAATATTTCATAAGACTCCTCTTTTAAAGGTCCATCAAATCTTTTGCAAGTTTCAGTTAGGAAATAAAAGTAAAAATATGGCAATAGGAAACAGGGGGTAGCTTACTTAGAGGTTACGGAACCTATGGTAAGACTTTAGAAACTCAATCTTTATAAGCCACATAAGCATGAAAGGTCCCTTCAATCTTTATAAGCCACCTTAAGCATGAAAGGTCCCTTGAGCTAATAATATTAAACAAGTACTACTTAGGAGGCGACCCAAAAATTAGGATAGATTTCATCTTTATCTCATTTTTTCCAATATTTTTATGTTAGCATAGTACTTTATTGGTTTTAAAGGATGCTTTATTTTGTTTATTTTTTAATCTTTTTATCCTTTTTATGTATATTTTTCAAGGATGGATGTATCTAATATATAGGATGGATCTTCCTTATTTCATAACTCTGTAAATCTTTTTATTTAGGGCAGTACCAATTTAAACCTTCTCATTTTTGTGTTTTGTTTTTATTTTATTTTTATGTGCTTTAATTGTGTACATTGGGGACAATGTATAATTTTAAGTGTGGGGAAAGACTTTCTTAAATTTATTATTATCTTTTTTATTAAATCTTATTAACTGATATTTGAACTAAATTAGTATGCAAAAGGATGAAAATTAGAATAAATTTGCTTTTATAAATTATATTTTTAGTAATAATTGAGATAATTAATTTGAATGAAAAATGCATATTATTTGCATACAAGACTATTTTTGTGAACTTTGAGCCTAAAAGCATATACACCATTACTTAAGCTCGTTTATTCTTTCTTGTGTGTTATCATGCATAGTTGGATAATTATATAGCTTGCTTTTATTATTCGTATTGAGATCACATTTGTTAAATTAGAAAAATTTAAATGATAAAAACATTTGGATTCAACCTTTTGTTTAGCCTATTTTCTTGATAATTATCCTACCATACTTTATACCTTAGGAGTGACCAATTTTCAGACTTAGCCTTTTCATTGATTATAACTATATTATTAACCTTTACTTGTCTTGAAACCTTTTTATTAATTTTAACCCTGAAGGTTATTTACATATTTTTCTTAAAGCCTTTTTATTGTTTTTGAACCTTGAGATTATTTACACTTATTTGGTTGCTTGAAACTTAAAATTTGAAAAGGTCCAATATTTCTTTAATTGTTGGTACATGATGAATGCTTGAAAAAACAGTGATGCAAGCATAATAAGTACAAAAAGAAAGTGTTAAAGTTATGGTACCAATGGAATTATGGTTTGAAGGACCCATATTGTGAAGAACTAAGTTGCATGTAATTGTGTTTATGTAAATTCCCTTCAATTTTATCACTCTTTTTATTATCCTATCATATGCTAACCTAAGCCTCATTAAAATCTTTTATTAAAACCTTTTTATTTTTTTTCTAGTTTAATTATAAATGGTGGAGATATATGGTTAAAAATCCTTCTATGAATTGATTTAAGAGTTCTTACACTTTTCATCCTAAACACTTTGAGTGCATTGAGTGGTTCTCTATTGACTTGAATATAATTGTATGTTAATTTGATTGATATGATATAATAATTTAGACTGTAGATGCATAGGTTAAGGTTAATAAGGGATGGATGCTTATAAGTTTGATGATTTAGATTATGATTTTCTTGATGACAAGCAAAAGCTTAAGTGTGATGATATTTGATAAACAATTAATTAGTTATATTTAGATATCTATATTTACTGTGTTTTATTTATTATTTAATGATTTTATAGTATTTTTTATACTTATCTCACTTTAAGTGTATTTGTAGGTGATAACTGCCTTCATAGATTAAAAGGAGATGCATTCAAGTGAAATTATAGCATGAAATGGAAGAATTGGAGCAATTATGGACTTGTAAGGCTGTGTATAATGACAATGTAAGTTGATGTAAACTTGTGGAGCTTTAACAACACAATTCCTTCCTGTATAAAGTTACACGCCATGACACTGTATTATGACATACACAATTGTGTATATCAGAAGAAACACAAAGAAGATGCAGTTCTGAATAGAGGATGAGGAAAGCATGAAGATTACGTCACAAGATTTGATAAAAAACATCCTTCAATCCAAATTACAAGAAGATTCATTAAAGATAAAAAGGAGATTTAGAATATGAATTTTTTATTTCTACTTGCTTTTTTGAATATTTGTTATTGGATTAGTTTTCTAGGTGTAGGATCTAAATTGTTTTGTGACTAGGTGTGATGAATCCTAAATTGTGATGATAATATGATATAATCTTTTATTTAGTACAATTTTATCGGTAATTAATTCAAGTTGAGTGAAGTTATTATATTAACAATATTTGATCCGTTCACATTGGTGTGCATGTTACATATGTTTTACTATTTTTTCAAGGAAAGTTTACGAGAATATTTTTAAAAATTTTAAACTTATAAAGAGTTTTTAATTTTTAATTTTAATTTTTAAATTACTTAAAATATAAAAGATCTTTAACCTAATTGTTAATACTCCAAGTAAACCAAACGCTAAATAGAGGCCACGATTGCCAAGAAGAAGGTTAAATGTTAAACCCTTTTTCTTAATCAAACAAACGCTGACGAAATAATTAAATCAAGAGTTAAGATCATTCCAAAGCTTATCCAATTCAAGGAGAGATGTATTTCACGTGGCCCACCGTCTCGGTAGGATAGGGCATCTCTCTTTAAGACTCCTACCCGACATGGGGCATTCACGTGAACGTGGACCAAGGAATTAAATTAATGACAAGGAAAGATTGGAAACGGAAATGATAGTTGGAGTTAAAGTTGCATTCGGTAAAAACCAATAACATACAACCCACAGGTCGTGTCTGAGACCGACAACCGCCGTCATTTAATTGGCAGTTGTTGTTTATCGACAAAATCGCCGAAAATGTCTTAAATCTTTTTCTCCGCGAGAGCCCTCTTTTCATGGGGGATGAAATCGTCTGTTATATAATCCCTGTATTCACCGTTTGCCATCGCATATCATCCACACATTTAGGTCTGTTGTGTTTATTGCTAAATATGTAGATGCTAGTTATTGCTAAATATGTACGTAGATGCCTAGCAATGGAACACGGTAGGAACAGAAAATTGTGGACAGACGATCTCCTGCTTTTTTTTTTTAAATGAGAATTAGAA
The DNA here is from genome assembly GCA_027563595.1 of Erythroxylum suave. Lineage (NCBI taxonomy): Eukaryota > Viridiplantae > Streptophyta > Magnoliopsida > Malpighiales > Erythroxylaceae > Erythroxylum > Erythroxylum suave. The sequence continues at coordinate 28,214,895 of JAOSBN010000002.1, read as the reverse complement.
CTTCTGTTTGGTTAATTAATTTTTATTATTTTATAAAATTTTATTAATATATTTATATAAAATTTAGACAAAATTAAATCATTATAATAGAAATCCAACCCCTACTTTTGTATGTGTCGTATACACATCTATGATCATATGCGTAAATACGTGTACAAGATTAGCGGCCCAAACGTCTCTTCAAGAAAAATGTGGGGCTGTGAGTGAGAGAGAGAGAGAGCTCTCTCTCACCTGAGTGCTTTCTCATTCTCACTATATATTCCTGAAAGCTATGGATCATGACGACTTCCATGATGTAAACTACTATTAATGTTGCAACTTTCTAGCCACGTTCTAGTTACAATGTGGTTCTTTAGTTTAACGTTGAAATTTCTATTTGGAAGTCAAATTTTATTGAGTTAATAGTAAAATTAAACGTTTTTTTTCCCGTTAATCTCTTGTTGAAATTCTGCACCAATTTGTACTATGCCTCACATTTCAATTGAGCATTGTTGGGTGCCTAGAGTCTCAATGAGTGAGTAAATGCAACCAGGGATTAAGGATGGCAATAGGCTGGCTCACGGGCCAGACCCTACCAAATTTTTTTAAATAACTTTTTTAAAATTAAAAATATATAATAATTTATTTTTTAAATTAGATTAAGATTTGGGTTGCCCAAACCTAAATTTATCTGAGGCCCAACTCTTTCATGTAAAATGATGTTATTTTGGTTAGATAATTGAATTTCGAGTTTGTTTGGGCCTGGACTTGGCCTATGGGTCAGCCCATTAAAATCAATTAAATTTAGGCCCGTGGGCCAAAAATTGTCATCCGTACCTGTGATACCCAATTCATCTAAACTACACCAAACTATTACTTGAATACTTAGTGCCCTTAACTTAATTATGAATTTTGTGCTGCCTTTGTTTAGTTGTATAATTTGCGATCTATTTACATTTGACTTTCTCGTTTTAAATTCAGGACAGCAAACATATGGTTGCTTCTAATTGGCAACTGAAATGGATAATTGTCACCGCAACGTTATACATAAGGGTTTGAGTTATGGGAATATATGCTATGGCCCAATGAAAAAATAAGACACCTTTGTCTCTTTTAGATGTCATACTCACACAAGGTATAAAAAAGTGGTTCTCATTTTCAGTGTCTCCTCACGAAACATCAGCTCCTTTTAGTTGATTATAGAGTGTATATACTTCTAATTAATTATTTCTATTAAGAGTCTTTACCACTTTCAACAAATATGTGGACTACCATGTTACACTATAGAGATCGACACTTAGATTAAACTTAGAAGTGGGAGTGGCCACTCTTGCTTTTCCACACCAATTGGTTGGATAGATGCAACTTTCCATCAAGTTCTGAGGATAAGAAAAACTAACCGCAGAATGAAGTCTTAGTCCCCGAATCGCGTATAGTTTTTAGTAGTGGGCATCGACAATACACAAAAGCTAATAAAATTATCAAAAAGTAATAGCAAAGTGTGCCTTGCTTGTGGTCGGTCAACTATTAATATACATTTTTACTAAGGTCGCTCATGCATGTAGCTCTATTTTAATAAAACAAAATTTTAACCATGGTGGATAATACTACATTCTTTCTCATATCATTTTCTCCTTTTTTTTCTTTGACATATTGGAGTGGGGCTATCGTCAGAACCAAAGTGCTTAAGTACTTTTTGCAGGGTGGCTAGCCAGGTAGGTAGGGCAATGCTTTTAACATTCCTGGCGGTTGAAATTTGATTTACAGTCTAATGAACGCCATCAACGGTGCAATCATCTTTCTATATTCCATGAATACGTATGAAGGAGAGTAAGGCAGTTCTAAACTAAACTCATATTACTTTTAAGAAAAAGTATGATTTACTTCTAATTATACGTTACGTAGCTCCAAATTTCAATTCTTGTTATACCCACTGATCTTCTCAAGGTTTTATGAGGACTTCACATCTTTCTTTTTCATTAATTGACATGTGAGCAATCGTCTTTTTCTTTCTCCAGTGGATTGAACGATATATTCTTCTGAGTGCCAATGAGTAAACAAATAATATTGTTGCTAGAGTGCCACTTCTTACTATATTGGTGACATAAATAACTAATTTGCAACTTTTGGCAAAGTAACAGGCCGACCTTGATCGCTTTAAAAACTCATAAGCGGCGTTGCTATGAATGTGAAAATCGTTTTCAGTATTAAAGCACATATGGGGCGCGTTGCAGCCACAATGTCTCGTTAACTTGTTGCAGTTTGATGTGGCCATTCGCCAAAGCAGACACGATAATGCCTGTTGACTTTTAGGAAAACGTATACTTTTAAGGTTTCTTTTATTTGCTACATTACGTATGACATGTAATCGTTAGATATCAATACACTAGTTATTGATCCTCTACCAAGAGTTCTACGACTCTAATCTTTTATTAATTTTGACTTTTTGAAAATTTCTTGTATCTTTAAAGAAGCATCATCTCTATTTTCAGTTTGACTTTTTATATTTCTTTTTAGTTTGTAACTTTTATTTTTATGTTTTGTATACTCGTATTTATTGACCATCTAAATTTATATTATGTTTATAATTACTTGAATTAAAATTTTTATTAGATACATAATAAAATTTATGAAGTATAAATTAATATGTTGTTAAATTTTGTTTCTTAAATTTATTGGAATTACTGTCAAGGCATTTTCATTTCTGTATTTCCTCATTTTTGCATGTCTGTTATTCTGGTATACTCCTACCTAGTTTCAAATGGGAAATTTATGAAAACTACATATCAATCTTTTAATTTATTGTTATATTATAGAAGCTTAGAGTTTTTAAGGCAAGCAAGGGGCAAGTAAAATATTTAAATTGTTTAAACTTTCAAAAAATATTTAGAATGTTAAAGATCGGGGTAATAGGGTATTCAAGATTTTTTTAAAAGCTTGAAGTGAAGGCCATGCTTATCGCACTATTAATTATGTATTCTATATTATTTGTATGATTGCATATAAACAATTATTTTTACATAGTTTGGTGAACATTTATATTTTGTATCAAATTTAAACAATTCATAACTAAATAGAGAGTTTAAACAGAAAGGCATTCCTAACGCAGAAATTTTATATGACCAATTATTAGATGACCCGAATGTTTGATGATTGGCCATGATCTAATGCTTATTTATATATTCAACATTTTAGATGGAAAAAAAAATTTGAAAGATTACACAATGGCGTAGTTCAAATGATAAATAAGCCTAACAATCTAAGTTGCATAAATGATAAAATAAGCCTAACAATCTAAATGTCATAAATGATAAAACATGCCTAACAATCTAAATTTTATGATAGGCCCTCTCTTGTGTTCATACCACTCTTACCTAAAAATCATGGATTTTTTCCCTATAAGGGAGCTCAATGCTCCATTTAGGTTTTTCAGTTTTCTCTCCAAAATGGAGGAATTTATGGAGTTGGTGAAGGACGTTTGTTTCAGTAATATCATTGGATTTAAATCATACTAGCTTACTAGGAAACTTCATAATTTTAGAACCACATTAAAGCAATTCCTTAATTATGAAGTTCCTCCTACTACTTATTGACCATCTAAATTTATATTATGTTTATAATTACTTGAATTAAAATTTTAATTAGATCCATAATAGAATTTATGAAGTATAAATTAATACGTTGTTAAATTTTGTTTCTTAAATTTATTGGAATTATTGTCAAGGCATTTTCATTTATGGGTTTCCTCATTTTTGCAAGCCCGTTATTTTGATACACTCCTACCTAGTTTAAAATGGGAAATTTATGAAAAATAAATACAAATCTTTTAATTTGTTATTATATTATAGAAGCTTAAAGTTTTTAAGGCAAGCAAAGGGAAGGTAAAATATTTAGATTGTTTAAACTTCAAAAAATGTTTAGATTATTAAAGATCGGAGTAATAGGGTACTTAAGATTTTTTTAAAAGCTTGAAGTGAAGGCCATGCTTATTGCACTATTAATTAGGTGTTCTATTATTTGTATGATTGCATATAAACAAATATTTTTTTACATAGTTTGGTGAACATTTATATTTTTGTATCAAATTTAAACAGTTCATAAAAAATAGATAGTTTAAACAGAAAGGCATTCATGATGTAGAAATTTTATACGACCAATTATTAGATGACCTGAATGTTTGGTGATTGGTCATAATCTAATTCTTATTTATTTATTCAACATGTTAGAGGGAAAAAAAAAAGAAAGAATACACAATGGGGGTGGTTCAAATGATAAATAAACCTAACAATCTAAGTTGCATAAATGATAAAATAAGCCTAACAATCTAAATGTATAAATGATAAAACAAGCATAACAATCTAAATGTTATGATAGGCCCTCTCTTGTGTTCAGACCACTCTTACTCTTGTGTTCAAACCACTCTTACCTGAAAATCATAGATTTTTTCCCTTATAAGGAAGCTCAATGCTCCATTTAGGTTTTTCAGTTTTCTCTCCAAAATGGAGGAATTCATGGAGTTGGTGAACGATGTTTGTTTTAGTAATATCATTGGATTTAAATCCTACTAGCTTATTAGGAAATTTTGGAATTTTCAATTCCTTAATTATGGAGTTCCTCCTTCTATATAGAGGCTATAAAAAACCAAGGATGAGTTAAGGGAAGTACAAGATGCTAGCTATCTTTATGCTTACAATCAAGTTTTGAAAACTGAAGAGATTAGGAAACTTGAGAACTACAACATGGCCCTTTTAGACCATATATCCTTGCTTTTGCAAAAGTCAAGAATTATTTGGCTAAAGCAGGGTGATTCTAGTACTAAGTTCTTTCATTATTCTATACTAGAAAGAAGGAATTTTAACATAATCTATTACTTGGTTCATAATAATGGCCAATTGGTGACTAATAAATACTTGATTGAAAATATGGTTATTAGTTTCTATATTGACTTGTTAGCTTCACGCTACTCTAGTCAACTCTCTATTTAGTTTCTTATAGAGTTAATTGGTCCTCCCATATCATAGGATAACTTGGAATTGCTTCAGTAGTTAGCTTCTAACCAGGAAATCAAAGTAGTTTCACTTTCTCCAAACTTAAGGAAAACTCCAAGCCTTGATGGGTACACCACATGCTTTTCTTAACGCACCTAGAATATTACTAGGAAACCACTAGTAAAAGTCATACAAGAATTTATGCACTCTAGGAAGTTGATTAGGGAGATAAATGCTAGTCACATTTGCATGATTCCCAAGGTTCCTAATGTCATCTTCCCTAATGATTTTAGATATGTATCATACTGTAACACTATATACAAGGCCATTAGAAGCTGTTGGCTAACAAACTTAAAAAGCCTCCAAAGCAAATGATTTATTACTCCCAAGGAGTTTTTATTTAAGGAAGATTCATTTCAGACATATTCTTATGGTGCAGGAGCTAATGAGGGAATATAACATCAAAAGATCTATCAAATGTTGTGCTATTGAAGTGGATTTTTTCAAAGCATTTGATAGTATCCATTAGGATTTCATTTTCAATAGCCTTAAATGACTTGGTTTCCCTATAAAATTTATTTCTTGGATCAGAGAATGTCCTTCTTATAATGTGCTCATTAATGGATCCCTTACTAGACTTTTCAAAGGCTCAAATTAATAAGGCAGGGAGACCCTCTCTCTATACCTCCATGGAAATCCTTAATAGAATTGTCCAAATTTCAATTTCCATTATAAAAGCAAAGAGCTCCAACTCACTAACCTTAGCTTTATAGACAATTTAATGTTGTTTTGTGTAGTAGATCATAAATCCATTTCACTTTTGTATAAATCACGATTGGAGTTATGTAGGATCTTTGGTTTAGAGGTTAATGCTTTGAATAGTATAATATACTTTCTTCATATGTTTTCAATTCTAAAAACTTAAAAAACATCTTTGGGTTAAATTTTCAAAGCTTGCCTCTCAAGTATTTAGGAGTTCCTATTTCTTCTAAGAAGTTGAAGTTTCATGATTGCTTGTTACTAATGGAGAAATTAAAGAAAAAAAATCAATGCTTGGCAAGATAGAGCCTTATCTAAAGTAGGAAGGGTCCAACTTATTATCTTAGTGTTGAATAACCTTCATAATCATTAGAGCTCTTATCTATTTATTCCTAAGAAGATCAATAAGATGGAAAAATGCATAAGGAACTTCCTTTGGTCTAGCAGTGCTACGGATTCAAAAGGGGCTAAAATTACATAGGAATAACTATTATGGAAAAAACAATAGGGAGGAAAAGTTGTGATCTTAGTTCAGATTATTTAAATAAAGCTAGTAGCTAAGAGAATTTGGAGGCTTTTCAATGATAAAGGGGTACTTCAGAGCAAATGAACAAATGAATATCACTTAAAGGATTCTAGTTTCTAGAAAATGGGAGAAAAATAAGAACACTCATGGCCTTTCATACAAATGTTAAGGTACAAATGTGTTATATATACTTTTAACAATATTCATATTGGCAATAAGGAGTATACTTGGTTTTAGTTTGACAATTGAAATTCTCAAAGTCCACTGATCAAGAAAGGAGAACTGTTAATACTAATTCCTACATTGTCAACTCATACTAAAATCTATAAAGTTATTATATAGAATACTTAGCTAGCTATAGGAATGGGAGTTGATAAACTGTTTGAACTATTATCCCAGCCACTTGCCTAACTCCTCTATTAAAGACAAAGCCATATGCTCTATTAGTAGGAATGATGAGTTCTCCAACTCTTCCTACTTGAAAGCTATTAGACTCTAAGTTTTAACCATTCCTTAGAATAAAATAGTATAGAAAGGCTCTTTGATACCAAAAGCATCCTTTTTCACCTGCCAAAAACTTATTGATCAAGTTTTATAATATAATAGAACTCTCAATACCATAAGTATACAGATCTTATCTTATAGTATCAAAGGCATTGTTCCCACAAGGACTATTAAACACCTAAATAACTTGAAAAGAACTTTGTATATGGTACTAAGATTTAATTTGAATTAAAATAAATAACTGAAAATAAAAAATAATAAAATGAAACAAGTAAATAATAAAATAATTAAGTTACAAATGAAATTGAGATTGATCAAAGTTAAATACTTGGGAACTATTCTATCCTTAATTTGTTTCCCTTAATAGTGTTGATTGAATTTATGTTTGGTCTAAGATTGACCTACGCGTCGTAACGCTAGTCAAAATAAAATAACTAGACTATTACTGTAGCAGTGGTGAGTCTAATCGATCCCACAGGAGGTGTTCGGTTAGCTTATGAAATGAAATTAATCAGTGTTTAGGAAAATAGTTTAGATTTTGAAATAAAAAATAAAATGAAACTAACTAATAAAAACAAATTAAAGAAAATATACAAAAATGATAAAATTGGGGAATTCGATAGGGATCCGATTCTTTGGTTCAGTTGCAGCCTATACCCTAATTAAGCATAATTCAATGATTTGTTGTTCTTAAACGTCTCCTAGCAACTATTAATCATGGGTTAATAATTAAGCTGAGTTTTTCCTTAGGTTTTGTTTAATTAAGATACAATCATTAATTAAACCTAACCACCTAATAACTTAGGATACGATCTCTTGATTTAATTAGGTAGTAGCATTACAAATTAGGAAAACCGATTAATTAAGGTAACAACCACATACGATGCGTCATTTAACCTAAGTCATGTTATCCTTAATGATTACAAATCATTAGTCGTTACACATAAATTTCAACATAACAATTACAGATTATATCGAAATTCTACCAATGGTTATGCAATCAAACGATTCAATGAACGAATTAAAATCATCATCTCACAATACCCTATGGATATATACACAAGTAACCGAACAATAACAAAAATATAATTATCCACACACAAAATCCAAATCAATTAACATAGGATAACACAATCAATTTCTAATGAGAGAGAAACAATAAAGCGGAAAAATACACTTAACCTAGGTTGTCGGCATCGATGTCACCTTCGATTCGGCATCGGGATCTTAGCTTTCCATTGGTCTATTCCAAGAAAAATGCATTAGCCCCTTACTTATTTCCCCTACTGAAAACCCTAGCTACTCTTCATTCACAACCAAGCTTCTTCTCTTATCTACTATAGCTGATTTGACAAATAAACAATAGAGTTTTTAGTCCAATACTTCTATTCACTCAAATTCACGCTACTCTCTTCTTAGCCGCAACTCCCTATCTTTCAAGCCATACCGTCTTCCCTCTTCTGTATAGCTGCAAGCTTCTCCCCTTTTTATACTGTAGCGTGATGGGACTAATAAATTGTAGAGTTTTCAGTCCACACGCCCTGTTCACGCACAAACCCTCCTATAGCTTATTCATAATTAGCGCAATGCTAGCATTTTACGCTAGTTTTAATACTAACGCAACGCTTTGCTTTGGCCTTTGTGCTGTATCGTCATTTCCTGCTGGATTTTTCTTCATGGGCTATTGTTTTGGATAGCCTCTTTGACGCTTCAAAACTTTATGCTTTAATCTTCCATTTGTATTTTATCATTAAAGCTATATGTAAAATCAATAGGAACACAAAATGGGCAATTAAACTAAAAAAAGGAATGAATTAAAATGAAATAACATATAAAAAGATAGCAAAATCCATCTATATCAAATACCCCCACACTTAGCTTTTGGCCGTCCTTGGGCAAAATATCCAAATTAAGTTCAAAGACCTGAAAAATTTACTCAATTCCTATATTTTCCAAGACTATATAATCACGAGCAAAGATGAGCGACTTTCAAAAATCATAGCAACAATTCGACATTTAATGCTTCTACTCACAACCAATCAACAAGAATTATCTTCGAAAACTGAGCAATCGAATGGTAGATTCGGAAACGTGTTTAAGTAAAATATATCTATAGGTACACTTAACACCATTCAAGACCATGACAATTCATAACTTTGCATATTATTTCATTTCTCCACTAGTAATGTTGACATGCAAAATCATGGATCAAAAGGACTTTTCAAGGTTATAATGTGGTAAAGGTAAGGTAAGATGTATTTAGGTCAAGTAGCATGGAAGCCATTAAAGATAGTGAAACAAAGTAACACTCATCAAAAACTAGGTACCGTCAGCCATGAAAAATGCAACATTTATATTTCATAACCCGATTCAACTCTCACACATCAACTATATGAAGCATATACCAATCTGAAGGAATCACTTATACAATTTATGCCAACAATATATTGAAACCATAAGAGTAAACCTTCCAAAACAACATCTACCTCATATTCAATACACTCAAATAACACATTCATTACAACTCTAGGAAAATGCAGTAATCATAAACAACTTTTCAAACTCATATGCACTTTATCCTTGATAAATTTATTTAAACAAAATTTTGTCATTCTTTTTCTTTTTCTTTCATTCTTTTTCATTTTCTTTCACTTTTGTCTTTTTAGCATTAAAAGAAACTACATTATAATGAGAATTTCAATGATAAGACATAACAAAATATCCCAACATTAATCAACCCACACATACGTACACCCCCACACTTAGAATTTTGTACATCCACAAACTCAACAATCACAAATGCTCCATTATCTTATGGTAGGACATTTGAGGTAAGTATAAAGCATGTAATGTGGTTAATTCAAAAAGAAAAAGTATAAAGCTCAAAGGGAGTTAACAAGGAAAAAATGATGTCAATAAGGTGGGTTATTTGGCTAATGTAGTTTATGAAAAAAAAAAGAATGCCTAATCATATCAATGTTAATACATGTGATAAAAATGTGGTCTTAAATAGAAATTCAAAGCAAAATATGTCATAAAGGTCATGCACTATTAAAAGACAGTGAGAATGATATGAATGTGCTAGTCAAATAAGGCTCAAAATCTCACTGGCTTTGTCTACCATTAGTCACTATTTTTTTAAAAGATAATGCACATCAACCAATCATAAGAGCTAAAGTACATGCCAAAATTGCTATGAAATTCTCTAGTCAATTCACACCTTAATTATGATTAAATAATCCTATAAACAATAGAAAACGAGCAAATGTTTCTTTGTTTGTTTTATTCTTTCTCTCATTTTGATTGAGAACTTTAAAACAAGCAAAATAAACCAACAAAGAAACCCACATGCATAAAAAAAATAAATGAAAAAATGTAAAGAAAAGAAATTTACTTCCCCTGGTTTGCCTCCTAAAAAGCTCTTACTTTAGGTCATAAGCTTGACCCTCAGCATGTGCACATCATCCATTATCTAATGGATGCTTGACCCAAATAGGAAGCATGCTTAAACTCCGTGAGAAGTCTAGAGCACCTTCCCTCGCAGTAAGCTCATTATCACCACGATGCCTTGAGGCTTATGAGGAGTGGAACTTCATCGTTACTCCATCATACTCTAATGTCCACTCGTCTTTTAGGCATCACCCTTCTCACACCAGGACGGTCTTCGTAAAAGTATCACCAATGGGTGTGGAGACTCGACATCCTGCTTACCACCTTCTATCATCGGCTCACTTGCCCACAACTCTCCTAAAAATAAAACTTTTTGTGGCTCTTCCTCTTTCTTTAGATTCTTCATCTCTACTGAGTCCTCTCTCTTTTGAAATAATTCGAATGACTCTTCACCTTTTTTTTCTTCATTTAATTTTTCTAGCTAGTTAGGTAAAGCTGAAGAGTTAGTTTCAAAAATAATAATGGACTCAGTAGTTACCTCCTAGCTAAAAGATGTATCTTTTTCTACTTTGAGTTCCTCCTCAACTTCTTTAACACAGGTAATTCATTGAGGACTGACCTCAAAATTCTTAAGCTCCCCTTCACTTTATAAGCTTTCCACGCTAATATCCATCAACTACACCTTGGTTTGATACAATTTCTCCTCTTCGCTTTGCTAGAATTGTGGAGCATCCTGCCAGATTTGCTATACAACTTGCTAAAACAAATATTGTATATTCTGTTGGAACTGCGGCATATCCTGGTGAATTTGAAGAATGTTAGTGGCCATAATGTTAATCATTTCTTCTTTAAGAGATGTACCTGAGTTGTGTTGGCTCTCCGAGTCTTGTGCGCTAGACCATGTAGTTTTTGAAAATTGCCCTCCATCCTGGTAGAAATGTAGACTATTCTGGTGCAATTGTAAAGTATTAGCATTTACAATATTACTAAACTCTTTCAGAGATGGACCGGAGTCATGATAGGAAGCTTCTGGTTAGTATGAGAATTGCTATGCTTCCTACAAACTATCATGGAAGTAATTATGATGATTATCCCATTCATAACAAAAGTTAGGTTGATCAGTCCAAACATTGTTATAGGATTGAGAATATGAAGTAGAAAAAATAACTTCCATCCATAAAGATTTTTTTTTAATTTTTATAAAACACAAACACAAAACACAATAAAGAAAGGATCACAAAATAATTGAAAATAAACTAATTGCAAAAAAATATATACAAAAATCCAATTAAAATCACAAACAAAAACTAAACACCGCACTCATCGACAACGGAGCCAAAATTGACCTGCGCATCTTAATGCTAGTCGAAATAAAATAACTAGACTACTAATGTAGTGGAGGTGAGTCTAGGTCGACCCTACAGGGAGTGTTTGGTTAGCTTATTAAATGAAATTAATCGGTGTTTAGGAAAAATGGGGGGTTTTAGAATTTGAAATAAAAAAATAAAATGAAACTAACTAATAAAAAAAATTAAAGAAAATATACGAAAATGTTAAAATTGGAAAATTCGATAGGGATCTAGTTCTTTGGTTCAATCACAACCTACACCCTAATTAAGCATAATTCAATGATTTGTTGTCTGCAAACCTCGCCTAATAACTATTAATCGTGGGTTAATAATTAACCTGAGTTTTCCTATAGGTTTTGTTTAATCAAGATACGATCAGTAATTAAATCTAATCACTGAATAACCTAAGATACGATCTCCATGTTTAATTAGGTAGTAGCATTATGAATTAGAAAAATCGATTAATCAAGGCAACAACCATATATGATGCATCATTTAACTTATGTCATGTTATCCCTAATGATTACAAATAATTAGTCGCTACACATAATACACATAAATTTCAACATAACAATTATGGATTATATTGAAATTCTAGCAATGGGTATGCAATCAAATGATTTAATGAGTGCATTAAAATCATCTTTTCATAATACCCTATTGGTTCACACACAAATAACCGAACAATAACAAAAATCTGATTATCCATACACAAAACCCAAATTAATTAATGTAAGATAACACAATCAATTTCTAATGAGAGAAAGAAACAACAAAAACTGAAAAATACACTTAACCCAGGTCATCAATGTTGATGTCACCTCTGAACTGACGTCGGGATCTTAGCCTTCCATGGGTCTATTCTGAGAAAAATGCACAAACCCATTACTGATTTCCTCTACCGACACTAGCTACTCTTCATTCACGACCAAGCTTGTTTTCTTATCTACTGTAGCTAATGTGACAATAAACATTGGAGTCTTTGGTCCAATGCTCCTATTCACTCTAATTCACGCTCCTCTTTTCTCAACCGTAACTCCCTATCTTTCAAGCCATGCCGCCTCCCCTCTTCTTTACAGCCACAAGCTTCTTTTTTTTTAAATTTCTGTCAGCCGCCCCTCTACTGTAGCATGATGGGACTAATAAGTTATAGAGTTTTCGATCCATTTGCCCTGTTTACTAAGAAACCCTCCTATAGCTTATTCACAATCAATGCAATGCTAGTGCTTTGCGCTAGAGTTTTACACTAGTTTTAATACTAACGCAACGCTTTGCTTTGTCCTCCATGCCGCGTTGTCGTTTCCTTCTGGATTTTTCTTCATGGGCTGCCGTTTTGGACAACCTCTTTGATGCTTCAAATGACTTCAAAACTTTATGCTTTAATCTTCTATTTGTATTTCATCATTAAATCTACATGTAAAATAAATAGGAAAACAAAATGGGCAATTAAACTAAAAAATAGGAATGAATTCAAATGAAATAACATATAAAAATATAGAAAAATCCATTCATATCAAAGATATCCTAAAGTTTTGATTACTTTTTCTTAAGATCCAATTAAGTAACCCTAAATGAATTTAATATTTGTAGAATTATAATATCTTGATTTACCAAACTACTCCTAAATTTTGTAATTAAACCTGAAGCAATCCTACAGATAATTAATTTTACAATTAAGATCTCTCTTCAATTGCTCGTTAATATGATAATTGTAGGTCTATTAAGTTATTATCAACTCTCGTTGCACACTTTAAAACTAATGGTTTAATTCAATCCCTTAATTTATTACCAATTATAAGCATAAAAATTATGACGAACATTCATCAATATGTTAAATTCAACAAGAAATAAGGTTCATAAAATAATTCCAACGTAATTCCTAAATATGAAATTTAGAAATTTGTAATCATGTGAAACATCATAGAAATTGATAGTCGTAGACTATATAATGTTTTAGTGGTAGTTTAGCATATGTTTAGTAGTTAAATTGAATTTTTAATGCATGCTTAGGTTAGGTTCGGTTACATAGTTATATATTTTTGTTTTGATTGTTTTGTGGGTTAGAGAACCCTTTTGAGCTTCAATTTTATGTTTTTGAGCTGCCTTGATGTGTTTACTACTATTTCAAGACAAATATAGAAGAACGAAGAATATTCGCAAAAAACCCAAAGGAGCAACCAGGCCCATGATAATGGCCCCGAAGCTGCGATCATGACGGAAGCATCATGGAGGAGCCACGATCATGAAAATTCTACCATGATTGTGACAGAAGGCTTATTCAGGAGACACAGTCATGGCCTGTTTGACAGAACACATGGAAAACTTTACCGATTTAAGTTTTCGAGGGACTTTTCTGACATTTTGAACTAAAAAAAAAGCCCTAGGCTTGCCAAAATTAGAAAAACCTATAAAAGGGTTAATTAATAAACCCTAAAGGAGCCTCCAATCTACCACTTAGGTAAACACTCCAAGAGGATAGAAGAAGAAGAGACTAGAAAAGGAAAAAATGAGAAAAAAACGAGTCTTCACAGCAGCTACTTTCCTGAGGCATCTTGATCCCCATTCCTTTCATTGTCTCGAATGTTAAGATGAATAAAAAAATGTTGATGGATTTGGGTTTTCTAATTTTCTTAGGAACTTGAACTTGATTCAATGCTAATATAGTTATTTTGTGTTATTTTGATTGGGTGTTATGATTGATTACAGAGTTTGCATGTTTTGGTAATAAACCAAAAAGGTGTAATGGATAAAAATGATTGGATTTCATTAATAAGAGTTAGGCAATCCAAAAGACCATATATTCAATCTTATCGGTTATTATGCATAGAGAGATCCTATTTAAGACCCGGTAGTTAATTAGGGAGCTTAAGAACTGATTAGGTTATGGACTGATAGTTAATCGAGAGATAGAAATCGCAGATTATTGAGGGCTTTATAAATTGCAAAAACTTGCTTAGCAGAAATCCAATTACACATTCAAAAAAATTAAAGAAATAAAGGGAAAAAATAATAAAATTGATTGAAGTCTTGATTTGGAATGCTAGAATTTCTCTTAAGCTCTCTTTGATCCTTCCTTTTTGATCTGCTTTAATGTAGTGGCTACTGCCCCTTTTCAGTCATTGAGGGTTATAGGGTTGTGTATAGGATTTCCTGACTTGGTTTAGTTCCAAAAATAGCCTTGAAGCCTCAAAACTAAAAAAAATCGAGCCTAGAACATGTTTGTGCTCAGTGTGGTTGGTTCTTCTTTATCATGATCGTACATGTACATGGTCTCACAATCCTGATAGAAAGCCATGCAACATTGTTGGTCTTAACCATGCACTTTCATACATCCACAATCTTCTTCATTCTTAAATCTCCTATTTCCAAACACTCATTTATGTATTAAAAACCTCTTGAAACATAAAATTAAGATTAATTCATGCTCTAAACCAAACACTGACAACACATACAAACACTAACAATAACACAATTTTAAGCCTACAAATATGATAATCATATCAGAAACACTTAAACACACACTTAAACACCTAGAAAAACATATGATAATCTACACCTATTAGTTGGCTGCTAGAGGGAGATTGAAAACCATGGATAAACTTAAGGGCATTAGTGATTAGATCTATATCTTGTCCAATATGATGTCTGATATTATAAGTCATCTTTTCTTCTAGTGAACTTGACAACTACAATATGGGTAAGAATATAGCGTAACATGAAGTTGTTTTGTCTAGAAATTGATTGGGGAAGTATTCTAGTATGGGATAAAAACCAATAGAAAAGAATAAGGAATGATAAGAAATGCTTAAGCATTTTCTTGAACTACTTAGTTTATACTATTGGAATGAAAGAAACCAAAGAATATTTAAGAATATTCAAACTGAGAGGCGTACAATCACATATAGAACCTATTGTTAGATTAAAGAAATATTGGTTGCACACCATGCCATTAAAGACTTGACCTACTCTCTCAGAAGAAGATAAAACCTAGATTAAGCTAGCAGTTTACATTTCTAGTAGTTTTATAGATGATAGGTTATAATCTTAATTGACTTTTGTCTTATATTTTCTAATTCAGCCTTGTAAAAATACTTTTTGCAACCATTTAAGGTATATCAATGAATTCTTTTATCTTTAAAAAAAATTTAATGTCATATATTTGAGTCATAATAGAGATCACAATTTGATTAATTAACTTGAAAAAAATTATTAGCCAAGATATATTAAAATTTGTATAATTAAATTGAAATTTTCATTTAACTTCAAACTCCCTTTATACGTAAACATGTTTATCCTAAGTAATAATATCATACCAAGTCACTCTATACCTAAGCACATTTAAGATATAATGACTAATATAATTGAGATGATTGTATAGGGTGAAAAAGGATAATAAAACAAATTTTATTTTCCACTATTGTCTATGTAAAGCGGGGATTTATAGTAATGGAAGAGAATGATTTAAGGTCCCAAAATAAAGTAAACTTTTTGGTGGGGGCATCATGTCAGATATCAATATGGTATCTGTAGTTCTTCTTATTTCAGAAATGTCACATTATCATCTTTTAATAGAATTCTGACAAGAATTTCAAATTATGTTAGTCTAAAATTTAAAAGGAATGGATTTATAAACATTAAGGCTTTTTATGAATATTATAAAATATTAATTTCTAAATTAAAATTTAATGCAAATATTAAAAATAAGACATAGAATTTACTTAAACTTTAGCTTGTTGAGATATACATCATAATTTTTTATATATTAAGTTTTTTTAACTTGATTAATTATTATATTTGCATTATTTTTATTGGTTAGGATACATGATAACTTCTTTATTTTTATTAATGAACTATTGGGATGATTTTTTTATATTAATCTAATATAATAACAATAAGTTATAACATGATTTAGGTTTTAATTCGTATAGAAAAGGTGATGAGGTACACATTGCTTTAGGCCTTCGACTTGATATCTTGAAAGTCATCTTATATAGAGATTGCTATATTTTATACTAGTTATGACCTATTTTAGTTAAGAATAGCTCAGTTGGTAGTTACTATTAGGAGCATGAACTATATAGAGGTTTTGAGTGATTTTTACCATAAAGTAATTAGAGAGAATGTTTCATTGTTCTTGATTAGTATTGATTTCGTAAATTCTTATTCAAGGTGGAACGGTGCTTAGTAAAATAGTTTACAATGTCATTAATTGAATCAATAGTTAATGGTGGATAACTAACATGATTGGACTATGTCTAATTAAAATATTGTATAATGAAAGGATTGAATTTTATAGAAAAATCATGCACGAAAATGTTAGTCAAAACCAATTTGACATTCTTAAATATTTAGGTGCTCATGACATGTAGCTAAATGCTAATCTTGATCTTTGAGTATAAATTGTTTAATTAGATAATTAAATATAAATTAAAGGAGTTAATGTATCTAATCCTAAATATGATCTAGGGTTTTAATTTATTTCCATTGCTACTATATTTAGGAACCTAATAGGACATGGAACACTACAAGAAAAATGTTGTTTTGCGATAGAAATTACCGGTGGAAAACATCAACATTTCGTCGGAAAGTAAGTTTAGTGACGGACTTTACCAACAGAAAAAGACTTCGTAGGAACGGTCGTAGCTAATAATTGCCGAAGAAATAATATCATCTGTTGGTAAATTCACAGACGGGCTATTAATTTTCCATCGGTAAATATACTGATGATTTATTTGTTACTGTCTGTAAATTTACTAACAGATGATATTATTCTATCGGTAAATTTTATTGACGGTTACGTTCCGTCAATGATATTACCAATGGTAATCTAGTCTCCCGTCAGTAAAATTTAGCATCAGAACTAGTTATTCCATCATCAATTACCAATGGTTAGTTGTGTTCTGTCAGTAAATACAATTGTTTTTACAGACGGTTCAACGATCTTCCGTCAGTAAATCAACCAGAAAATTTTTTGAAAAAATATACATCAATATTTTTTATTTGATGATGTTATGGTTGATGCATAATTTGAAGAGTTATGAATTTAATAATATACATTTAATTTGTTTAGACACAAATTTGATTGATGATATAAAGTTAAAACTAATTGATAATAAAAACATTACATTGTACATAATAAGTATTTGTAATTAAAATGAAATAACCAAAAGTACGCTATTAATTTAGAGAAGGCGGATGCTTTAATTGGTGTGATGAGGTGCTACCTTTACCCTTCAGCTCATGCACCTTATTACAGAGCTGAGCGACGTACTGCATCGACTGTTGCAACTGAGTTTACAATGTCTACACTATGCTCCAAAGCTATTGCACTTCATTGGTTATGGACCGCTTACTAGATATTGTTGTACTGGGCATGGAGGATTGCGAATAACATGTGTTCGCAAATGAACTTAAGTCGAATATCCTCCCACAACGGTCCCTACCACCCACTGCATGAAGATAAGTTTCAGTCTCATCAACATCTTCAGATCTGAGATTATCATTGAATGCTTTCTTGTACTTGGTCTTATCAGAAAATAATGTTTATATTAGTAAGTGATAATTATTAAGCATTAATATTAAACCATAAATTTAATGTACATTTAATTCTTTACAATAAATGTTGATGAATGTTACACCATCATGCTTCTTAGTGTGAGTGTGTAAAAAGAGTTGATGGGGTGTAGGCCTCATGCCCATAGACTTTTCTTGCATAAGAATAAAATGTTATTAGTGTACTAGAATTTATAAAATTTCAGCAGAATTTCCTCTGTTTTTATGATATCTACCCCCTGTTGAACAAATAAACTAACTCAAGAACACAACCATATATAGCACCAAACATTTATAACATTATCATTCTCAATAAAAAACAAATATTTTCATTCCAATATTCACATATCAAATTCAATTAAAATACAGCAAAGAAAAGAAATTAGAATATAAATGTAAAGTGTAGATACTTACAAGTCTCTCTGCATGCTTGTGATGGGTAATAGATCCTTCCGTATGTATAGGAAGACTCTCTCCCCCCAGTTCTCCAAGTTTGTTGGCTAAATTATGCTCTGAAATGAATATGGCCTTAGGCGATATCCATTACCGCAGCCAACGACTCCATATTTCTTCAGAAATGTAAGGCGATCATATACCGACCCCGTATATCGCAGCAACAAAGTTGTGATAATGTGTACGCGCTTGTCTCTCCCATACTCTATAGATAATCGCGTTAAATTGAGAATCCCAAAAAAATTCTTTCTGAAATAAAAGGAAAAACATTCGATAAATACTTATGATGTAATAATATTTATCTAATTAATGTATAGAACTATTAATTAAAAAAATAAAAATTTTTATGGTACTTTAAACTAATGATAATAAAATTCCTTTGTTGCTTAAGAGATATTCTTCCATACATAACCCTCAGGATCAATCTTCTCCTTGAATTTCGAAGCCATGTTTATTGAGCAGGGTCCAAATGGAAATAACATAATATAAAAACAAATAAATTTATACCATTTTTAAAATTTAAACTTATAACTTAATTATAAACTTATAATGTTTCATGTACTTTAACTTACATATTATTGACAATCGTGATGTATTTTTTTTCATCAGTTCTTTCACCTCCCGGCTAGCGACTGTCTCCTTCATGCACATTATTTACCTCTGATATCTCTGTCAATATAGGGGCAGTGAATGATGTAGGGGTGGTGGATGGTATAGCCTCATTTGTAAGTGTAGTAGGTGGAAGGGGAGGAGGTGCTCCAGTTGCTACACCATAAGATGCTTCACTTGTACAGTAAGTACCTCCGAATCATGGTTGCATCATATATTGTCTTCTTTTTGGTGGCATATTTCAACATGAAATTAAAATTTGATTGCATTTTGTAGAAATATTATAATTTCATTTCAATATTTTATACAATTTATTGAAAAGGAAATAATTGATTTATTGAATATAATATTCAATTACAAATACAAATTAACTGCTATCATCACTTAATTGTAAATTAAAATCATTTTCTTGTTCTGAAGAATTTGAATTAATCTCAGGCTCTTCTTCAGATCTCTGGCCCTTCTCATCCTCTCTAGATAAAACTTCAACATATTTAGTACATGGATTGTTCAAAGGTTCATTATCCTCACATATGATAGATGCATTTATTTCATAATCATCTTCTTGAAACGCTTCACATTCCATTCGCTGTTCTTCTTTTCCACATGACTCAAAAACACCTTTAGGTTTAACTCTGCAAACAACCAACCAATCTGACTTATCTTATTGTGTGCTAGGAAAAGGGACATAATAAACCTGTATTGCTTTCATTGCCAACATGAAATGTTCAAAATGTCGAAATCTTCTTCGCTTGTTGATTTCAACTAGATTGTATCAGCTATGCACTTTTGTACCAACATTTGGAGTTGGATCAAACCAGTCACACTTAAATATCACACTTCACTTTATCGGCAATACAAGGTACTCAATTTCAAGTATCTTAATAATTTTACAATAGCATTTCATCAATTCCTGTATGCAAACTCTACTATTTATTATTGCCATGCTATGACCATGATATTTTGTATGATATTTGTATCCATTAACGAAATACACCGGATGTGATTTAACAATTTGCAAAGGTCCCTTCACAAGATCACATATCAATTTGTTCTCTATTGGATTTTCAACTTGTTCTCTATTGGATTTTCTAAGGCCTATAGTAAAGAAATACCATATTAAACAATATATTGTGGTTTGAACACTTAAATCTTATAATTCAATCATTTTAATATTTGTAGGTGAAAACTTACATATTGCTCTAACCATCAAGGAAAGTTTCTTCTATCTTCTTTATTGATGTCATCCTATGTTTTGACTGGTATGAGTTCGCATAATAGGTCCTCGTATAATCTAAAAACATTATTATGTATTTCAATTATGAATAACACTAAAATTCAAAACCCAAATAATCAATTTCAACTTACTGCACGAATGGTTGAACCTTTTGATAGTTCAATAAAATATAACCATAGGCAACCTCAATCTCTTCCTCTATTAACATTCTTCTCATTGAACGTCCATATGTTCGTCCAAGAAATGTGAAAATGGATAAGTTATCATCAGCGCCACTAGTTCCTCCCTTATCATCATTACGAAGAATTTTTCTTTCTCTTGTGTGAACATGCAGCTCAAAATAATGTGAACAAAACATACTAGCTTCCTCTACTAAATAAGCATTACATATCGAACCTTTAACACTAGCCATATTTTTCACTTTTTTCTTCGAATGATGCAAATACTTATATGAGTGAATAAGGTTATACAAATTTAGTTATTAAAATATGATATGACTTCAATTATAATCATTTTTTTGAATTACATACCTCTCAAATAGATACATCAAATGATATCGTACTGGACTAGTTAGTTTAGCCTTGTGTACTAAATAGACAGGTAGATGCTCCACACAATCAAAGAAGCATAGAGGAAATGTCCATTCTAAACAAAATTACTAGAATTTCCCTTTCTAGTTTATCCATTTCAGCCAACTTAGTTTTAGATGATGCTAAACTTTTGAAAAAAAAACTTAATTCTATTATTACTTCCCAAAACTTATCCAGTAGCAACTCCTGAAATGCAATTGGAATTAGCTTTTGCATAAACCTATGAAAATCATGACTATTCATCCCAAATAATTTATACTTCCTCATGTCCACACACCTTGCCAAGTTTGAAACATAACTATCAGAAAGCTTTAGACCTTTCAACCATTCACACAATATTTCCTTCTGCTTTTTTTCCAAAGTGTAACATGCTTTCGAATATTTACCGGTGGGAAGTTCTTTATATAACTCATTCCTTCTATAAAAAAGTTTAAAACCAGCTAGTGATTTTGCATTGTCTTTTGTCCTCCCTTCAATATTCATAACGGTATAGAACTTGTCAAAAATATTTTTTTCAATATGCATCATATCTAGATTATGACGTATCAAATTAGTTAATATGATAAATTCCAAAAGATGCTTTGTTTTCTCTAGCCAAAGTTTCTATTAATGCTTATATTAATTTCATCAGCTTCAAATTTTGTAACTTCCAGCAAGCCTAATTGCTCAATCTCCTGTAATATCTCTTCACCAGCTTTGTGAGGGGGAGGAGGTGTTTTTACCATCCTATTTTATTGGGCCTAAATGGATGATCTGGAAGAAGAAATTTTCTATGGTTGTCAAACCAGCATATTTTGCCCCCGTTTGGAAGATAAAATGTATTAGAATCATTGCCACAATAAGGATAAGCCAAAATTTCTATTATGACCTATCCAGACAATACGGGATATGTCGGAAGATCACTAATTGTCCACATCAAAGCAATAAATTTTATTTCAGAGACACATCATATGTCTTAGTACTATATTCCCAAAGATACTGCAATTTAGATATCAATGGTTGTAATAATACATCAATTTTATGCTTTGAATTTGTAAGCCCTGGCATAATCACTATCAAGAATATATATGCCTCTTTCATGCACATCCATGGAAGTAAATTATAAGGAGTGATTATGACTGGCTATGATTAATATTGCTGGTCGGATTGACTAAAAGGTTAGAATCCATCCCTCAACAATCCCAACCTAACATTTTGACTTTCAGCTGCAAACTCATAATGGGTGAAATTGAAATGTTTCCATGTCAATGCATCTGATGGATGACTCATTATTCCATCTTCCTGTTGGTATTCATGATGACATCTCATGTGAGACGCAGCAACATCAGAAGCATATAGTCTTTGAAGTCTCAGAGTTAGCAGGAAATAATACATCCATGTTCAGGATACTAAATTTCCTTTCATGGAAAACTTTCTAGGTTTGAACCTAGATTGACAACAAAATTTGCACTCTTGTAATTCCACATCATCACCCCAATATAACATACATCCCAATTTGCAATAATCAGTCTTTTCAAAAGGCAAACCAATACCCCTAATAAGTTTCATCATACCATCTAAGAATTTTATCAAAACTACGATCAGAAATATGCCTTTTAGACTTTATGTTTAAGATACGAGCAATTTGAGACAAATGAGCCATTATCTCACAATTTCACTATAGTTCTTGGTCAACTGATTGAGTCATTGTCTCGTAATTTGACCATAGTTCTTGGTCAACTGAGTGTACTAAGTAAAAAAACTCTTTAGATTTTGGGTTGAGTTCTTCTTCAAGATTTTCTATATTTTCCTGAAAGGTATAACCGGCTACATCATAAACCATTTGAATGTAAAGATTTTCATTTGTATCCACATTATTTGTTCTAAATCCAATCTCCCCTTCAAACTCATTTAAGCTTGTTGACGATTGTGCTTCATTACCCCTTGAGGCTACAAATCAATGGTTCCCCATATTGTGTCCCCATATCTTATTAGGAATACTTTATAATTTAGTTTAATTTTTCAATAGGTGGCATTATTAAATTAAATGATTTATCATATCAATAATTAAAATTAAGCAAAGGATTAAAAAATGTTGTCTTTGATAATTAGATTATGTTGGATAAATCAATATAATGAGATTGCATTAATTAAGATGGGATCTTAATTTCCAAAAGTAAAGTAATTATATTTCTTAATTTGATTAAGATTAATAATTATATTTTTTCTTAATTTAAATTTTGGAAAAGTTTCCAAATAAAATTAATCATTTTCAATTAGAATAAAATTAATTAATTATACTTCCTAAAATTGAGAAAATTGAATTGTTCCGTAATTAAGAAAGATGTTTCTTAAATATTTGTATTTATTTCATTTTGGTTGATTCATAAATAAAAAGTAATTTCTAAATAAATAGAATGATGATTTTCTAAACAAATAAATTAAGAAAAGTGTTTTCTTAAGTAATTAAGAAAGATATTTCTCAATTAAATTGATTTATTTCAATTTGATTGAGATAAATTAAATTTATAATTTTATTTTTTCGAATAATTATTCTATTTATTTAGAAATTGTTTCTTTATTTATGAATAAGTTTCTTGATTTATTAGAAAAGGTATATTTCTTGAATAGATTTTGAAAAGCCTTTTCATTTATTAATTAAAAAAAACGAGTTTTCTTTGATAAATTTGAAATTAGTTTTTTAATTTTTTAATGACATATTTTATAATACACTAAGAAATTATGAAGATCAGTAATTAGAATAAAACGCAGCTCAATATTTTATGCATATAATTTAATTATGGGTGCATAAATTGCATACATTATTTATATGTATGTATGTATATATATATATTAGATGCATGTTAAATTGTATGTTTTATATGTGTGATATTTTACATACAATTTTATAATTGATGAGAATAATGAAATTAAATTTTTTGTTAAAATATTACGTACACATTGAGAATGCGATTGTTACCCTCCATTGCTATAAGAATAAACTAGAGTTGTGTTTATTTTTATACTTGTTATGCAAACTTAAGGCTGCTTGAACTCAAATATGTTTAGTTTTATGACAGTAGATTCTACTTAACTAAATTTATTTGAATTGGATTAATAAACCATGATTACTTGAATTTGCAGGCAGGGTTAGGAATAACGAATAAGATACATTTTGACAAGAGTTGAGAACTAGTAGATCTAGGAGTTATGTGAGATATGATTGATAAAATTTTTATCTACCTAATTTAAGTTTAATTGTTTTGTTAAGCAACTCAAGATCAACTAAATTTGAATGAGATCTTAATCCAATATAAAGATTAGAGTAATATTTTTAAATAGTATTGAGGGCTATTATTTTGAATAAAATAATGGGTGCAACCAAATACATGATTAAAGTCCTAATCTCATTTAGTAGTCATGGCATGTAACCAATACTTGTGTTTCTTACATTTATATTTTTTTTGAATGAAATTTACCTGGTATATTATAGTTGATACTAAGAGTTAATGAATCAAATTTCTTGGACATAAATTATGTTTGAGAAGAGTTCTTACTTTTTGATAAAATTTGTATATCCATTATGCAATTTTGCTATTAATCTTTGTTGAGGATTTGGAGTTTAAGTTTATCTTTGTTGAGGATTTGGAGTTTAAGTTTTATAGACATGTCAAAATCATATAGAAAAAGAAATTTGTTGACATTTTGAGTTGAATAATGTCTCATAAAAACATCATAATAACAACATGTAAAAGGTTGCATAAAGTAGAGTTTAAATGTATAGTACCCCAATGAAATTATTTCACTCAATTTAGCCTACTAAAATTATAAACATTGACATCAATTAATGGCTTTGCTATATAATGACAAAAGTTATTATAGAAGAAATTATTGCATGACTATTCTTGCCTATATTATGGGCATTTTATACTAAATTTAGAGTCAACATTATTATAATGCTCATTGCATGATAATGAATATATTGTTAAATAAAAGTAGTTGATCTAAGTTTATGTAAATAATTTGTAAACATTAGATCAAAAAAAGAGACTTATGCTTAACATAAATGGCAAGAATAAAATGATGAATAACTGAGACTATACTTTTATACCATGCTGATTAAATCAATACGAATCATAAAGATACATACTAGATATAAGTATCCTTTTATTTATAACTCGTATGAAACTTCTGAAGCTTGTTAAGTTAAAGAATAACTAAATCAACCTTGGTTAAACCATAATGATGGTGTTGAATTCTTAAATTTATACAAGTGATGTATTGGATAGAATAACAATTCATAAAAGGATGATTATTGTATTTCATAATATTACTGATGACTTTTTTATGATACAGTCATATGCATTAAATGAAATATTGATTTAAATATTTTGAAAAGTTAAAATAGTTTAAATCTAAGTAGAATAAGCATTGAGAATGTTGAATTACTTCAAAGAGATCGATATGGTGAGTTTTAAAATTTTCAGTTATCTATAGGGAATGAAAGTTTCTAATGAATATCTCCATAACTAAATTCCTAATAGTATGATTTTATTTAAGGAGGAATATGCAGTATGAGATATTGTATAATGCAATATTTATTTTTCTATAATAATGCCTAACATAATAACTTACCTTCAGCAGTTCTAATTAGATCAATTAAAAAGATTTTGCATTAGATATGGAATGCTAAGACTTTGAAAGAGTCACAAGATAATGATTTAAGGATGTGATGCTTAGTTGAAGCATGTATTATGCACTAAGTTTAGAAATAAATTGGATTAAAAGGTCATAAGATATCCAAAATGTTGGATATAATTTTACAAGTCTATTGAACAAATTGCTTGTTTTAATGTATTCTTATAGGAGAATGGTTCTCATGATAAGTAAGGAGAGAGGGATGAAATTTGAGAAGTTTAAATCTCATGACAACACATCAAATTAAACTAGTAACTTTATTGATACATTTGATGTATAATCTAAACACTACAAGATATTGAGAGATTTACTTTCACAGTGAAATTCAAAGAATTTATTTTGTAGATGATTGTGAATTTTTCATGTCTACAAGAAGGTTCTCTTCAGTGTGAATATATAGAGATATATTACTTATAGTGAACAAAAATTCTAATTTTAAATTGTTGAAAATATAATTCTCCAACTAATAACTTAATTATGGGCTTTAGATTTATAGAGATAGATTAGAAGTTTTTTACCTATTCTAAGTTCAAGTACATATAATATGTACAAAAGATGTTTAATATTTGATATATCTAATACTTGAGAAGTATTGAAGATATCAATTATTATATATATGAGTTTAAGGTTGTATGGATATTAACCTTAGAAGTAAATCCTAATTAAGGTCTATCTTACTTAAAAAAATATTATTTTAATATTGGAAATGTTCCAAGGTAGCAATGGTTGCTAATTAACCCATAATATATTTTTCATTTATTAGAAATGATTAATCAGATTAATAAGTTCTTTAATGAACTTGTTATAATTTCTTGCATTGCTCAAGACAGTAATGTGTTGTAGGATATCAGAACATTTGAGCATGTAAAATGAGCTAAGGTCTCATCAAAGATCCAATCATATATTTAGGCAGTTTCTTTTAATTATGATGATAATTGAAATGAAAGTTGTAAGACATAAGCAAGTACTCACTGTAGAGAATTTTGCAATTATCTCAATAAAACACTATCCTAACAATAACATGATTTTCATATGGAGATATGGTATAAGATAAACAATTATCTTAGAGTAAGTGGGTGATTGTCGCCCCACAGCCAATTGATTGGTTATAGTTTAGTGACAAAATAATTTAAATAAATTCTTTATATTGTACATATTTAGATATATATGATAAAGTCCATGGGATAAATATACATTGTAAATAAAATTAAGTTGAGTTTGAAATTATGAGATGCATATTGCATTCATGTATTATCCCTAAATTGTTTATATTCATTGTCTTATTAAGACTAGACATTACAAGAATATAAAACACTAGTATAACTTACGTTATTCTTTATGAAGGAAGTAGTCAATCTTATAGGCTAAAGTATATAGATACTTAAACAAATGTATGAGTGCTTGTCAGAAAACAAATTCACTTGACCAACCCTATATGAGAAATCTATTAGAAACATTACATAGAAATTCTCACTGTGATGAATGTATAAGTGATCCTTTGACTTGAGATCTCCAAAATTATCTTATAGAGAGATTACTACATTTTAATACTACTTATAACATGTTCTAATCAATGATAAGTTAGTTGGTAGTAATTGGATGTAGCATGGACTATATGAGGGTATTTGAGTGATCAATTTAGGATTCATCACCCTAAAGTAAATAGGAAAAATACTTCATTATTCTCGATTAGTATTGATACTGAAAATTCTTAGCCAAGGTACAATGCTTTATAAAATAGTTTACAAATGTCATTAATTGAATTAACAACTAATGGTGAAGAACCAATATGATTAAAGAATCAAAATAGAGTAGACATTAATTTCATGCTCTCTGCCTAATCAAAACATTATATATGAAGGGATTAAACATTACAAAAAAATAATGCACAAAAGAGTTAGTCAAAACCACTTTGACATTCCTAATTATTAGGTAGTTGTGGAGTATTGCTAAATAGTAATCTTGATCTATGGATGATAAAGGTGAAGTGAAGATAGAGAGAATGCCCACAGAGCACTGATCCTTTGACTAAGCCACTTCCTCAAGCAAAATTTGATTCTTGTGTACTCGCATATGGTATTAGATACAAAAGCGTTTGACTTTAGTACAAGTGGGAGATTTTTAGAGTAGTGCTCTAAAGGTAATCACCTTTAGTACTTTTGTACTGACTTTATTTTGATTAACAAAGTGAAAGACATTTTTCATTATTTTGATATTCTTTTGTATATGAATTGATGTTGATCTTAAATCGAATTGATAAGGTCCAAGATACAAAACATAGAATGATGGAAATCATGATGAGATTATGATAATAAGATTCCTATCATGTGCAATTATGTTAATATTTAAATAATCTCTAGCTGTAGGATTAATAAGACAGGACATTATTAATCCAAATAGATAAGCACTTGTTATACTTCTTAATTTGATGAAGCAGTGGATCTCATAAATTGTAAACATGAGATGTTTAGATTTAAAATATGGATGCTTACTAAAGGTAGTAAGTACATCGGATGACCCACTATGAGATTATCATATGAATGATCTATTAAATGGCAATGATTAATCTTATATGAATGATCTATCAAATGTCAATCATTAATCTCATCATAGCAATGGTGAAAATATCCTTAGACTTGAGGTACTCAAGGATATCTTGTATACTATTCCTGTGTTTTGACATCTTTCCTTGTTACCACAAGACAAGGTCACTCTTAAGGTGGTGATTGGGTACAACTATTGGTATTCGAAGGTATTTGGGTAGCCAATAAAGGCTTCACTACTCGTAATAGAAGGAGATGATACCTATAGCCTCTTGCCGAGGTTATTACTCGGCAATCTCTAGCCATAGCAGTTATGTGTCATGAAAAGAATCTTCAATGACACATAGAGTAATGAGATCCCAAGACAGGAACTAACATCACTTGGATTAAATGTGACGTAGTCAGTCTAGTAAGAGTTGAGATATAACCCATTCTCCGAATCAAGTGGGGTATAATATGGTGAAAGGACATATTGCACAGTAATTGTTTATGGAAAGGTTCATAAGTGGAATTATTAACTATTGAAGAGTTCATGAATTAATCTACTTATGTTATGGTAAATTGGCATAATGAAATCCTTCGTGATTTTCTTAAATTAAGAGTTAATTCAAGTGTCTTAGATAACCGGGAACCTAAGGATCGCACGTATAAAAGATCAGATGAAAAATATAGTGTGTGTGGCTAATTTTAAGTAGTCGACAATCGTGACTCATAGGGCACGATTGTGGTCGAAGGTGAGCCCAATTTTTGAAAAGGGCCACAATTGTGACAGAGGGCATTAATGAGTATATAAGTGAGTTCTTCACTCATACACACTCGGTCTTACCACTTCTTAAACACTCAAGTGACAGCTTAAGTCTAGAAGAGTTCTAGAGTGAGAGAGAGGTATCAAGAACCTTGTTCTTGTAATTCATGCAATTATTGCATGAATCAAAGTGCATGCAATAAGATTGTTGATCTATCTTCCATCATCTTGAGCATCTACTAGAACTCATCTAGTTTAGTGCTCAAATCACCTTTATACATTGTTTCTCCATCTTCTTTGTGTCTTCTTGGGTCATCAAGGAAGGGTTTGGTGTTTGTAACAACCTAAACAAGGAGAACGAATGAGAAAGGAGGAGAAACAAAAAGTAAAATGTTTTGTTATTTCATATTCTTTACATATCCTTGCATGCATGTATGATTTTGTTATTTTCCAATTGTCATGGAGTCAAAGTCTTGATTCTAACACTTCCGCTGCATACGCATGCATGTGATGTATGCAATAATGGCTAACATTATAGTGTTATCAGAGCAAGTTTATGCATGTTCTAGATGATGTATTGAACATGTGCAAACAGTTTGTTGGGTTGTGACTGACTTGCATATTGATTTGGAACAATTTTTGTAAAATGTAGAAAAATGGTTTCTCTGATTTTCTTTCTCAGAAAATTTTATAAGATGTTATATTATGTTTTGGTAGAAGGAAATTGCAATTGAAGGTCATTTGCTATTTTATTTCGAATTAATATCCAGACTGTTCATATATTGATTTCTGGGAATTTCTAGAAAACTAAATGCATTTGCTGACTTTGAAATTTTCTTAATAATTGTAGAAAAAGTTTTATCCTAATTTTCTTCGACATAAGTGTTTATAAGATGTTGTTTTATGTTTATATAAAAAGAAAATACAATTGAATTTCATTTTCTATTTTATTACGAATTTAGTTTCAGGTTGATGCAGGTATGAAGTTTTGGAAATTCTAGAAATGTGGTGAAATGAATGCATGAAAATTCCATATTAATTTTTATAAAAATTATTTTTATAAATTTTGTGTATGCACATGCAAGGTGTGATGTTGCCACGTGTATGGGATGAATGACACTTGTTTTCAAAGTGATTATCTTATGCATATATGATGTAATGGTTAACTAGTGTTATAAGTAATGTGACAAGTGTCATACATATGTGATGTGCTGGCTATTTCCTATTTATTAATGATAGAGGTGATGTTAAGATAGAAAGAGTGCCCACAAATCAGAAGATCGCTAATCCTTTGACTAAGCCACTTCCTTAAGCAAAATTTGATCCTTGTGTACTCATATATGGTATTAGATACAAAGGCGATTGGATTTAGTGCAAATGAGAGATTGTTAAAGTAGTGCTCAAAATTTCCTCCACGTAACTTATGCTTATATGTCCCTATTCTTAGAACATCTTCTTCACTGCCATTTCCTAAAACGACAATTTGTGAACCCACCGGATACTGATGAAAGTCCACATAGCTAGCTCGATCCCAAACTATGTGCTTGCTTGCTCCCATATTTACAATCCAATTAGGAAGAGAATTAGCAACTAATGCATGAGAGCAAACATATAACTCAGGAGTAATGGTTAAGAAAGGTACCTTCTTAGGTTTAGGACAATCCCGAGAAAAATGACCTTTCTTTCTACAATTATAGCACTTTACATGTGCCATGTTTTTTCTCTCCTTTGCCCTTAGCCTTTTGCTTCTTGGCAATATGACCTTTTGGTCCATTCCTTTGAGGAGGCCGAGAACCTTTTCTCTTACCTCGATTGGCATTGTTGCCTTTAGGTCTTTTCCTTTTAGTGGTAAGAGCCATAGTAGAGGAGTTAGATGCTTTTAAGCAATCCTCCTTTATTTTAAGGTGCCTAGTGATCTCTGAAAGGGTTTTGACATTCTCATTATGTGTCAAAACAAGTTTCACATTCTTCCAGTGCTCAGAATGATTTGGAAGAGCCCGAATCACATTCAAGACTTGTTCCTCTTCAGAGATAGCCTGGCCAGCTGGTTTAAGATCATGAACCATAACACTCATGGTTCGTAAATGTTCAGCCATAGTACTAGTATTAATCTCGTAGTTCATCCACTTGAGGTGTAAATCGCGAAGGTAGTAGCAGATGTTTGACCAAAAGTGATCTTAAGTTTATCCCACATGTCCTTAACAATGGCACAATCCTCAAACTCTCCAATTAGATCGTCACGCATGAAATACAACATAGTATAACATGCCTTACGATCCTTTTTGGACCAATCTTCATAAGTCATTAAGGATGCTTGATATTGCTCACTAGTAGTATCAATATCTTTTCCGTCTTTATCTTTGACTGAAGACGCAGTCATTATGGTGGTCAAATGTTCAAGCAATTTTCATTCATTTAGAAGATATTGAATCTTCCTTTGCCGCATATCATAGTTGGACCCTTCCAATTTTTCAATGGTGGACAAATTACTGATCATGAGTTTAGTTGTCATATGTACAAGTATATATAAAAATGACGTGAGGCACATTTGCATTAATTAAATTATCAAAAAATCCACAATTCACATCGTATGATCGAAAATTTTGCTAAGCTCATAATCATCTCTTACAAAAAATTAATTAGGAATTTCTATAATTTAATTAACCTATTTTAATTTGACATATCACAAAGATACCAAAAAATTTTATATTTAAAACTAATTTAAAATAAAAACTTAATACATATAAAACAAAATTTACATACAAAATTATATAAAACTCATTTATATAATATTATTTAAAATATAATACAAAATTACTTGTAAAACATATTTATCGAATATTTCAAATTCTATTATATGAAAAAACATTCATGATTTTATAACAATTTAACTCATGCAAATTATATGGAAAAAAACATTTACATAGCAAAACTTATTTGCATAATTAAACAAAATAATCTTTAATTTTCATGAAATAATAAGCAAGAAAAAGATTAAAATGTTAATTATATATATAAGCCCATGTTATCACGACTCACGCTATCTTTCTTTGTGAATTGACATTGGCCATTGTTTGCTTAAAAAACTCTCAGAAACTTCATTCTAACTCTCAGGGCCTTTTTCTTTTAATTGACATTGGCCATTGTTTTATTAAAAAAAAATCTCATAATCCTTATTCTCGAAACTCTCATGACCCACTCTCTCTTTCTCTTTTAATTTAAAAACTTTGAAAGTTTCTCTCTCCCTTATTCCGCTCTTGCCATGACTACTGTTCTCTGCAACTCTATCTCTCTTTCACTACCTCCGAAACATTTCTTAAATTCGGTTCTTAGTTGGCCATAGCCACCAAGACTCAAAATTTATCTCCCAAACTTCTTTGTCCTTTAGATGCCCTAAAAATAAAAAAACCCATATGATGTTAACTGCCACCACGTTGTTGCCCCTAAAGAAAGCTTCCATGGCAAAACCACCACCACAAAGGAGTAACTCAGCTTTTGACAAACCGACCAACCCTGGTCTTGCACCTAACGTGCCTCTTAGTGACGGAGCATGACCCACACACACCTCCAATTAAGATTCTTGTTGGTTTTCTAATTGCCAGAATCACATAGATCGGCAACGAAGAAGGGTAGAGGAAGAAGATAAATGCTTCAATGACAGCGCGTAATATTCACACGACACCCCTCCGAGGCGGTTCTAATGGGTAAGCCAAAAACTTTCTTTCGTCTTTTTCTTTTACCCATATTTCTCTGATTAGGGTTTGTTTTGGATTAT
This sequence comes from Erythroxylum suave, assembly GCA_027563595.1. Lineage (NCBI taxonomy): Eukaryota > Viridiplantae > Streptophyta > Magnoliopsida > Malpighiales > Erythroxylaceae > Erythroxylum > Erythroxylum suave. The sequence goes on along the minus strand of JAOSBN010000002.1, from coordinate 28,182,219 downwards.
AGGTAGTAGCAGATCATCGAGAGAACAAAAACAGGCAGAGAAAAGAAAAATTGAAAGCATAACACATATGCAGTGGGAGAAAAAATTTCAATAAAATAGATTAATTGCACATACTAATCATGCTTATAAAAAGGCGATTAGAAATATGCAATTCGGCTCTGATACCACTGTATAATAATATAAAGGACTAACCTTATGCAGAAGCGTTAGATCAATTTGCTATTTACTAGTCCACGTCTTATGGTTGGTTACTAGAGTTATTGATAATTCACACCCCAAACTCTAAGCCTTGATGATTTGCTTAACGTGAGGAAGAAATGTTGAGAAAACTTTATTTCTGTATTTTATGTTATTGCATTGAATGAAAAATTGCATTGTTTCATCAGTTAAGCCTTCCCTTATAAAAGGAACAAATAACTGTTGTGGCCGTTATCTATTTGTTAAACTACCAACACTGCCTATTTTTAGGCCCTCACAAAAAATAATAATAAGTAAAATATGAGTCCTTTTTATTGTTCTTTATGAGGTCAAGAGTAAACCCTATTTTGATTCATTTTGTTTTTTATAAGGATAAAAATTGGCCTATTTTATAATTTATAAAGATGGGCTTTAGGTGAGGCATTTTATTTTTTATAAGGATAAAAATTGGCCTATTTTATAATTTATAAAGATGGGCTTTAGGTGAGTGCCTGCCTTACCATTGCCCAGAGCCGACCTTACGTAAGAGTTCTCTATGTTCTACATAGTAGTAATAATCCTACCTTAATTTTGAAAAATAAAATGTTACAAGTACATTGGGACATATATGCAATTTGTGGATGTATGTTATTGATAAATCATATAATACTTATGGTAAAAGATTAGAAAAAAAATCTTTATTTGTTTGCTTTTTGAAAATTTTTCATAATTTTATATTGAAATTATCATATTTTAATAAACAAATACACATTTATGATTTAATTTCGGAAAATATATATTTTATAAAATAGATATTTTGAAGAAACTGTATGTTACATGTTCCAGAAAAAAATTGATAGAAAAATTAACAAAAAAAAGTGTGTACATTTGAGGAAGAAAATGTTTTTATCCCTAATATTCAACTTATGTTCTTGGTGTGACTTTGCCCATATAATTTATCTACAAGGGCAACAACAGAATACTTTCTCATATGAAGTGATGGATATATACATGCACACACATATGTATAATTTCTTGAATACACGTAAGCAGAAAAGAAAGTGTACTAATGAGATGTGTGATCATTTTCTGAAAATATATTTACATGACAGCAAGAGACCAGCTACATACTCTACCAGGGGTATACCTCTTCAAGATACGGAAGAGCTTATAGCCATTAAACGACAAGCTTAGCCTATGAAATAATGACTGGTATATGTAAAAACCTGGTGCATGGCACACCGAAATGTCACACATCCAAACATAGAGAGACATAAGAACATGGCTAAATTTCAATGGCACCGAAAACCAGGCAAACCAAAGTGATGTTAAGTTTCTTGTGGTTGATAGCAAAATCGGTAATATAATAGAATACAACAAGCTGAATCATCCTAATGGTTGGTTCTCCTAGATTCTCCATTGCATCTGTTATGACATCATCGAGAACCGTAACGAGATGCTACTTTTAACCGATGCATGCTTACCCTAGTCTACGGAATGGCCAAATTAACAAGCGAGAGATATGCAGCACCTGCGACGCAGCGTGTTACTACAATGTTGACTTGAGACTTTGAAAGGGGAACCGCAAACAATAATCTGTATCCGCTTCTTGGAGATCATAACATGTGTGCATGCATTTTAAATGCTAAATATAAGTGTGTCGATCAACCCTTTGGCCACGTCTCGATCGACTTGCGAAAAATGTTGAGTTTTTCCTTGATTTCGTTTGGAAACACACAAATCTTCAGTACCAATATTAATACTTATGACGTTTGCACACACCATACCTCAGTCAACAAAGAATGCGAAATATAATTGTGACCCCATGCTCAATATACAATCCCAGAAACCAAAAGTTTTGTTTATATCAATCCTACGTATTGGGGCAGGAGCTCATAGGACCACCAACAGGGAAAATAAGCATGCTAATATCGCTGAACTTCAAAGCATAAACATTATTCTTATACATTTATATAAAAGAAAATGTCTACCTCGTTAATGCATGCAGTATAATTACATTATATGAACGTAAAAAAAGGATAACTGCTTGAGTCAAACTGGAATATAATTATTTTGGTACTGCAGAGAAATAGAGACATAGAAATTGAGGAACATAAAAAATATAAATATAAAAATACTACTCTAGGAAATTAAAAAAAAGACTAAGAAACTCAAGATAAAAAAAACATATATTATATATTCATATTAACTTGAATAAAGTAAATACTAAAACATATATTTGTTTTTATAATATATAAATTTAGTAAATTCGGAAGTAAGAGAAAATAACTAGAAAATAGGTACGAGGGATGCAAAATTGTGACCTAATAACAAGAGAGAAGACATCTTGAAATATAAAAAGAAGTTTGTAACACGGAACATTCCCAAGATACGGTACTAATAACAGCAGCCATCAGGATTTGTAAATTATGATTAATATTATGACGTTAGAAAATTGTTTCACATTATTTAAACATGAATATTGTGGTACTATGATTTTGAAGAGTAATTTATATGTTAATGGATAGAGCAGTCGAGAGTCCTAGTAACTTAGAGCAGTTGTCCAGCTTGCATGTCCAGGTACAAAGCTGGTTCTTTTCTTGGTATTGTCCAAAGATAACCTAGGAATTAGGAGATTGAGAGACAGACAAGAAGAGTTTTCCAGCTGGTGAATGCAAGGCAATTTAAACGCTTTGACTAAGACCAAAGATGAAATAAGACTGTATATAATTCATAAAAGCTAATCAAGAACTTGTGTACGAGGATACGCTACGTATAGCGCCACGGGAAGGGAAGGTCCTCTATATGTCGCTAAGTTTGACTGGCTCATAAGTGTCTGAGAAGGTTTTAGGACTTACCATCATAACTATGCTCCGCTCAGTGAGTTTCCTTTATTGGGATTTGGTTTTTGGTCTTTTTGAGGTAACGGAGGTCTGCTACGTAATCGCTACACCTTTCGTGTAGTAATTGAACTTGTGAATTTGCTATTGAACAAAGCAAGCTGTTTTGATGAATAATTACATAATGCTTTGTTATAATTCCAACAGTCATCAAAGACTGTTAATTAGTAGCCTCCCATAACAATCTTTATTAATTGAACTTATAGTTTATAGAGGATGAAAGATGCAGTAAAACCTTGAGTAAGAGTTCTCTTAGCTCCCATTTATAGGAAACTAAATTTGTATAAAGAAATATAATTAGCAGAAACGGCGTAGAAGAAAATAGCGGTCCTGCTAATTCGACTCAAATCAAATGGCACTTTTGGATCAGAAAGCTGAAGCCTGAAAAGACTCAGTTTTCTCATTAAATCAACCAATTGATGCCTGGGCCACCTTAGGGAATGATATCTATGCTAGCAAAGTTATTCAGGCCTTGACTGCTTGTCCCCACAAGTTTTGGTCCACTCGTAGGAAGGTGTTCACCATGTCTTCTTCTAGGAGACACTGACTAGCTAGATGTTTCGTCACCTAGTTAATTGCCTATCACCATATTATCTTGTTCACTTAGTTGAGAGGCATAAAATAAGGTTAATTGTTCAATAAGTACAAAACTAGAAGGGATGAGAATTGTACATTAACAGGTCCAAACCATCAAGATATAGTTAATATTAGCAGTGAAGGTGTCCTTTTAAACTTATTATATTCATTAGAATTTCATTGTTAGAATTAAAATAAATATATCATCTTATTTATCAACATGGAAATATTTCTTACAAATAAAAGATGCGAGATTCTTTTATTATTTAATTAATTTTTAAAAAACATTAATTTCAATCTTTAAAATTATAAAAAAATTCTTATGACTTAATTTTTTTGAGAACTTAATTATTTTCTTGGATTTTTATTAAAAAAGGTTAAAAAAATAATATGCACAATACATATAGATCAATTAAATGCTAATGACATAGCAACTTAACACAATTCTTTAAATCAAATTTGATCTAATTAAATCTGACATAAATTAAAAATTTATTGTAGTTATCTTAAATTATTGATTTGGGTCATTTTTAAAAAAATTACTTAAACCATAAAGCAGCCTCATGTCTTTTACCCTAATGCCTTGTTTGGTAACTAGTAATTGAGGATTTGATACAAAAATTGAGAATGAGAATGGAAAGAAGGAATAGAATGCTTGATTATGCATGCATGGTATGCAATTACTATGGCTAAGATTAAATAGATTAATAGTTATGCTAGTATTTGGTATCAAAAGTTAATAATGAGAATCAGAACATTTTTAATTATATTTAGTTATTATATGATTTATTTTGTAAACAATTAACCAAAATATTTTATATTTTATAAATAAATAAATAAATTATTTTTCAATAATTCAATAAATTATTAAATTTTAAACAATTTTGAATGGTTTTTCTTATAAGAATAAAATTAATGAAATATAAGAACTTGTTTTATTTGATGTAACAACAACGAAATTAAATTAATTAAAAATAAAGATCATTAATACACAAAGTAATAAACAATTTTGATAGTAATATCCTAATAACAAGAAATCAAAACAATGTATTGTCTAAGTAAATAAAGTCATCTTAAATTATCAATTAGATTATATAATATAATGATATCATTGAAATGAATATATTATGTCTCGGACAAACAAGTAATCATTAGACATACTAGAAATGATCTCAACGTTTTTATTATCTTCATTGATCAGTCTTGTTGGCTTAATCAATTCCATTGACAAAAGTCCTCCAACCTCTTTCAACACACCACATATTCAAGTTCTTTCTGATTAATATTCACAAAAATAACAAATGTTTTTTTTTCATATATTGTAAAGATGAAATAGATTCATGTTCATCTTCAACTGAGCTTTTTGTATTATCTGATATCCCTAAAGTTCAACATTAAGTGAATTCATACACTTCATGTGCTTTCTTTTTTTAAGTTCATATTGTGATGTTGAGAAGTTTTGAGTCACATATTCTTCATCATTTCTAATATTTGACTGCACATAATTCACATTATTGCTTGTTTCACTATCATTGTCATTTTCACCTATACTTCATTGGAATTTGAGCTCTATTCCCTAGTGCTTTATCTTTTGTGTAAAATTCAGCTAGTCAATTAAAATGGACAAACGATTTCATATATAAGGCTAATGTTACTTTATGACTCTACATAATAATAACAATCTTATCATAATTAGTTACGAGCATAAATAATAAATTCCAGTATAAAAATAAATATTAAAAAGATAAAAATTTTATTTATACATTTGCCTAACCCCATATAAATGTCATGAACAACACATAGCCAAAATACATCTAAATCTTGGCCCATGCAATTTAAATTTTGTATTAGACATAAATTAAAACCATGTTTTAAATTAGTTATCACCTAATGCATGTAAACACATTCTTTTAATGAAATTTAATTTTTTAAAACCACATGTAAATGTCTTTATCATCTATCATCATTTTTTGCTCATCATCCTATTCAAATCCGATGCCATTTTTGTTATGTATCCAAGTTGTAAGGCCTCATTATATACATTTTACTATGTCTAGGGTGCATTAAAAAGTGAACATAAATATTAAGTGTATCTAAGGCTAGTAAGGGACCTAATGGTAATTAATTTAAAAGAGAGGGGTAAATCAGTAATTTCATCATTTAGGCATGGACGTGAATAATTATATGTGAATTATGGACTAGAATGAAATTAATTGATGACTCTATATGCCAATGTGGGAATTAAAGGAAGAAGAAGGACTGAATGTGCAATTTTGCCAAAAATCAACATATAGACCAATGAGATTGACACATATGTGTAAGACTAAAAACTTATTGAAGTGGGGAGTAGAAGAGTGGGAAAGGGATGTGTATGGAGTGTTTTAACTCCAGAATTTTCTCTTCTCATCTCCTCTCCATTCCATCTCCTTAATCACATTATTTTGCATAAGGAAGCTAATCTGAGGTGAGAGTCAATGTAAAAATTAGTGGTTTTTCTTCTCCTCTTCATCTTTCTTGCTTTGCTAATGAATACCTAGAATTATAAGGTTGGTTATGGTACTGAAATGTGTATTTGTGATCTTCTATTTGGTGAATCAAGCAAAGTCAAAGGGGAAGAGAAGGAAGAGTATCGAAAAAAAAGCTAATTAGCCAATTTCAAGGTTTGGGACTCCACTTTGTTAATTTCAGTATTTGTGTATATCTGAATGTGTACAAAGATCAATTTTGGCATGAAATGGTTTCTGGAATGGTGATTTGGTGTTACTAACATGAATCGGTTGAATATGACAAGAAAGAGTCACCTTTAGTGAAATTCTATCCTATGTTCTCGGTTCACTTGAACTAGTCCTATTGTTTTATCCATAACTCAGCCTAAAGACCTCCAAATTGGGTGATTCTAATTAGATATAGGAGAATAAATGTTTAAAGGCCTAGAACACTAATTTGAACGTTTTCTATGTGAAAATTATGGAAGAAGTAGAGACTATCTTGTGATTTGCTTTTAGACTAATTTGTTTGCATATTTTAGACCCACCTTGTGCTTAACCCAATTTGAACTATTTTGAGTTTTTCGTTTCCATTTTTTTTACTAAATAATATTGGAACCTTTTCCAATGTTTATGAAAAATTGCAAACACCTAGAAATAAATGAAATATGACTTACCATATTTGAATAGAGGGTGATTAAACATTGAAATATAAGATCGAACATAATGCATGCTAAAAGAAATTTACATATATATAGATGATTTATATGCATATTTATTGCTTAGTATGACCACACAAATTTACATACAGGTTTTATGATTTCAAATGAATATCATATCACTTGTCAACATATTAATCATGAAATTGGTAAATGATTAAAGGAAAATGTTACAGTGTATATTTTATTATCTTGGTGATAGATAGATAGGAATGCCTATAGGGTTACAGGGCAACTGCTACAATTTGATACCACTAGTGTCTTCCTTTCGAGACTATAATGTCTCTACAGTTTGATACCTTTAGGTATTTATAGCTCGATGCCTTTGTATCCATAGTTTGCTATCTTCATATATCCACAACTCTCATTATCGACACTCATAGGAAATGTGCAGGCTTGACTTAGAAAGGAAATTTAACAGTTATAAATGAGAGATACATCATAAAAAACATGAATAATTTGTAACATCTCATTATCCAACCCTAGAATACTATAGATGAGAGATAGTATCAAGGGGTTAAGAAGTGCATTTCATGCTCATGCATCATTTAGCACACATACATGTTAAATTGATTATTTTACATATTAAAATGATTGTACATGTACGTATTGATATTTTCCAGGTATAATTGATTTATAAATGTGATTTTGATATGAGTTGTGGTTTTTATGTATTGAAAATTGAATTGGTGTGTAATAGAATTGATTTAGTTTTTTTTGGTGAAATTTGGAAAAAATTTGAAATTTGGGGTATTTTTAGACTAGGAAAAATGTCAAGTGGTAGGATAATTGATAAATGACAGTGAATAAGAGTCAAATGATAGTTGAAATTTTGATAAATGACTTTAGAAATTATTGATAAGCATTGTTTAAAATTTGGAGGAAATTGGATTTGAAATTGGAGTTAAGTGGACTAGTTAAATGAAAGAACATAGAGAAAACCTATAGGGATGGGACATATGGCAAGTGACAAGTGTCACTTAACAAGCCATATCTTATTCCACAATGATCCTTTTAAGTGAACTGCTAACTTCATTTTTCATTGGTCTTTCACACTATTGATTGTTCTCATCTTGGTATATCACATCTTCTTTGTGATTTTATTCTTTTATCCTTCTTCACGATTTTGATTTACCAAGCCTTTGTCAATGTTACACTTTGCTTTTATCTATCTTTTGCTACTCCCATCTTGTTGTCTTCTTCATCTTGTCTCAAAAAGCTAACCTAATCAACCATAGAAAGTTGATGATCATGAGCATGGAGGATTAACGTTTCTAGGTGATTTTAAAGAACCTAAAGTTTTATCAATTATGTTTTGCTTTAATTTTCATGGGTAGCGTTAAATGACACATTTATGATGACTAACTTGAGATTAAGGATAATAATTATGTTAACATCGGTAATAACAATACTAAAGAGATTTTGCACGATTGTGACCTTTTCTGAAATTCATGATTGTGCACCTCGATGATTGTGACTTGATAGAAAATGCGAAGAGTGATTTATGAACTAATCAATGTTAGGGTGTTTCCATATGAGATATTTAGGTTTAAATGAGATCTTAAATGAATTCAGTTGATGTTGAATGACGGGATTAAGGTGAGTGAAGTGCGTTATTTATTAAAGAATGATTAAAAGGTGTTGTAAAATGATTAAATAGTGTATTACGGAAACATAGTATTAAGGAAGCATACTTGGGAATTTGTCATTGAACATGAATAATACATGACACATAAATATGTACTTATAATTGAGTATTTACGTAAATGCGCAAATTAGTGATGTACAAATGTATGTGATTGCATGATATACAAGAGCACATTGAGCGACCGCTTCTAGACATTGCCAAGACTTCAAGGCAATAAGCTAACGGGAGCAAATTGTGAGTAACTTAAGGTGGTTTCACTATGATTATTTGTTTGTTAAATTATGAATTAAATTGATATGTAATGTGTATATACTGATTTCTGGACATTGAATGCCCAAGGTGTTTGATGCATGAATAACACATTAGAAGTGCTCCTTGAATGTGAAGGTGATTGACTAATTGTTTCTACACTTAATTGTTGAGTGCAGGACTAAAAGTCCGATGCTGAATGTGAATGTGAATACAAATATGAATGTGACTGATTAATTGTAATGATTCATTTCATGTAATGCATTTCATTTCACGAATGCATGAAAATATAAAGGCTGTTATGATCGGAGTAGCCAGTGAAAAAGAGTTTAAAGTTTAGATTATGGTAAGAGCCTCTGGCTTGCTTTGTAAAATGAGCCCAATATCCCGAACACATAAGGGACAATATTAATGAACCTAGCATCAACAACGGATATGGGACAGTGAAAAAGTCACTCAGTCATAACAAAGTAACAAACAGATGTGAGTCTTATGAACATTGCATACACATATGATATGTATGATTTGAATGATTGTGTTATATTGATGAAAGGTGTTGAATTAAAAATGTGAAAACTTAGATTAAAGTATTTTGTGATGTTACATGTTGTCAAATGTGAATTACATGATTTTATGAATTATTATGATATGTGTTTTGAGTGAACCATTGAGGATGGTTACTATATTGAGTTCGTAAAACTTACTAAAATTGCAACGTTAATTTTTCAGGTTGTTGAGAGAAATTATAGCTTCTAAGGCAGCTTAGAAGAGATCTAATACAACCTTTGATAGAAGACATGACTCAAAAGTCGGTCGGTCGGGATTGAAGGATTTAGACTAAATTTTTGTTAATTTCCTTATGTATGTAACATGCGTTGCAGACAGAGTTGTGGACTCTAATAGGTTGATATTGTATAAACACGGATGTTGTCTATAATGCTACATTGTATCTTATGTTTTATGAAATGAAATGAGAAAATGTTGTGTTTTGGAGATCATGAGATTTATTTATTTTTAATTATGATGCCATGAGATATGTGAAAGTGATATAGTAGTGCACCATTTCTGTCGGGCATGTGCATGAACGTCCATCAGGCGTACGTGTACGCATCGTATGGGAGTGGGGCGCTACAATTAGGTTGGTATTAGATCATAGTTGGCATCCATAGGGATATATAGGAATGTTAGGCATGAAATATTATGATAATTTTGGATAGTAATTGAAGTTATTGTCTAATATAGGTGATTTTCCATAGGTGATCAAATGGGACATTCCACCGACCTAGGATTAGTAGCAGCTAGTAGGGAGTCATTAGTGTTGAGACTTGAGGGAAAGCCTCTAAGAAATCCCCAGAGAAGGGAAAGGAGGTACATAAAAATTGCGAAAGCAGGGGGCTTTGGACATGTATAGAAGTACAGACCCTATAGATGCTGAGGGATGGCTAGAGAGAACAGAGAGGATTTTTGACCAGATGGACTACGAGCTAGATGAGATGTTCGACTATGCAATATCCTTATTGCAAGACCCAGTATACCAGCAGTGTACAACTGTTCTAAGCAATACCACTAGGCCTTGTAATTGGAGATGGGAAGACTTCATGAGGGTCTTCAAAGATAATTATATGCCTAAAATCTACATGGACAGAAAGATGAAGGAATTATCGGATTTGAAGCAAGGCTGTTTATTAGTAGCTGAGTATAAGAGTAGGTTTAACGAGCTAATGGGATATGCTACTTCCTTGATTCCTACTGAGGAGGACAAGTGTAGGAGATTTGAAGATGAGTTGAACATAGAGATCCGGACGAGGTTAGTCGTTTTTAATTTTGGTAGTTTTACGGAACTACAACCTGTCTCAATCCAAATTAAGCATTTGTTGAAGGATAGTCATTCATAATATGGCTTAGAGTCCATACTAAAGAGGCCCAGTGAATCTCAAGGCGATTTCGGCAGAAGGTTCAGCAAGCATCATAATCGAGCTTTCAGACTGTCGACTAGATCAAGACAATTGGGATTCAAATAGAGGGGTAGCTTCATATAGTCTAGTAGTGGAAGATGTACAGTATTGGGGCCAGTTGCCAAATTGTGATCACTGTGGGAAGAAGCACGGTGGTGAACGCTGGAAGTTGACGGGGGCTTGCCTTCGGTGTGACTCTTTTGATCATCAGATCAGAGATTGTTCTATTGTGTATGGAGCACAGTCTAGTAGGAGAAGAAGTGTGGCAACCGAAATTACTGTCCAATAGAGCCGAGCTAGTGGGTCTAGACAGAGAGGTCGTGGTAGAGGCAAAATGAATTTTGGGAGTGCTACTGGTAAGACTGAGGTGTGGAGGACCCAACCGTAGTCTCAAGCCTAAGTATATGCAATGACTAAATAAGAGGCTCAAGATTCTTAAGAAGTTGTTGTAGGTGTGTTACTTATATTTACCTTTGAGGCTTTTGCATTGCAAGATCCTAGATCTACACATTCCTTTATCGCACTGCATATGGCATCAAGGTTGCATTGTGATGGAGAGCTATTGAGATATAAATTATAGGTGAGGACATCGATAGTTAGTACCACCATGATAAGGGAAGTCTGCAAGAGGTGTTTGATTCAAATTGATCAAGAATAATTAGAGGTAGACTTGATTGTACTGTAATTAAAGGAAATAGATGTTATCCTAAGGATGGATTGAATCACTACTCATAGGGCCAATCATAAATTGCTATACAAAGGAAGTAATATTTGAATTTCCTAATCAACTGAGAGCAGTGTTCAGAGGTATTAGCTAATCAATGCTAGCCAGGCTGATCTTATTAATGAGTACTTTGAGGTTGATGCAAGGGAGATGTGAGGCTTATTTGGCCTACATCATTGATACTCAAACTAATCAGAATGTGCAGGACATTCCTAGGCTTAGGAAACAGAGTTCACAATCGATCTAGTTCTAAGTGCTACTTCTATATCCATTCCTCCATATAGGATGGCATATGTGGAGTTGACGGAGTTAAAGGGTTAGTTGTAAGAGTTGTTGGAAAAATGGTTCATTACACTCAGTGTTTCACTGAGGTCCAGTGTTATTTGTGAAAAAGAAGGATGGAACATTGAGACTGTGCATCGATTATAGGAAACTAAATCAGGTAACAGTGAAGAACAAGTATCTGTTTCCTAGAATCGATGATTTTCTTAATCAATTGCAGGAAGCTCAGGTGTTCACTAAGTTGGATTTGAGGTATCAGTATTATCAGTTGAAGATAGCAAAGGTTGATGTACCGTAGAGTGCATTCAGGAGAAGGTATGGGCATTTTGAGTTCTTAGTAATGCCATTTGGGTTAACTAATTCCCTAGTTGCATTTATGGAATTGATCAATAAGGTGTTTTAGCCCTACCTAGATCGCTTTGTGATAGTATTTATCAATGACATTTTGGTGTATCTAAAGAGTAGAGAAGAGCATGTTGAGCATCTGAGAGTAATCCTACGGATTATAAAGGAGAAACAGCTATATGCGAAGTTTAGTAAATATGAGTTTTGGCTGAGTCAAGTAATGTTTTTGGGTCACTTAGTAAATAGGTGGGGTATTCAAGTGGATCCAAAGAAGATAGAGACAGTAATGAAATAGGAGGCTCTGAAGAATGTGTCAGAAATCAAGAGTTTCCTAAGATTAGTCGGATATTACTGGAGGTTTGTCGAGGGGTTCTTATTGATCTCAGCTCCTCTAACTAAACTTTTGAGGAAGAATGTGGTATTCATATGGAATGATGAATGTTAGCGAAGTTTTGAAGAACTAAAACATCGGTTGACTACAGCGCTGGTGTTGACTATTCCATCGAGAACTGGAGGTTATGTAATACACAGTGATGCTTTGCACTTTCAAGAACTAAAGCATCGGTTGACTACAACATTGATGTTAACTATTCCATTGGGAACTAGAGGTTATGTAGTATACACTGATGCTTCACATCAAGGATTGAGATGTGTGTTGATGCAATATGGCAAGGTGATAGCCTATGCATCGAGACAATTAAGGTCTCACGAGATAAAATATCGGATACATGATTTAGAGCTTACTGTAGTGGTCTTTGTTCTAAAGATATGGAGGCACTACCTGTATGGAGAGACTTTTCAGATATATACCAAGCATAAGAGATTGAGGTATCTATTGGGTCAGAAGGAGTTGAACATAAGACAGAGGAGATGGATAGAGTTATTGAAAGACTATGACTATACTATCAAGTATCATCCAGGAAAACTAATGTAGTAGCAGATACTTTGAGTAGGAAGTCAAATAGAAGTGTAGCTCATATTCAGTTATTGAGGTTACCAAGCCTAGTTCAATTGAGAGCTTTGAATGTAGAGTTGAACCTATAGTAGAAGGAGGTGTTGATAACCACATTAAAGATGAGACCGATGTTGCATGATAGGGTTAGAAGAGTTTAGAGTAAAGATCCTGAAATGTTGAAGCTGATTGAGAACATTAAGGTAAATCCAGATTCTGAATTTGAATTGAGAGATGAGACTTTGTGGTTAAAGTAGAGGTTGTGTGTGCCTGACATTGATAATCTGAGGAGAGAAATTCTAGAGGAGACGTATGTAGCAGCTTATGCTATGCATCCTGGTACTACCTAGATGTATAATATGCTAAACTAGTATTTTTGGTAGCCAGGGATGAAGAAGCAAGTAGTTGACTACATAGCTCAGTGTTTAACTTGTCAGCAGATTAAGGCTGAACATTAGGCTCCAGTTAGGCAGCTTCATTCATTACCTATTCTGGAGTGGAAATGGGAATGAATTACTATGGATTTCATTATGAGATTGCCAAAGACTCCAAAGAAACACGATGCAATATGGGTTATGGTAGATTGATTGACTAAGTCGACCCATTTCATACTAGTGAGAGAGAGTAGCTCACTAGACCAGTTGGCTCAGAGGTCTATAGATGAGGTAGTTAGATTGTAGGAAGTTTCGGTGTTTATTGTATTAGACAGGGATCCTATATTTACTTCGAGGTTTTGGAAGAGTCTACAGGCAGCTATAGGTACGGAGTTGAACTTCAATAATGCATTTCTTCCTTAAATAGATGGACAGAGTGAGAGGACAATCAATATTATTGAGGATATGCTTAGAGCATATGTATTGGAGTTTTGAAGTGTATAAGATCAGTATATGGCCTCGATTGAATTTGGCTACAACAATCACTACCACAGTAGTATCGAAATGACATCTTACAAGGCATTATATGACAGAAAATGTCGATCATCTCTATTGGGATAAAGAAAGTTTGAGAATGGTAGAAGGCCTGAAGTTGATACAAGATACTATGGATAAAGTGAAACTACTCCGAATTTGAATAAAAGTAGCTCAAGATGGACAGAAGAGTTATGTAGATCAACACAGAATGGATACGGAATACAGTGTAGAAGAAAAAATATTTCTGAGAGTCTCATTTTCGCGAGGAATGTTGGGATTTGATAAAAAGGGTAAGCTGTGCCTTAAATACATCGTTCCTTATAAGATCATTGAGAAGATAGGACTATTGGCGTACAGATTAGCCTTATTGAGTGAAATGTCTCAGATACACAATGTATTCCATATGAGTATGATCAGGAGATATCAGTCGGATCTGATGCATGTACTATTGGCTCAAGAGATTGAAGTTGCTAGTAATTTGAGTTATATTGAGAAGCTGATGAAGATAGTGGGATATCAGACGAAACAGTTGAGAAACCAGGTAATTTCATTGGTGAAAGTCCTATGGAAGGATCACTCGAGTGAGGAAGCAACTTGGGAAATGAAGGAACACAGAGAAAGCAATATCCCTACCTGTTTCATCAATCAGGTAAAAATTTCAAGGACGAAATTTCTTATAGAGGGGAGAGATGTAACATCCCATTATCCAACCTTAGAATATTGTAGATGAGAGATAGTACCAAAGAAGTGTATTTCATGTTCATGCATCATTTAACACACATACATGATAAATTGATTATTTTACACATTAAAATGATTGTACATACATTCATTGACATTTTTAGGGTATAATTTATTTACAAATGTGATTTTGATATGAATTGTAGTTTTTATATATTGAAAATTGAATTGGTGTGTAATAGAATATACTAAGAATTTTTTATGAAATTTAGGAAAATTTTGAAATTTGGGGTATTTTTAGATTAGGAAAAATGCCAAGTGGTAGGATAATTGATAAATGGTAGTATACATAAGAGTCAAATGGAAGTGGAAATTTTGATAAATGACTTTAGAAATTATTGACAAGTGTCATTAAAAATTTGGAGGAAATTGGATTTGAAATTGGAGTTAAGTGGGCTAGTTAAATAAAAGAACCTAGAGAAACCCTATAGGAATGGGATATGTGGCAAGTGACAACTGTCACTTGCCAAGCCATATCTTATTCCACGATGGTCCTTCTAAGTGAAAGCCTAGCTTCATTTTTCATTGGTCTTTCACACTATTCATTGTTCTCGTCTTATTTTTCACATCTTCTTCATGATTTTCTTCATTTATCCTTTTCACGATTTTGATTTACTAAGCCTTCATCAACATAAAACTTTTCTTTTATCTATCTTTTGCTACTCCGATATTGTTGTCTTCTTCATCTTGTCTTAGAAACCTAACCTAATCCACCTTAGAAAGTTAATGATCATGAGCATGGAGGAATAGTGTTTCTTGGTGATTTTTAAGAACTTGAAGTTTTTATCAAGTAAGTTGTACTTTAATTTTCATAGGTAGCGTCAGATAACACATTTATGATGAGTAACCTGAGATTGAGGATAATGATCATGGAATTGATTCTTTAATATTAATGTGGGTAGTAACAATACTAAAGAGATTATATTTTAATTTTTATGGGTTAATGTACGCATGAGTTGTTTTATAAAGAAACAATTTCAATGAAAAAAATTTAAGAGATGAATGATTTGAAAAATGGAGTTCGAAATATGATGATGTGTGGATGAAGAGGTAGATGGAGTAATGTCTTATTTTTGTATTATAAGGAATGATAAATCATAAGTTTTGAGTTCAGAAAAAGGTTGTATTTTGGTCTCTTAAAATGAGATAAATTAAGTAATAATTGGGGTTAAAATGAAGGTGATAATGAAGTAGAAAATGTGCAAAAAATTGATGATGGAAGAGTATATGAATATGTTCTTTTTTCGTTTCTGCGATCAATCATGAATTTTTGAATTGTGTGTAGTTGATATTGAACTGAAATTGAGGTATAAATGAAGAAGTTAACGACTTGAAATGGTGGAATTTTGGCAATGAATTGTTTCATACTTTGAATGTGATGCTATGTAAAAAGGATAGGATTTCATGTATGATAATATGTAGTTGAAGATACTAAATCAATTGATTAGAGGATTGATAGTTTAATGAAATCAAATTGGTTTTTGAATTAGTGTGGAATGATGTTGTGTTAGAGGTAAAGAATTATGGAAATTTGTTGAGAAATTGATGTCATAAGGTGTGTTGAATTCAGATAAAAAGGGAGAAGAAAACAACGCAAGGCACGATCATGTCAGCACGATTGTGGTTGGATAGAAGGAAAACCTTTTGTCATAATTGAGCTTCTGCATAATCGTGACCTTTTCTAAAAGTCAAGATCATTCACCCCCACAATCGTGACTTGACAAAAAATGCTAAGAGTGTTTTTTAAGTGATTTATAAACTAATCAACATTAGGGTGTTTCCGTATGAGGTATTTAAGTTTAAATGAGATCTTATATTGATTTAGTTGATGTTGAATGAGAGGATTAAGGTGAGTGAAGTGTGTTATGTATTAAAGAATGATTGAAAGGTGCTGTAAATTGATTAAAGAGTGTATTATGGAAACATACCTGAGAATTTGTTATTGAACAAGCATAATACATGACACATATATATGTACTTACGATTTAGTATTTATGCTAATATGCAAATTAGTGATGTAAAAATGTATATGATTGCATGATATAGAAGAGAACATTGAGCGACCACTTCTAGATATTGTCAGGACTTCAAGGCAATAAGCTAGTGAGAGCAAACTATGAGTAACCTAAGATGGTCTCACTATGATTGTTTGATGTGTGTGTGTAATCATTTCCAGACATTAAATGTTGGAGGTGTTTGATGTATGAATAACACATTAGAAGTACTCCTTGAATGTGAATATGATTGACTAATTGTTTCTCAACTTAATTGTTGAGTGCCCGAATAAAGTCTAATAATGAATGTGAACATGAATACAAATATGAAAGTGACTGATTGATTGAAATGATTCGTTTCGTGTAATGCAGTTCATTTCATAAATGCATGAAAATAAAAAAGCTAGATGTGACTGGAGTCGCTAGTGAAAAAGAGCTTAAAGCTCAGATTATGGTAAGAGCCTCGGGCTCGCTTTATAAAATGAGCTTTGTATCCCCATTGGATAAGGGACAGTATTAAGGAGCCTGGTACCTATTACAGATATGGGATAGTGAAAAAGACACTTAGTCATAACAAAGTAACAAATGGATGTAAGTCTCATGAACGTTGCTTACATATATGATATGTATGATTTGAATGATTGTGATGTTTAAAACTTATGATTAAAGTATTTTGTGATGCTACATGCTATCAAATGTGAATTATGTGATTGTGTGAATTATTGTGATACGTGTTATGCGTTAACCATCAAGGATGGTTACTTCGCGGAGTTTGCAAAACTTATTAAAATAGCAATCTTGACTTTTTAGGTTCGAGAGAGACGTCATAGCTTCTCAAGAAGCTTAGAAGAGCAACTTTTGGATAAAAGATATGACTCAAAGATATTCGTAAATGTGTGTGTGTGCTTGGTGGACGATTGCCATTAATGGACATCCAAAGTAAGTGTTTCCCCATTAAGCTTTCAAGCTTAACATGGGTGTTAATTTGTGTAGGTCCAAATAGTAGGAGTAAGGCACAGGGATCATTTGTAGGGACCAAGGCCAATCGTTAAAAGTAAAAGTATCTTTGGCTGTGTCTTTTGATTAAAGAATAATTGCATATATAATGAAGGAAATTGTAGTTTCTTAACAGTTTGTAATTAAGCATTTAAGTTATCTTTAATATTTCTTTTGGATTACTATAAAAATGTGATGACGTAATACTATTTTTAAATGATAATGTTAAGGGATATGAAATTTTGTAATATGTATATACAACATTGAGTAGACAAATGAGTGATGACAATCCCTATAAATGAATATAATCGTATGCCATGAACATATGTACAAGAATTTGGGTACCATACATGTAGTTGGTTGTAGGTTCCATATAAGTAGTGTTACACAAGTATCTTCTTCAGAATTTTAACTTAGGATTCAATACGATGTTTTGTTTTAGAATTAGTTTAATGAATTCTTTCTTTAAGACACCTTTTAATTTTAGCATAACATCCATTCTCATAGCTACAATCTATCTTCCATGTGTTACATGCTAGATTATAAAATATGTTGACAAGTATTTCTCTTCCTCAGTGTTCTAGTATCTTTTACTATTCTCTCTTTCTTGAATAGGTATAGATTTCATATTATTTATATTTTCTTCATAAGATTATATCTATAAGACATATGCAATTATAATAGAAATGAAAAATAAAAAATAAGATTGTTTTTTAAGAAAATATATTGAATTTGGACATTAAAGGCAAACAAGAGATTTATAAACTACAACGAGCAGCATATAGTTATGACGCTAATTAACATACATTAATTAAAAAAAATACCAACCATCCTAGACATTGAAATAACTAAATATTCCATATTCTCGCCTAATACTCAGAATTTTGGAATCTATTCTTGTGTATGTTGAGATAGGTTTTGATTTGTTGGGTTAGGTTGTTATGAAACTGCTCCTTAGTTGATCGTCGATTATGAAATATACGAAAGTTCCTCTCATCCTAGATGGCATTGATGATAAATGAAAGAGTTATACATAGGCACTAGTTGATAGCATCATTCGAGAGTGCAAACTGACAACTTTATGATCTTATCAAGCTGTGATCACTAGAGGAATTTACAATGCCACATCTTTGGAGAATTAACTTCCAGCTAGATTTAACAAATTCACACTGGAAAAACAATTCATCATGACTTTTTTGAACCTTTTGAAATAGGATGCACTAGTTTGGAATACTCTTCAACTTGTCCACTATTGGCATTCTTTCTTTCATGGTTGTCCATAGAGTGAAGGTAGCTCAGGGGTGGTATCATTTAATCTAAACAACCTTAGTCCAGGGAATTATGGTGTAGTGTCTCTGCAAGAATTTCCACATGATTGGTTAGTCAAAGCTCCTCGCCTGGAGTGTTTCTAGATAATGTTATCCTCCCTCCAATTAGGTTTGATTGTTGAATTTCATCAAATATTGATACGTGGACTGTAGTTTGTATAAATAGATTTGTCCTTAAAGCAATAAAAATAGTTACCCTTTGGTTAAGAAAAGATTTGTAGCTACCCATCCCTTATAGGTTGAATAAAGGGCCATAAGATAACCAATTATCAAACTAGAAATTTGTTTGCTCACCATCTCCAATCAAGTTAACAAATTCATACCTCAAGAATTCTCGTGCTGCAAATGTAAAAGAATAATGCAACATTTATAGAGAATTAACTTCCGGTTAGATTTAACGAATTCATATTGTAAAAGAATAAAAACATTCAATAATAACAACAACATCCCAATACAGATCTTGTTGAGATACAGAGTCTAGGGAGATTTAGAACTACGTAACCTTACCCTTAATTGGTAAAGTGGATGTTTCCAATAAACCCACAGGAAAAGAGATTAAAAAGAAAAGAAAAAGTTTTTAATAACTATTTGTAAAAAGCAAAAGCAAAAAATACAAACAAATAGTTGCGTAAAAATAACAATAAAAATAATAAATAAATAAAAATAGAATAAAATAAACATAAACATAAACATAAAGGATAATAATAATAAATAGCAAAAATAAAAGTAAAACATAAATAAATACAAAATAATTAATAACAATAACACAATAAAGATAAAAATATAAAGAATAAAAGTAAATGATAAAATAAATAAATAAATAAAAAGAAAGAAAACAAATAAATAAATAAAAATAAATAATTGAAAAAGAAAAAAATTTACATTAAGTAAGAAAATGTTTAGGTTAAGTAACCAAAGGGGAAGCACTATAGATAAAATGTTTATGTTAAATACAAGACAAAAGACTTAAAGGAAATATTTAAAAGTCTTAAGAGGAAGAGAAGGACCTCTTTATGCTAGATTTTTCTACCCATATCCTAGTTTGCAAAAGGTTCCTATTGAGGGCCAAGTCCTCGGTAAGTTCCAGCA
The DNA here is from genome assembly GCA_027563595.1 of Erythroxylum suave. Classification (NCBI taxonomy): domain Eukaryota; kingdom Viridiplantae; phylum Streptophyta; class Magnoliopsida; order Malpighiales; family Erythroxylaceae; genus Erythroxylum; species Erythroxylum suave. Next base: position 28,162,147 of record JAOSBN010000002.1, on the reverse strand, counting down.
AAGTTAAATCATTTCTAATCACCTCCCCTAATTCTTCCTAGGTGATATATGCTTAATTGATTATTTAATTATTCCATAACACTTAACGATTATTGAAATGAAATTGCTTATGATACTCACTTTAACTCATGTGATTTTGGGCACAATTCGGAAGCAAAGAAGTTAAAATGAGTTTAACGTATGATAATTGGGCGATTTTCAAAGATTAAATTTCAATTGTCCTCACGGAGTGAGAAGAAGAAAATTAAAAGACAAGAAAACGAAAACACGAAGAAAAGAACGCATGAAAATTAATGGACAAAGAAGAACACCAATATGGCAGTGCATAAGTAAAAGTTGGTTGGATGATAGACGCATATAGAAGGTGAAACGTAGCACAAGCAGTAGATGGCATGCAAGAATAAAGATCCAAAACAGACCAAAAACGACAGCACTATGATGGATGTCAGCACGTGCATGTTTTTGCATGCAAGGGACGTGAAGCATGAAGAGAAGCAAAAATGATGATGCAGTGGAGCATGAAACATAGCAGCATGAAGAGAAGCAAAGATGACATCACAGTAGAGCATGAAAAACAACATCATGATAGAATTAAGTAGGAAACGCAAATGTTGTTGCAAAAATGCAAACGTTTCATGCAAACATATTCCATATCAAGACGACAATGTACAGCTGGGAAGGAGTAACCGAAATGTAGATGCAATGGGAGGAAACACAGACGTTGTATAAGGTAACACATAGTAATAGATGAGGGTTTTAAGAAGAGTGTATAAGAGCAGTGTACCAACAATTAATTCACTAAATAGAGAACAGTAGCGTAGAAGAAGGGAGGCGCAGTAGAGAGCTGACAATAAGTCTTTAGTTGGGGTTATTTCAATAGGGTTGAATCATTTTTCTAGGAGAGACCCATGAAGGGCTAGATATCTCAATGCCGGTTTGGAGATGGCATTGATGCTGACGATCTGTTTACGTATGGATAATCATACTCTCATTATTTTTTGGTTATTTGTGTATGAACTCATTGGTTATTATGAAAAGATGTTTTTAATGCATTCATTGAATTGTTTATTTGCAAACCCATTGCTAGAATTTCGATATAATCCGTAATTGTTATGTTGCAATTTATGTGTAGTGACTAATGATTCATAATCATTAGGGATAACAAAACCTAGGTTAAATGACACATCATATGTGGTTGTTGCCTTGATTAATTAGCTTTCCTAATTTGTAATGCCACTTTATAATTAAATCTAGAGAAAATATCTTAGGTTATTTGGTGGTTAGGTTTAATTATCGATCGTATCTTGATTAAATACTACTTAAGGGAAAACTTGATTTAATTATTAACTCAAGATTAATAGTTGCTGGGAGAGGTTAGAGAACAAAAAATTAATGAAATTTGTTTAATTAGTTTGTAAGTCGAGATTGAATAAAAAAATCAGATCCCTACCGAATTCCCCACTTTTATCATTTTTGCACGTTTTCTTTAATTTTTTATTAGTCTAGTTTCATTTCATTTTGTATTTTCAAACCCTAAAGACCGATTAATTTCATTTCAGTAATTTTTCACACCCTCTTTATGGGATCGACCTAGACTCACCACTGTTATAGTGATAGTCTAGTTATTTTATTTTGAATAGCATTCCGATGCATTGTCACTAAGTCTTATGTTTTAATTTTCTTTTTCTTACTTGATAAAGATAAGTGGAAATTAATCTTCGAAAAATGACCCAAATGTAGTGCTTTCGACTCACTTTAATATCTTTGCTTCCAAATTATACCTAAAATCATATATGAATTAAAGTGAGTATCATAAGCATTTTCGTATCATTAATCACTAAGTGTAAATGATTAAATGTATCAACAATTAAGCACATATCACTAGGTCTTCCTGTTTTTCTCTTACAGTCCTTAAGTACAATCATGTCACTTCTCACTCAGGCATCATATGTCTTCTCTTAACATGTTTGAATTACCTATGTAATATCCCATCACCAATGGGAAGGGAAAAATAGTAATTTGGAATAGTTTATGAGTGCTTAGAATTGTTTTGATATGTTTATGCATACACATACAAGTGAATAGTGAATTTTCCACATGTAAATGACTTTACATGCATTCATGACATTTCCTGGTATATTTGTTAATAAATGTAATTGATATGAAAAATGTGATTTGTGTGTATGAAAAATTATGTTGGAGAGGGTCATTTTGGTTTTCCGATTTTTGGAGAATTTTAGAAATTATTTTCTGAAATTTCGGGGTAATTTTTGGACTAGGAAAAATGCCAAGTGGCGGAATAATGGTTTACCGGTAGTAAAAATTACTGTCCAATGGCACTGGAAATTTAGATACATGAATTTAGGAATTATTGATTTGAGCCATTGGAATTTTGGAGAAAAAATTGGAGTAGAAATTGAATTGTTTTTGGAAAGGAAATAAAAGAGGGCCTAAGCATGTG
>JAOSBN010000002.1:28138674-28159586 GCA_027563595.1 Erythroxylum suave | reverse complement strand
AGGTTACTCAAGAAGGGAAAAAGAAAGAGGAAGGGAAGAGCTTTCTTTAGAGCCAAGAATCTCACTAGTTGGTGAAGGTTCAAGGAAACCAAGTAAGCCCGATCCAAGGTGAAGAAGAAAGACAACAGTGAACTTGGATTCTCGAGAGTTATTAATGGGTAATTTATTTATAGTTATTGTGTGATTGGGCAAATTATTACCTATATGTGTGCATGTACAGCTTGCTTGATAGTGAATTATGTGATTGTTGAAAAAAGCATTTGATTTATGAAATTTGATCAAGTTATGCCATGGAAATATGTCATGACATTTTGTTTGACTGAAAAGATAGACAAGCATGAAAGTTTGAGCATATGATTAAATGAATATATGCTTTTGTTTGGGCAAGAGTGGAACCATTCTGCTCGTCACGTGCATGTTGACAAGGGCTTTCTTCTGGCTGCCCGCTTGTGGCATATGAGCTCCAAAAAAGGACTCATTTTGTTCATGGTGTAAACTTCGGTTTCTCCATTTTGAATTCATGGAACCCTCGAGTCATTCGTTTGTGCATTGCATCTTTGAATTGTCAAGTATGATGCATTTGGATGTTATGTGTTCTACATTAATCTGCTTACTTGAGAATAATTGAAATTGCTTAGTACCTATACATATATATGCTTGGATTTGTGCTAATTACTGATGGCTATAAATATATTAGCCACTGAATCGTGTAGCTCAACCCCTTTTCTTCCCTCCTCAGGTGCAAAAAAAACAAGACAACAGTAATCCTTGCAAGGCATCGAAAACTCCAAGATAGCTAGAATTATTTTTGTATTAAACTAGTAACCATTTTGGATAGCTTTATAGGCATGTCAAACATGAGCATTTTGTATTTTATATGAAGTTGATGTGTATGTTGACATATAAGTAAAACAAAATCAGACTCTCACCCTGTTTAGAAATGAGAATGTGAAATTGAGTCTCTTCTATATATGATTTTGTTATTTTAAAAGATTGGGATTATGAAATGTACATGTGCTTTTCTTCTTTGTTGAGATTGCAAATGGTTATTAGTATTAGAACAGCATATTAGAGTTGGAAGGATTGCATGTGATAAATCCTTAAGGCGAGATTCAGATTGAAATAAAGAGATATTCATTTTGTAAGCTTCCATAGATAGAGAGGTTGTGTTCTAAATTCAAATGAAAACACAGACGGAGAGTATCATTTGTGATGATATCACACACAGCCGCAAAGGAAAACAAAGACAAAGAGAATCGTCTGTGATGACGTCACACATAGATGCAAAGGAAACACAGACGAAGAGTATTGTTTGTGATGATGTCACACACAGGCGTAAAGGAAGACAAACGCAAAGGAAATAGCAGACGCAAGGAATTGTCTGTGATGACATCATATATAGATGTAAAGAAAGGCAGACGATAGAAAGACAGATGATAGAAAGACAGACGATAGAAAGGCAGACGATAAAAAGACAGACGATAGAAAGACGGATGATAGGAAGATAGACGATGGAAAGACAGACAATAGAAAGGCAGACGATGGAAAGACAGATGATAGAAAGGCAGACGATAGAAAGGCAGATGATAGAAAGGTAGACGATAGAAAGAGAGACGATAGAAAGGCAGACGATAGAAAGATAGAAAATTAAAAGACAAACCATAGGCAAACACAGACCATAAGCCGAACATAGACGATAGGCGAACCACAGATGATACAAAGAGGAAGTTAAGAAGTTATGCTAATTGTCCCAAAGCATGTACATATGCAAATTGTGGACTCACCAATGCTATTCTTTGACATATTTAGGCTTGAATGGAGATGAACCAAAAAGGGTTTAGTTTTGAATGCATGGTTTGTGTAAAATATTTGGTATCCGAATGCAATAATTGGGCTCCAGAAATGGGGTCTAACACAAACCACCGAAACTCTCTTCTCCTCTCTTCTATTTTTTCTTTTTTCTCTCTTCTCAATTCCCATTTACTTTTGTTCTTCCACTTATACCCTTAATGAATATAAAATAACCATTTTGCCCTTCTTTATATGCCTTGTATCTTTTATGATTAAGTGACCTCCCAAAAAAATGCCCTTCATGAAATCTTACTACCTTAACACTTTAATTCAATTAACCTATGTCATAAAATCTTGCTAACATTGACATAATAATTAACTCCACAAAATCAAATTCACAATTCAATTATAAATCAATTATACCTAGAATGTCTATGAATGCACGTACAATTATTTTCATATGCAAAAATTCAATATTCATGAATATGAGCATATCATAGAATGCATGAGCATGAAAAAAAAAAGCTTTTTCTAAGCTCTCATTGATCACTCGTATTTACTATTTTAACCTTCCCACAGGTAATGGGATGTTACAACTCTCCCCTCCTTGAAAGAAATTTCATCCTCGAAATTCTTACCTGCTTGTTCAAACAGGTAGGGGTATGGTCTCCTCATATGCTCCTCCATTCCCAAGTTGCTTCCTCAGTTGATTGATTCCTCCAAAGGACTTTCACCAATGGAATGAATCGGTTCCTCAAATTCTTGAGCTGAGATCCTACTATCTTGATCGGCTCCTCAACGTAGCTTAAATTACTAGCAACCTCAATTTCTTGAGCCGGTATCATATGTGTCGAATCCGATCAGTATATTCGGAGCATACTCATATGAAACACATTATGCAATTGAGACATCACATTCGGTAAGGCCAACTTATAAGCCAAAGGTCCTATTCTCTCAATGATCTCATAAGGACCAATGTACCTAGGGCTTAACTTGCTCTTTTTACTGAATCTCAGAACTCCCCCTCAAGGTGACACTCTCAGGAATACTTTGTCTCCCACATTGTGCTCCATATCTCGTTGGTGTTGATCCACATAACTCTTTAGTCTATTTTGAGCCGCTTTAATTCAGCTTCGGATCAATTTCACCTTATCCACTGTGTCTTGTATCAACTCTGAGCCTTTAACCATTCTCAAGCCCTCTTCATCCCAATATAATAGTGACCAATACTCTCCACCATACAGTGCCTCATACGGTGCCATCCCGATACTACTATGGTAACTGTTGTTATATACAAACTCTATCAATGCAATATATTGATCCTAAGCTCTTCTAAACTCCAATACACACGCCCTGAGCATATCCTCAATAGTCTTGATTGTCCTCTCACTCTGTCCATCTATCTGAGGATGAAATGTTGTACTGAAGTTCAACTTAGTACCCATAGCAGACTGCAAGCTCTTCCAAAACCTCGAAGTAAATTTGGGATCCCTGTCTGATAAAATAGACACTGGAACCCCATATAGTCTCACCACCTCATTCACATATCTTCAGGCCAACTGATCAAGTCAATTATTTTCTCTAAGAGGTAAGAAGTGGGCCGACTTAGTCGACTGGTCCACTATCACCCATATAGCATCATTCTTCCTCGGAGTCTTAGGCAATCCTATGATGAAGTCCATAGTAATCCGTTCCCATTTCCACTCCGGAATAGGCAACGAATGGAGAATATATGATTGAAGAGTTAGAATAATCAAGTTTCTTTGATATGTAAACCTAAGAGAAAGTAAGACAAATATAAGTTATAATGTTTAAATGATCAAGGTTTGTGACTAAGGATACATACCCGGGAAAAGTCAATTAAGCGTCCATTATACATAACATATATACATATGTGTATGATTGAATACTTATGTGAATGATCAAATTAGTGATGTGTATAAATGTGTGTATTGCAAGGTTTAGACGTGCAAGTTGAATGCTAGCATCCAGACATTACCAGTCTATTGAGGCAATAGCTATCTGGAGCTTACTACGAGTAACCTAGATATTTCTCACTAAGATCGATTGTATTTGCTTAAATTTCAATAAATGAACTGTTATTTATGTGAATGTGATAATTCTAGACATTAATAGTTCGAGGAGTTCGATAATTGTGAATGTATTGGGAGTGTTCTGATTGTATGTAAATTTGAAAGAAATATGTGTACTCAACGAAACGTTGAATGCTCGACTGAGATTCGATGAAAATGTGAAAAGTGAATGTGTACTCAATAAAAGTGATTGATTTCATATATATGAATTGATGCATCTCATTATATTGAAATGTACGATCAGATAAAGGAAGTTATGATCGGAGTGGCCAGTGAAAAAGAGCTTAAAGCTAAAAAATGTGTATAAAGAGCCATAGGATCAGTATTAAAATGAGTCCACTATCTACAATAGATACGAAACAGTTGTCAATGAGGCCAGTATGAACAATGGATACAGGAGAGTTGAAGAGTCACTTAGTAATAGTATTGTAACAACGAAATTGGAGTTTAGGACTATGTTTTTGGATTCAAGGAATGGCTTAAACTTTAGTCAGCTGATATCCGAGGAGTCAAGTAGATTGTGCATAGTTAATTCCTCATTTCATGTAGAATATGTTGTAAAGAGCAACAAACTCTAAGATATTTTTATGATACTATATATACAGATTATGTAGCATTTGCTACAGTGTAATTATGTTTTATCAATGGAATGAGGAGTTTAATCTTTGGATACCTGTGTTATATATTTTGATGCCATATTAAGTGAATGTGACTGCTTTCAACATGCTTCTTTCTTAAGGCATGTGCCTGTATGTAATCTAATTCCTAAGAATGAAAATTATGATGGTTACCTGTATAAATGTCACAACACTAGATGGATGTCGACTGTACTTCCATGTCATTAAGAAGACTCCCCACATTCCTTCCTAACAATTCGTTCAAAATTTACTCCATTTGAACTTATAAAGAGTTAAATAATGATACGTTATGAATTGATCAAATTTGGCTTCAATCCTCCTCTGACTTTCCAACTTGACCAAATGTCTATTAAAATTTTTAATTTGGGCTCCAAGTATTCAAGCCTATTCTGTTGGAAACCTAATAAAACTTGTTCTCTCATGTTATCTACTACATTGTTAATCTATAAATAATTTAGGTGGTACTTCTACCTAAGATTATAGGTGTTATAGTAATTCCCATCCATGTTGTAATGCCTTCACTGAGTTTGAAGAAAGGGTTTGCAAGTTGCTCTTAGTCTAACATTGTTGTAATTTTTTTCAATAAGTTTTTCTTTTTAGGGACATACACTCATGCAAAAAATTTCACTTTCTGAGCTTTAAGCCCATTTTTGGTGGCTACTCCTATTACAATAGCCTTTATCTGTTTAAACATTCATTTAATGAAAAGCATCACATCTCATTATTTCAATCAATCAATTGTGCTCAATCATTCGCATTCGTATTCACATTCACACTCATCATCGGACCTTTGGTTTGATATTCAACAATTAAGTTGAGAAGCACTTATTCAGCCAAATTTATATACAAGGAGCACTTCTAGTGAGTTTGTTATGAATCAAGCTCCTCGAGCTTTCAATTTCCAGAATCAAAGCATTCATATCACATAACAATTAAAAACATAAATTAAAACAAGCAATTAAACATGTGAGACCATCTAGGTTGCTCACAGTATGCTCCAGATTAGCATTTGCTTTCATATTCTAGAAATGTCTGGGCACTGACATTCAATTCTATTTATCATCATCATGCAATACACACATTGCGGACACATTACTAATTGAATAATCACATAAACATTTAGTTATACACATATGTATGTGTAATGTCTAATGCATGCTCATGTTGAGTACTCTGGGTATATTTCTTTAATCACATCACATGATTTTTAACAACATCATTTGTGTGTGTCAAGCTTAATCTTAGGTTTATACCTCAAAGAACTTGGTCATTCAATAAAAAAAATTCAATCTTCATCATTTCTTTTCTAGCAATATTTGATCACATAATATTCAAGTTCTCCTTTATTCTTACTCAATACACATCATTCAATCATTCACTAAGGTTATTTTAGCTTCCTAAAATCATAAAATATCCCATTTATCATTTGTATTTACTTAATATCATCATTCATCTTAATGGAATCACATTAGCCATCATAGGCTCACCTTCATTCTCATAACATTCCAAAATTCCATTTTTGAACACTTAATATATAACAATCTATTCTTATGTTTATATCCTCAATCATCAACCTAAACATATCACTCATTTTTATCTGTTATTCCCACATCAAACTAAGTACATTTTAAGTTCCATTCAAGCCTAAATATATCGTAAGAAAGCATTGACAAGTTAATAATTCATATATGCACATGATTTGGGACTATAATATAAATTTCACTATAGATGTCAGATAAAGGTCATTCAATTACTGTTTTGAAGAGGACTTTGAGTTCAACAACTTATGTGAAGACCTCGAAGAGAGATTTTACTATATAAAGGGTCAAAATCACACATTTATGTAGGTGTCTAGAGAATGTCTACCCAGCAGACATGATGACCAAACAGACATTAACGGAGCTGGAACGTTGGAATTCCAGAGAATGCTTGCCCAGTAAACATAAAGTTTGCCCAACGGAAATTTACTGGCCAATTTCCAGATTTCCAACTCCTACAAGTTACATCTAAACCATCTTATGCATATATATCATTTCTAACTTATTTCCTCATTAATTCCCCTCATTACCACTTCCATTTCAACTCAATATCATTTACAACCAAATTATGATTTATGTTTGGTCATCAACTCATAAATATAACATTCAAACTCAAACACATTCATTGTATTTTTCTGCACATGTTCAACCCCCTTTATCACCTTCATCTCATCTCTAACTTATTACACTAATTCTTCCTATAGTGCTCTTTTCCTGTAGCTCTAAACTTAATTTTTCTTATCTTTAAAACAACCAAAGTGATACAAATTATTATACTAGTAAAACAGAACAAGTAAACATCCATTTACATGTCAAAATTTTCTGCACACAGTTAACTCCATTTTGAACTTTACTTTGTCTCTAAATTATCATCTTACTTATTCTCATTTTAAGACAATAGACTACCCTTTCCTTTGGTTTTGAACTCATTCTAGTTCATCTCTATAACATTCAAAGAAATCCATGTTAATATACATGAAAACAGAACATGAAACTTCCATTAACCACTTAAATTTTTCTGCACTTTCTCCTACACAATTTTAATGATCTTTCATTTATAAACTTATCTCTATATCATCTCTACATCAATTTATGAATCATTAATCATCATACACATAAAAGCAAGACATGAACATACCTAAATTTATCATTCACGTTTCAGCATATAATCATCATCATTTTATGCTCATTTAATTTCTAACTATCATAAAAACATGTTTTGTTCAACAAATCATGAAAATCATGCTTTATACTTACTTTCTTAACTTCAAAGTCTTCAAATCACTCTTAACCCTAGCCTCTCAAGCATCATTCGTTCCCCATCATTTATGAAGGATAGATTAGTTTTTTAATGAAAAATGAAGAAGATGATACGGTCTTGAAGAAGTAAGTGAGGGGGATTGGAAAAATGAAAGATGATAAGGGTTGTAAGAAGAGAGTGTTGAGAAAAGGAAACGAAGACGAAGAAAATGACAGCATATGTGAAATAAAATGAAAGACAATGAAGATGCCTTGCAAATAGTCATAAAATCTAAGATGGGTGTGTGACATGGCAAGTGACACTTGTCATTTTCCATATGTCACCACCTTATGGTCCCCAATTGGTCCTTTTATTAACTAGTCCATTTGTCCTCCAATTTCTAATCCAAATTTCTCCCAATTTTTAATAACATATGTCATTAAATCCTAATGTCATTCATCAAAATTTCTACTACCATCTAACACTTATTTATGCTACTATTTATCAATTATCTCACCACTTGACATTTTTCCTAGTCCAAAAATACCTTTAATTCCAGAAAATTCTCAAATTTCATCGAAATTTCTATATCACTAATTATACATACCAACCTAATTTTTAAGACATGTAATCCACAATTCACATTATGATCACATATATAAATCAATTATACCTGGTATTCAAAATATTCCTTTCAACTTTTCGAATATACTCAATAATCATCTTATGAACACGGTCACTAATTGATCCAAGCAAGGTTGGAACACTTTATTCATTATATCATGAATATTGCCAAGGACATTTATCAACATAAATAGATATCACTAAGAATCAATGCACCCATATCTGGCCCTCAAAATTCTTAAGTAACTAGTTCCTTAGATGGGGTAACATTATCTCATATTTTTCTCAGTCTCTGGATTGATTTATTTTCTTAAATGACTTTCTCCATTCATTCTTTTTCCTCTAATTTCTCATTAACTTATTCTAATGTTTGTTCATTCATACTCATTTCAATTCATTTACAATCTTAACTTTCTGAGTTGGTAACATATTTATCAAATCTAACTTATATCTCCTGAACATATTAGCGTAGAATATAATGTGGACCTAAGCTCTTCTCACGTCAGCAATAGTGTTACCTCGAATTCAAGAATCCAATCACATAGTTGGATACTTTACATTAAATAGAATATATGAACTCTTAGTAGCATATTCGACTTCTTATACCGGAGCCTCAGTTAAAAAAGTGACTCCAACGTTCACTTCTAATTCATTCAATATTAATTCATTCTTAGAAGTAAACCATCTAGTCTACTGTATATAATTCGGTGAAAGTCTTCTTTGAAAGAAGATTTCTTACTACCATCATCTATACTATTTACGAAATCTTTATCGATCAAATATTTTCATCATTGATTCATAGCCATTCCTAATACCTTAATAAGATCAATTTCAACTATTCATGATATTTATGTAAGATCAATTACTATCATACCTTACATGATTAGAGTGCTTTTTAAAATAAAGCTCTGTGGGGTAGTAGACACATTCATTTACTCTTATACTTTAGTAATCACCATCAAGATCATTACATCTTATTTAGAGATGTATTTCTGACAATTCACCAATTTATATCCTATACTAATGATGTGCTCATCTTAATTGATTCTAGACAATATTTCTCCCTTTGTGCCTGCCCATAATCATGGTAGACCTTCCCATGATACAGAATCAATTAATCTCGGCCACGATTATGCCCTACTTTTTTTTCCTTCCTTTCTCCTCAAGTCCATCATACATATCAACATCATTTACACTCTCAATGTATCCCTAATTGATCATTATAAACACTTTCACGCGCTACTCTGATTCATCTTAAAATTTTAACTATGGGGATTAAAGCTTAAAAGCATTTAATAAGTCATAAATCACTTCCTATTTCATAACCAAGTGTATGATACATAGGTACACAATAATATCACTTGTCAAGGTGATCACATTATTAGATATGTATTCATGATAACAATTCAACTTAATCTTGAGAACTTCTATATATATCACTATCATTCCTCTCATCTTCTAATTATCATTTATTCATCTTACACACCTACGTTCTCAACCAATTCAAAATTTTAGAAGTATAATCATCATAAAGTTCTGATCTCAATTCCACTAATATAATCTTATCTAAATCATGACTCTTATCACATTAATCAAATAACCAATTCGATTTCAAGTTACAACCCTCAATATCACAGTAAAATTTTGTTCTCTTTGACTTTGCTTATACACTTTAAATCATCCTTTCTACTTGTATCTCTATTTTCCTCAATCATTCTATGACAATATATTAACATCTATATCACATTCAAGGATATAACCTCACAATACATTATTAATGTCATATTCGATGACATATTCATATTCATAGATACAAATGCATTGAATCTTTGTTTATCGTATCAAACCATATACTATTTCTCCTTTCTAGATATCCACAACTTTCATTTTCTCACATTCTGATAGATCATCATCCTTTCATTGCTTCCAACAACTCAACTTTTAATGAATGCTCATGCATGTGACTCATGTAAATCTGACAAAAACAGGGAATCAGTTGTTACTACCTATTGTGACATGTCTAAAATGCATGTACCTCGACACATGTTTGAAAAACGTCCATGTAAGAGACTAAACTTGGGCTTTGATACCAAGCATTGTAACACCCCGCTTCCACTGAGCACGTATTCATACAATTCAAGGACATTTGGACACACACCCTATGAAAGCTATGCGTTAGAGCAGTCAAATACAACTCATTGCAAATTTTTCTCATACATCATACACATTTTTTAGAAAACCAATAATCTATTTATACCAATTTTATTTAAAAACATTTTTAGTCACAATTGTTACAAATTATAAACATATCATCAGAATTCCAATAATCATTTGGGCCTATTACAATGACAAAACACTTCCAGTCATAAATTCATTACATGAAAAACTTTGTCATAAATAAAAGTTATAGTATTTGTGGAATACAATTCAAATATATAAAAAAATAATTGAAGACTTATGTAGATGCAACTGATCCTGACCTCTATCTCTTATTCAACTTCAGTAGCTATACTTCTAGTTTGTCTAATTAGGTATCTCTTTTGAACCTGAAAAAAAGTTGAAATTTTGTTGAGCTTTGCGAACTCAGTGAGCTGCCCATCATCGATGGCTCACTTATAACACGTAACAGATACAGTTCATGTAATCACAAAGTTCACATCACTTCATTAATCAACATGTTGAAATCTAATGTCACTTTGTTCACTTATTTCACAATTCACATTTATCTATTGAAATACATCAGATCTCATAATTTTAATCAATCACTTGTGTTGAATCATTCACATTCATATAAAGAGTCAAGCAGTGGTGCCTTACGAATTGATCAAATTTGACTTCAATCCTCCTATAACTTTCTAACTTAACCAACATGTCTATTAAATATTTTAACTTAGACTCTGAGTATTAAAGCCTATCCTATTGGAAACCTAATAAACCTTGTTCTCTCATGTAATCTATTGCATTGTTAATCTATAAATAATTTAGGTGGTAGTTATATGTGTTATAGTAGTTCCCATCCATATTGTAATGCCTTCACTGATTTTCAAGAAAAAGTTTACAAGTTGCTCAGTCTGAAGTTGCTGTAATTTTTTTCAATAATTTTTGTTCTCAGGAACTTACACTCACACAAGAAATTTCACTTTCCAAGCTTTAAGGTCTTTTTCGGTAGCTAATCCGATCACAATAGCCTCTATTTGTTCATGCACTCATGTAATGAAATGCATTACATTTTCTAATTTCAATTAATTACTTGTGCTCATTTACTCACTTTCGTATTCACATTCACATTCATCATCGAAACTTTGGTTCAACATTTTGAGAGACACTTATTTAGTCAAATTCACATACAATGAGCACTTCTAATGAGTTTTAATGAATCAAATGCCTCAGACATTCAATGGCTTGAATCAAAGTGACTCGAGCCTTTTCATTCTTACCCTTGGAGGTCAAATCAAAAATATTTTTTTCCAAGGATTGCAGTATAAAATGCAACCTCAGGTCGTTTTGCTTAATTGGAACCAAATTAATGGAACTAAGCTAGCCTATATGTCATGATATGCAGACAAAATTAGCAAGAAAGAGGGGAGTTTTCAATCTTTGGAAACTTGGACCAAAACAAGCAAATTGTAAGAAAAATGATAAAGAGTGTTTTTTTTTGGGATTTTGGGAATGGAAAAGGCAAGTAAATAAAGGCAACGAGCAAATGATAATAGTATCCTCTTGAAAACGAGCTTCGACTATCATTGTTCGAAATGAATTTTAACTGGAGTGAATCACTTAGTTTGCATAATACTCATCATTCATCTTAATGGAATCACATTAGCCATCATAGATTCACCTTCTTTCTCTTAACATCCTAAATTCCATATTTGAGCACTTGATATACAACAATCCATTCTTATGTTTATATCCTTAATCATCACCCTAACAATATTACTCATTTTTATCTCTTATTTCTACATCAAACTCAGTACATTTCAAGCTACATTCAAGCCCAAATACATCATAGGAAAGCATTGATAAGTCCGTAATTCATATACGTACATGATTTGGGACAATAGGAACTATGGATGTTAGATTAAGATCATTTAAATAAGGTTTCGAAGAGAAATTTGAGTTCTATAACTTCTGTGAAGACCCTAAAGAGAGATTTTGCCATATAAAGGGTCAAAATGGCATATTTATGTTGGTGCCCAGATAGTGTCCACCCAGCGGACATGATATCCCTCCAAATGGACTTGAATGGAGCTGGAATGCTGGAATTCTAGATAATGTCTAGCCAGCGGAGATGAAGTCTGACCAACCAACATTTACTAGCTAATTTCCAAATTTCCAACTCCTACAAGTTACATCTAGCCCATCTTATGCATATCTATCATTTCTAACTTATTTCCTCATTATTTCCCCCTCATTCTCACTTCCATTTCAACTCAATATCTGTTACAACAAATCATGATCTATGTTTTGTCATCAACATAAAAACATAACTTTCAAACTTATACACATTCATCATAATTTTATGAATATGTTCATCCCTTTATCACCTTCATTTCATCTCTAACTTATCATATTAATTCTTCCCATTTCAAGACACCATCGTACTCTTTTTCTTTAGCTCTAAACTTGTGTTTGCTTATCTCTAAAACAAACAAAGAGATACACATTATTACACCAAAAAAAAAAGAACAAGTGAACATCCATTTACATGTCAAAATTTTCGGCATACACTTAACTCCATTTCCAACTTTACTTCATCTCTAAATTATCATCATACTTCTTCTCATTTTAAGACCATAGACTACCCTTTATTTTGGCTTTAAACTTATTCTAGTTCATCTCTATAACATTCAAAGAAATCCATGTTAATATACACTGAAAACAGAACATGAAACTTCCATTTACCACTCAAAATTTTCTACAGTTACTCCTACACCATTTTAATAATCATTCGGTTATAAACTCATCTCTAAATAATCTCTATATAAATTTGTGAATTATTAATCATCATACACGTAAAAGAAAGACATGAACATACACAAATTTCTCATTCACATTTCAGCATATAAACATCCTCATTTTATACTCATTTAACTTCTAACTATCATAAAAACATGTTTGATTCAACAAATCATGAAAATAATGCTTTATACTTGTTTATCTTCAAAGTCTTGAAATCAATCTTAACCTTAGCCTCTCAAGCATTATTTGTTCCTCATCATTTAAGGAGAGATTAGTTTTTTAATGAAAAAAGAAGAATATGATACAATTTTAAAGAAACAAATAAAGGTATTCGACAAAATCAAAGATGATGAGGGTTGTAAAAGGAGAGTGTCGTGAGAAGGAAAGAAAGATGAAGAAATTGAGAGTGTTTGTGAAACAAAATGAAAACCAACGAAGATGTCTTTCAAATGGGCATAAAATCTTGGATGGGTGTGTGGTATGGCAAGTGACACTTGTCACTTGCCACATGTCACCACCTTATGGTCCCCAAAAACTAGTCCATTTGTCCTCCAATTTCTAATCCAATTGTCTCCCAATTTTTAATAACATATGTCACTAAATTCTAATGTCATTCATCAAAATTTCTACTGCCATCTGACAATTATTTCTGTCACTATTTATGAATTATCTTGCCACTTAGCATTTTTCCTAGTCCAAAAATACCTTTAATTTAAGAAAATTCTCAAATTTCACCAAAATTTATAAATCACTAATTATACACACCAACTCAATTTTTAAGACACATTATCCACAATTCACATTATAATCACAGATATAAATCAATTATACCTGGTAAATGTCAAATGAGTGCATAAACAATCATTGTAATGAGTGCAATAATGAAATTCATATGTATGTATGCTATATTATGTATGAGCATGAAGTGCATTTCCTAATTTTCTCATTGATGTCTCTCATGTACAGTATTCTAGGATTCTAGCCCTTAGCATGGGAAAACGGGATATTACAAGAAAGGTATCAATTCCTTAAATCAAAGGAATTTAAATTGTATAAGATGTAAAATTAATCCCAGATAATGGCCCCAATTCTTCTCTTTTCTTCAAAATTCTTGCTTTAAACAAATCAAACACTCAAAATACATACAAACATTAATAAGAACATAATTATAAACTGATAAAGATGATAATTATCTAAGAAAATACTTAAAAACACGGTTAAGCACTTAGAAAAACATGCTATAATCTACACCTATTAGAACCCTTATAATTATCTTCTTCTTTTTTGTGCTATGAGTGAAGAGTAATCCTTTATAAATCTTGTTCAAGGTTGAAAGGAATCCTTTATGTTTGATTTGATCTATATAGACATATTTTTTTGAATTAAAATAATTATATTAAAAAAAGTCAAAGCCTACATATTACACTGTTTAGTACATGACATAATTAACATAAAATTAGAAAGAATATGACTACACTTGATTAATAAAAGGAGGAAGCTATGAATAAGTTATAATAGTTAATTAGTAAGGACTGGTGGGCAAAGCATTAGGTTTGCTCCTTTTACATTAACAATCTCTCTAATATAGTGTGTTATCCTCTTTTGATACTCTAGGTTATCATTTAACTATCCTCAAGTTTCTTTCATACCATATTCAATATATTGACTAGGACTAAGCTAGTTTAAGGAGAAAAACATCATCTTTCCTTGTTCCATAAGGTTTCAGGATCTATTCCTCTATATCCTTCAAACTAGAATAAGGATAAGAAGCTTCACACCTTGTAGTATGGCAAGCCTTATGGGAATTGTTAAAGATCATGGAAAAAACAAGTAGTTTCTAGTTTTATCACACAGATTGCATAGTTTACAAGTGGCATTTATGAGAGCATAATTGAAAGATTAGATCCTATCATAGGTGTTTAGTCACTCCATTATAGTTAACCACAAAACAAAGGAAATCTTAGGAGGGAGTCACCTATTCTAGAAAATGTTTTACCATGAGACATTTGTTCTCATAAGCCTAATGAAAAGGCCTAAAGACTTTATAGAGAAGAAACCTAAGGAGCACAGAAGTTAGATTGCTCCATCTTGTGAAACAGAGCACAGAAGTTAGATTGCTCTATCTTGTGAAACTAAGTCAAGGATCCTATTGCTCAATGAAATCTACATAACTTATTCCAATCTGTTAAACCGATTAGGGAGTTAAATTTATCATTGATTGAAAATAATAGATTCAATACATTATAGTTGGGGAGCAAGTATAGAGGACCCCTAGGACTCCAATTATCAATCCATAGGGGAGAAGAATAACCATCCAAAATTTGGATCTTAATATAGGGCTAAATAGTTATCATATGTTTTGAATTTTTTAACATTCTCCAAAAGGAATTTTCCTTAGTTTGACCCTCCAAAAGTTCTTGCCTTTTAGATAGTAACCATGAAACCGTTTAACCCAAAAAGAGTGTTTTTTTTTTGTAATAATTCCCCAAGTGTACTTTGTAAGAAGGGAAATGTTCATAATGTGTAAGGATTAAAGAATTGAGCCTTTATCTTCTTTATTTAAAAGCATATTAGACTAACAAAATTTATAAAATGGATGAATACAAATCATTAGTCTGAAGGAATTTTCTTATCAAATTCTTAATGGTCTTTAGTAGTTTTTTGGGAAGCAAAAAGTGGGTAGGTGGTCCAGTATGTTACTTGATTTATAAAAACTGAAGATATCAATTGCATCCTACCTAAGAAGGATAGAGCTTTACTTTTTCAACTCCCAGTTCTTGATCTCATAGATTCAAACAAGACTTGGCAGTCATCATAATTGAGTTTCCTAAAGGTGATTATCACTCCTAAATATTTTATTAGGAGAGAAGTGATTGACCTATTTGTTAGTAAGTTAATATTGTAATAATCACAAGTGCATGACATAGTCATAGCTAGTTCCAGCAAATACAGGTTAATCCCCAAAATGATGAATACTAGTAATTACCCTTCCCCTATTACCTAGCCTAAGAAATTTGATTTTTAATAAAAGAAACTAAAATTAAGTCAAGTAAAATGAAATAGGTAAGAAAATTGAATACAATCAAAGAAGCAGTTAAAAAATTATAGATATCAAGAATTAGTATTTAGGTTTTAAATCCCCATAAACCTTTAAAAAGTTGATTTTTTATTATGCAATTTTTATATTGATTTATTGAACCTTGGAGACCCCTATGTTATGCTAATATATTATTTTTGAGTCTACTAACAATTAATCATAAGGTTTCTAAACCAAATTACTCATGATAACTTTCATAGGTTACGTTATTGTTTTATGAATTCTTCTATTAAGTTTAACCCTAGTCTAGAAGATTTATGTCATCCTATCTCTAAGGTTATGATCAACTCCTTCCAATTACCATGGATCTATTCAACTTGCGATTTCACAATCACTACGTACGACATTAGATCATAGTCTAATATTCTGGATTACTAGAACATAAATAAAACAAGTAATTAGATGGCAACAGTCAATCAAACTAATTACATTAATAAAAGAATCAAATAATAACAAAGTATTAATTGAAGGTTCATCTAACCTAAACACTAATTGAATGTTTAGTTACACATTATTGAATATGAAATCAAACATAAAATATAAGAAAAATGAATTGAAAACAATGGGTTCATAATTCTAAATCTCCCTTATTCTCTTTTATCAAATATGCTTCCGATGTAGATACTTGATCTTTTATTTTGATGGATCTTACGATGAAAACTTAAGTTTTTTTTCTTTTTTAGACCAAAATTGCCCTTGGAGATTGAACTCCATGTTTGGAAATAACCTCCTCACGTCTCCTTCCTTTTACCTTCTCTTGAAAATGCCTTCTATGGTAAAATTTAGGGTTTTGGGAGATGCATAGGCTGATGTATAATTGGAAAAATGCTCAAGTAGATGAACAACTGTGCATCTCTTCTGTGCATTGAATCTTTGTTTTATTTCACTTTATCATTCGAATCTTCTTTGTTAGGTCCATGAAAGCAATTATAATCCTTATACACACTTGGAGTAAACTAGGCATCAAACATACAACAAAAATAAAGAATATAAAAAAATACAACATCTATGGGTGTAAAAATATGCATTTATCAAACATTCCCATTAAATCAAATTAATACATAATTAGAGTAAAATTATCCTAAAATTAACTTCCTAAACAATATTAATAGTAATCACATCATAATATCAATAAAATCCAATGCATGTATCTTTACACCCTCACTATGATGTCACTCAATGCACTCAAGTGTTTAAGGTAAAAAGTATTAGAACTCTCAATCAATGCATAGTAGAATTCTTATAATAGGCTTGTAATAAAGTCCTATCTCTACCACTTATGTATAAACTAGAAACAAAAAGCAAAAGCTCTTATAACTTAGGTTAGGTATGATTGGGACAATAAAAAGGTTAAATTGAAGAAAATTTACTAAAAAACATTATAATGAATCTTATTCACAATACACATAGTTCCTTCCATTGGAAAACTCTCTTCTTCTTTTTCTTTTTTTTCATATATATGCCAATTTTTTTCTTTTTCTAAATAATTTCTAGCATTCATCTTGTACCAAAATTAAATAAATATTGAACCATTCAAAAATTGAAATTTTAAACAAGTAAATAATGTAAATAACTTTAAGGGTTCAAAATAAAAAAAATTTCAAGAAAAATAGGATAAAGGATTATATTTTGGGTTTAATCAATGAAAAAGCTAAAGCTTGATAATTGTGATTTGCATTATATTTTAGGGTTTAATTTGTTAGGTATTTGGTATTAATTTGAGTGTTGAGTGTGTATTTATGTGTTAATTGTGTTAGTTTAGGTGTTTAAGTGTTTTTATGGGCCACGATCATGACAAAAAGGGATAAGGTAGCAGCACTTTGGGTCATGATCTTGATAGATAGGGTTAGATGTTGGCTACGATCGTGGCTGACATCGTAACTTGAGTTTCGCAAGATTTTTTGGACCATTTTGACCCTAACTTAAACCTAGGGCATTTAAGATATAAATACATCATAAAGGGACAAAAGTAGTAGTCTTGGAGAGTCAGGAAGAGAGCCTTCACGTCAGCCACATTTTGAGAAAAAAATCCAAAGTGAAATAAAGAGATTGAGGAAGGAGACAAAGGAAGAGAGACACGAAGAAGAAGCTTGACAAGACGTACTTACTGGAATCGGTGGCTTTCCACTATCGCTGCCTTTGCAATTCTATTCCTAATGTATTTTGTAGTTATTTCAATTTTATTAATGCATAGAATTGAGATAGTTGTTGAAAATTGGTTCTGTTGAATGTTGAGTTCTTATCTATACTCACCTTTGGGGTTTTAATTCTTGATATTAATTGAGTTTGATTTGTTGTCATTTATTTGAGTTAATTGTGATTAGATATCTGTTCTTAATAAGTTGGCAATAAAATAAAAGGGCGAGTCGAACAATAACAATCAAATTGCACTAACGAGAGTTAGGTAATTTGATAGGCAAAGAATTGAATCGAACCAGTAGAATCGTGTAACGAGAGATCGAGCTTAGGTCTCGGTAGGTTATTAGACAATTTTAGAATTATTTTAGGTTTTAGGTCGATTGTGAATCAAGAGATCACAATTCCATAATTTAAGTTAGGGATTAAAAATTAGGGTTAAGACTTATAGCTCCAGAGAGAGTAATTCACCCTAAGACTGTCTAAACCTATTAATTTGATAATTGCATAATTGATTAGATTTTTGTTAATTTCGGATTAAAACCCCCTTTCTCTCACTTGGTAATTTTTAGGTTGATTTCAATTAGGTTATGTGAGTTGCTACTTGTTCATGTTTTTGAAGTTTAACTTTCGCAATTGATTTTGATTGATTTATTTCTGCATTAGTTTATTCATTTTGAATTATTGTAATTTCATACGACCTTAGAATTTTGGACTAGATTAGCCCTTCTCGTGGGATCAATACCTTACGTACTACATGAATGACCAGTGCACTTACGAATTTACCAAGGTTAATAAATATTAAAACTTACCGTATGTAACCTTGTGATAAAGTTTTTAGCGTCATTATCGGGGAGGTGATAGTTTAGTTCTATAGTTTAAGCCGTCAGACTAGTTTTATTTTTTATCTTTTGTTTCCATTTTCTTTCATTTTACTTTGGAATCGTGCTCTTGTATGATCACAAGACTCACAAGAGGTTTGAGTCGTGCAGCTGAGACAATAGATCTAGACATCATGCGATTAGAACGAACTTTTAGGAAAGCTCGACGAGAGAAAGAAGAAGAGTTAGGAAAATCAACAATGGCCGAAGAATTCTAGTAGAACATGGACCAAGGAGCTATCCAAAGATGGCAACAACAGACCCTCATGGACTTTATGCGGCTAGGGTTTAACCCTTTAAACCAAGGAGTGGTTAGGCTATATGTTCAAGCAGCCTCATTTGAGATCAAGCCAGCCCTCCTAAATATGCTTCAACAAAATGTACAATTCTATAGACTTACGAAATAGAATCCAAACATGCATATCTTGAATTTCCTCGAGATCTATGATAGTTTCCGGTATCACAAGATGTTCAATGATGTGGTTAGGATTAGGCTATTTCCTTTTGCACTTAGATATAAAGCGAAGGCTAGGTATCATTCACTGAGGCCCGCTAACATCACAATATGGGAGTAATTTGGGTGTGCCTTTCTAGATAAGTACTTCCCATTGATGAAAACCATGAAGATTATAAATTTCTAATAAAGTGACGGGGAATCGATATACGAAGTGTGGGAGAGATATAAGGACCTACAAAGGAAGTGCCCATACCGTAATCTAATGAAGGAGTTCCTTTTGTAGAATTTCTATAATGGAGTGAACCCACCTACTAGAGGCACCATAGACACAGTCTTAGGAGGATCCTTGATACGAAAAATTGACAATGAAGTAGAAGAGCTGATTAAGAAGATAACGAGCAATAGTTGCTTATAGACGAATGAGTGACGTAGGCAGCCTACGACTTTTAGAGAGTAAAAGGGAATCATCGCAATGAATTAGACGACAAACATGTAAGAAAAGATTGACAACTTGACAAGAGAACTCAGCAACATGAAGACGTCATCTTCAGCTTAAGTTAAATCCATACAAGCAAAGTGTGAGCTCTGTGGTCATATAGATCATGGTACTGTGGATTGCTACTTGATGAGAGAGGATAACTAGGAGCAAGTAAACTATATGGGGCAATTTGGATGAGGAGGGGGTAACAATCCTTACTCCAACACTTACAACCCCTGGTGGAAGAATTACCCTAACTTTTCCTGGTTGAACAACAATGGAGGGTAGTTCAGGCCTTAGGGACGATCAAGCTTTTCGAAAGATAAAGCAAGCTCGATGGAATCAAAGTTGGATAAGATTTTGGACAAGATTGGAGGCATGGAAGAGGCACATAGGAGGCTCGAGAGCAAATTTGAGCAAGTGACAAAGAATCATGCCTCATCTATACATAATCTAGAAGTCCAAGTGGGCCGGTTAGCGGAGGCAATATCAACTCAAAATGTTGGAACTCTTCCAAGCAACATCGAGTCCAATCTGGACGGAGTCAGACTCAAGATGAAGAATGTGAACTGGTACAAGAAGAAGGAGAGAAAGGTGAAGGTAAGAAAGATCTTCCAAATGAGCCCGTGATTAAGTCACTTAAAGCAACTCAACAGGTATTCCCATTCCCTATTGTGTAGCAGCGAGAGTTATATACAAGGAGGGAAGTAGAGAAATTATAGTGCCCCTTTACCGTATGGTACACACCGGGACACCCGGATGTCATTCCGGTACATATCCTATGATAAGGGCGAGCTATGTTTGATCACTACATTCGATTCACGTGGCATCATATTATTATTCACTTATAAAGCATCATAAGAAAATCACAATATTTTAAAACCAACTTTTTCCTCATTTAATTTCACAAAACTGAAAGTCTACATTGTATCTTTCAACACTTACTACATGTACATCATCAAAACCTAGTACAAAAGTAC
>JAOSBN010000002.1:28110613-28122278 GCA_027563595.1 Erythroxylum suave | reverse complement strand
TGGGTGAGCCATCGATGATGGTCACTCATTGAGTTCGCAAAACTCACCCAAAATTTGCAATTATTTTTCAGGACTCATAAGAATACCCCGTTAGGCAACGGGAGTATATCTATTGCAGGTGAGTGAAAGTAGAGGTCGGGATCAGTTCGCGTCTGCATTGTATCTCTTTGTTTTTGTACTGAATTGAATTTTCTGTAAATTATTGTATTTTTTGTATTTGGGTTTTGTAAAAGAGCTTGATCAGAGTGTAATATGTTTTATTTTTGGATTGGGCTAATTGACATCTTGTCTAGTAAGTGAAAATGTTTTTTAATAAAAATGGGCGCAGATTTGCGATTTATTTTTTAAAAAAATTTGCTCATACCGACTTTCGATTGTTTTAGTGTTTTAGCACACCACCCTTGTGAGGTACGGAATTGGATATCACCATCGATATTGGGTTCAAGTCTTGCAGGAGTGGGGTGTTACACAACCCCCCTTCTAGATCATTTACAATTGTGCCCTTTTAGTGACTAAATAGTTTGTTGGTATAGGTTCGGTGGGAAAAGCAAAGCATTGGTATGGTCTTTAGGCATTTTCGGATAAAAAAAACCTTTCACATAATATTCATGGGAAAAATAATAAATTAAGAAAATTCCCCGTTGGCATGGACGCTAGGCGCTTCCGCTAAGAAAGCAACTTGTTAGCACAACTTTCATGGGAAAAATGGTCCACTAAAATGGACGGTGGGCACTGTCGGTCAGAAAATAATGCTTAACACAGATTCGAGGCTAAAAACTGCCTACTGCCGTAATTGCTGGGTACTTTTAGTGTTAAAATAGCCCATTGGCATAGCTTTATGGGAAAAACAACCTGTTAGCCCACTTTCAATGGGAAAAATACGTTCTTGACATATATTCAGTTGAAAAACTAGCTCCTTTGCTTGATCGTTTCGCACCTTTGGTCGGAAAAACAACACATTTGCACGACTTTTGTGAGAAAAATAACCTATTGGCACAACTTCAGTGGGGAGAAAAGCTTGTTGGCATGGTTGCTGGGCACTTAAGTTGAAAAAACATGTGGGCACACCTTCAATGAGAAAAATAGCCCATTGGCACGATCGCTGGGAATTGTTGATGAGACAATAGATTGTTGGCAAATCTTTACTAGGAAAAACATCCTGTCGGCATAGATGTTGGGCACTTTCGTCGAGAAAGCAACCTGTTGTCACAACTTTTATGGGAAAATAGTTCGTTGAAATGGACACCAGGTAATTTTAGTGAGAAAATTATGCTTGGCACAGATTGGGGATTGAAAACAACTTATTGTTAGGATCGCTAGGCATTTTCAGTGATAAAATAACCTGTTGGTATAACTTTGGTAGGAAAAAATCACGTTGGCATGGTCTCTGGGCACTTTCAATGGGAAAATAACCTTTGGCACATCTTCAATAGGAAAGAAAGCTCGTTGGTATGGTTGCTAGACACTTAAGTTTAGAAAACAACATGTTGGCACACCTTCGATGGGAGAAGGGTCTGTTAGCACCACTGATGGGAACTGTTGTCAAGATAATAGCTTGTTCGCATATCTTTAGTGGGAAAAACCACCCGTTGGCTTATATGCTGGGCACTTTCATTAAGAAAGCAACCTATTAGCCCAACTTCTATCGCAATAATAGTTTATTAAAATGAATGCTGGGCACTTTCAGTGAGAAAACAATGCTTGGCACAGATTCGAGGGTGAAAATGACCTGTTGCCATGATTGTTAGGTACTTTTAGTGGTGGAATAGCCTGTTGGCATAGCTTCGGTGGGAAAACAACCCGTTAGCGGGGTCTCTGGGCACTTTCAGAGAAAAAAACCTTTGACGTAATGTTTGTGGGAAAAATAATCAATTTTAAAAATGGCCTTTTGGCAAATCTTCAATGGGAAAAACAACACATTAGCAATGTCGTTAGGCACTTTTGTTTTGAAAAATAGCCCTTTAATATGGTAGCTGGGCACTTCCTTTGAGAAAACAACCAATTAGCACACCTTTGGTGGGAAAAACAATCAACAGGCATGGTCATTTGGCACTTTCGTTGAAAAAACAGCTAGTTGGTACACCTTTTATAGGAAAAATAGTCTATTGGCTCCATCGTTGGGCATTTTTGATGGGAATAACAACTTATTAATGCATCCTTGTTAGACAAAAGAGATAGTTGTCACCATTACTAGGCACTTTTTATATGAAAATAGCCTAATCGCACACTTTTATTAGGCAAAATAGTCTATTGGCACAATCTTTAGGCTTTTTTGGTGGGACAAATAACCCGTTGGTAAACCTTTGGCGGGAAAAATAGCCCATTGGCACCATTTTTGGGAGTTTACAATGAAAAAACAACCTGTTTTCATGTCGTTGGTGGGCAAAACAACTCGTTTGCAAGGTCACTGGACAATTTCGATGATAAAATAGCCCATTAGCTCTATTTAAATAAGAAAAACAACTTGTTGACACATATTTAGTTGAAAAAATAACTATTTTGTGTGATCGTTTTGCACCTTTGGTGTGAAAAACAAAAATGTTTGCACGGTTTTGGTAAGAAAAATAACCTATTGTCACATCTTTGTTGTGGAGAAAAGCTTGTTGGCATGGTTGCTGGGCACTTAAGTTGAATAAACGTGGGGACACCCTTCGATGGGAAAAATAGCCCTCTGGTACGATCGTTGGGAACTGTTGTTGAGGTAATAGATCATTAGCAAATCTTTACTAGGAAAAACAACCTATTGGCATAGTGCTCGGCAGTTTCACTAAGAAAGCAGCCTATCAACACAACTTTTTTGGGCAAATAGTTTGTTGAACAAATGGACACTGGAAATTTTCTTGAGAAAACAATCCTTGGCACAGATTCAGGGATGAAAACAACCTGTTGCTAGGATTACTGGGCACTTTCAGTGATAAAATAGCCTATTGGCATACCTTTGGTGGGAAAAACAACCCGTTGGTATGTTCTTTAGGCAATTTTGGTGAGAAAACATCCTTTAGCACATCTTTGACGTGAAGGAAAACTCGTTGGCACAGTTGCTAGGCACTTAAGTTAAGAAAACATGTTAGCACACTTTGATGGGAAAAGGGTCCATTGGCAGGATTGTTGGGAATTGTTATCGAGATTATAGCTTGTTGCAACATCTTTGGCTGTAAAAACAACCCGCTAGCATTAACACTAGGCACTTTCGTTGAGAGAACAACCTATTAGCACAACTTCTGTGGGCAAAACATTTCATTGAGATGGACAATGGGCACTTTCAGTGAGAAAACAACACTTGGAAAAGATTTGAGGGTGAAAACAACCTGTTGCCATGATTACTTGGAACTTTCAGGATAAAATAGCCCGTTAACATGGTCTCTGGGTACATTCGATGAGGAAACAACAATTGGCACATCTTCAATGGGAAAAAAGCTCGTTGGCATGATTTTTGGGCACTTAAGTTAAGAAAATAACATGTTGGCACACCTTTGATTAGAAAAGGCCCCTTTAGCATGATTGTTGTGAGCTGTTGCCGAGGTAGCAGCTTGTTGGCATGACTTTGCTAGGAAAACAACCCGTTGGCATAGAGGTTGGCCACTTTCATTAAGGAAGCAACTTATTAGCACAACTTCTATGATAGTTCATTAAAATGGACTTTGGGCACTTTCAGTGAGAAATCAACACTTGGCACATATTCGAGGGTGAAAATAGCCTATCATATTGCTGAGTACTTTCAATGATAAAATAGCTCGTTGGCATAGCTTTGGTGGGAAAAGTAAACCCTTCGTATGGTCTTTGGGAACTTTCTGAGAAAAAATAACCTTTGGCATAAAGTTCATGGGAAAAACAATCAATTAAGAAAGTTGCCCTTTAACACATTAGAGTGGGAAAAACAACATAATGGCAAGGTCGCCAAGCACATTCGGTGGGAAAATAGCCCAAATGTTTTGTTGTAGGGCACTTCTTTTGAGAAAATAGCCAATTTGCATGTCTTTATTGGGAAAAAAAACTTGTTGGCATAGATGCTGGGCATTTTGGTTGAGAAAGCAACCTGTAAGCACAACTTTGTTTGGAAAATAGTTTGTTGAAATGGACATTAGGCAATTTCGATGGGAAAACAACGTTTGGCATAGATTTGGGGTTGAAAACAACATGTTGCCATGATCGCTGGGCTCTTTTAGTGATAAAATAGCTCGTTAGCATATCTTAAACAACCTTTAGAAAATCTTTGATCGGAAAAAAGCTTGTTGGCGCTGTTGCTAGGCACATAAGTTGAGAAAACCATATGATGGCTCATCTTTATTCGCAGAAGGATCCGTTGGCATAGACACTGGACAGTTTCGTTGAGAAAGTAGCTTGTTAGCATAACTTTCATGGGAATAACATTTAACATATCATTAAAATGGATGCTGGGCACTTTCGGTGAGAAAACAATGCTTGGCACATATTTGGGGTTTAAAATGGCCTATTGTCATGGTCCCTGGGCACTTTCAGAGAAAAAAGAACCCAATGGCATGGTATCTCGGCACTTTCGGTAGAGAAACAACCATGGACATATCTTTGATGGGAAAAAAAGCTCGTTGGCAAGATTGTTAGGAACTGATGCCGAGATAATGGCTTGTTGGTACATCTTTGGTGGGAAAAACAACCTAATGGCATAGACGGTGGCCACTTTCGCTAAAAAAGCAACTTGTTAACACAACTTCTGTGGGTTTAGGGTTTAGGTTAGAAAACAACGATTGGCACAAATTTGAAGGTGAAAATGACCTATTGCCACGATTGTTAGGTACTTTTAGTGGTGGAATAGCCTACTGGTATAGCTTTGATGGGGAAAACAACCAGTTGGCATTGTCTCTGGGCACTTTCAGAGAAAAACAACTTTTAGCATAACGTTTGTGGGAAAAACAATCAATTTAAAAAATTTCCCTTTGGCACATCTTTAATGGGAAAAACAACACATTAGTAGTGTCACTAGGCACTTTTGGTGGAAAAATAGCCCCTTGGTATGGTCACTGGGCACTTTCTTTAAGAAAACAACCAATTAGCACACCTTTGGTGGGGAAAACAATAAGCTGGCATGGTCACTTGACACTTTCGTTGAGAAAACAGCTTGTTGGCACTTCTTTTATTGATAAAACAGTTTGGTGGCACGTTCATTAGGCATTCTTAATGGAATAACAATTCATTAGTGCACCTTTATTGTACAAAAGAGACATTTTGAACAATCTTGATGGAAACAACCTGATGGCACACTTTTGCTGGGAAAAATAGTCTATTAGCAAAGTCTCTAGGCACTTTGGGTGAGAAAAACAGCCCGTTGGCACTGTTTTGGGGCACTTATGTTGAGAAAACAACTTGTTTACATGCTTTTGGAAGGGAATATAACCTGTTTGCAAGGTTACTGAATATTTTAGATGGTAAAATAGCTCGTTAGCACATATTTGGTTGAAAAAAAATACCCCTTTGCATGATTGCTTGGCACCATTGGTGGGAAAAACAACACATTTCTAGGATCATGGTGAGAAAAATAACCTATTGGCATATCTTTGATGGAGAAAAAATCTTGTTCACGTGGTTAATGGGTAGTAAAGTTAAACAAACATGTTAGCATAACTTCGATGGGAAAAACAACCCATTGGCACGATCACTGGGAACTACAATTAAGGTAATAGATTGTTGGCAATTCTTTGTGAAAAAAAACTTGTTGGCATAGATGCTGGGCACTGTTAGTGAGAAAACAACCTGTCAACACAACTTTCTTAGGAAATAGCCCATTTGCAAGGTTAATGGACTTTTTTTATGGTAAAATAGCCTGTTGGCACCCGTTCAATGGGAAATACAGCTCTTTGACACACATGTGGTTTTAAAAATAGCCCTTTTGTATGACCGTTTGGCATCTTTGGTGGGGAAGATAGAACAGTTGCATAGCTTTGGTGAGAAAACAACCTATTGACACGTGTTCGATGGGGGAAAAAGCTTGTTGACATGGTTGCTTAGACTTAAGTTGAAAAATCATGTGGGCACACCTTCGATGGGAAAAAGCCCTTTGGCACCATCACTGGGAACTATTGCTGAGATAATAAATTGTTGGCAAATCTTTGTTGAGAAAAACAATCTGTTGGCATAGATGCTAGGCACTTTTGCTGAGAAAGCAACCTGTCGGCACAACTTTTATGGGAAAATATTTCATTGAAATGGACACTAGGCAGTTTTTATGAGACAGTAACACTTGGGATAGATTTGAGGTTGAAAACAACCTCTTCCTAGGATCATTGGGCACTTTTAACGTTAAATTAGCACGATGGCATGCCTTTGGTGGGAAAAGCAACCGCATTACATGGTCTCTAGGAACTTTCGATGAGAAGACAACCTTTGGCACATCTTCGATGGGAAAGAAAGTTGGTTGATAGGATTGGTAGGTACTTAAGTTGAGAAAACAACATTTTGGCACACCTTCGATGGGAAAAGGGTCTGTTGGTACGATTGTTGGGAGCTATTTCCGAGATAACAGCTTCTTGGCACATCTTTGGTGGGAAAAAAAGCCTATTCGCTTGGACGCTAGACACTTTCACTAAGAAAGCAACCTATTAGCAGAACTTATATAAGAAAAAAAATTTATTGAACTAGATGTTAGGCACTTTTGGTGAGAAAGCAACACTTAGCATATACTGGGGGTGAAAACGGCCTTTTGCCATAATCGTTAGGCACTTTCAGTGATAAAATAGCCCGTTGGCTTGGTCTCTGGGAACTTTTAGTTAGGAAACAACCTTTGGCACATCTTCGATGGGAAAAAAAGCACGTTGGCACAGTTGTTGGGAACTAAAGTTAATAAAACCAGAAGTTGGCTGATGACGTGTCAAACCAACAAAAATAAATTCCTACTCTATAACACTTAAACGAGCAAAGTGGTGAAGAGGGTCAAACCACAGAGACTAGTGTAGAAATTGTTTACTTGTGAAGAAATAATAAAAATAAAAAGAATTGATTTAGGAATGATTAATTTTGGAACACGAAATCACACGAAAGGCAATTAAAAATAAAGACTTAAAACAATATAAAGAAAGGCCTAGCCAAGGTAATCCTCCATTCGGTATTGTAATCCAATCGTAGACTCAAAAACATAAATTCAGTTCATTCTTATATACAAAGTTATAGCAGACAGTGAACAACACATATCAACCAATCCATTCGTAATTATTTGATAACCATGAGTAAAGCTTCGTAGATTATTACCCTAACCAATTAGACTATTTCCGAGTAAAGTTATACCGAATATAATCTATGGTAACAGTAGACTCTAATGGACCTTTGTCTTAGCCAACGGAATTGGAAAAGTTGTAATCTATTTAGACTAAATTATTTAATGTCACTAATTTCTTAATTAAATTTAATTTGCCACTTTGATAGATAGAAATCACAGATTTACTAATCTATTCGGCAATTTATCACCAAGTCAATCAGTTAATAGGCCTCATTAAACAACAAACACGACAATAATAAATCGATTAAAGTGTGGAGATCAAAACAACATAATAGATAAACAAAAGCAATTAAATTAAAGGAGTTTCACAAATTACATTAGTCGAAAGTTAGATGCCTTTTCTAGAGGAAAATTTAGCCATACATAGCAATAGTAAAAGACAACATTGTTAAAGAAAAGTTGTTCTGTCTTTTCCCCATGCATAAGAGTTGTTGCCGCTATTGTTCTCTTCTAATTCTGATCGTTCTTAATTTCCTAAAAGTGAGTCTATTAATAGTCTAGGATTCTTTATAATAAACAAAATGGGCCCCAATAAAACTTAAAAATAAAGCTCCAATGGGCTACAAAATAACTTGACTTCATCTAGCATAAGGAGCTGTGTCATTTCGGCCGAAATCCCAAGGTAATTAACCTAAGACCAACGTCACGGCACCTTTAACATAATCATGTTGAAATTCTGTCCAGTTCCAGATTAGTCAAATTAACTCCAAATCGCATCACTTTGGTATTTCATCACCTAGAACATACAAAGACACAAATTACCATAGAATCACAAGCAAAAGATTATATAAACATATCAAAAGAACATAAAACACACACAAATAACATGCACAAAATGCAAGTTATCAAAACTCCCCACACTTGAACAATACCTGCTGTCAAGTATTCAATCAACTCAAATTATCAAGACACTTCAACATCTTATCACAATTCTTTCAACCACACCTATCACTTCTTAAGTTATTGTATGCAATCTAGAATTAAATAAACAAACCCATGAAGGTCGATCTCCTAATTAATTTGGAATGTTAATTGCTTCAGAAATGCCCAAGTAAAAAATAATAACATCCACACCTTCGCAATGTTTCGCTCATTCTCTCACGTGAAATTTGGATGTTGGTGTTTCTCTAAAACATCCAGCACAAACTTGTTCTTTCAATAGGACTGACACGAGTTCAAATCTCTAGCACTAGCTCGGGTTTAAAACCCACACTAGTTAGCTAGGTCTTTTAACAGGTTATAATGGGGCTAGTTGATTGCAAAAGGAAATTGAGTTTAGAAGAACAAAATATGTACCAAGTAGAAACATGCAAACAACTTCTGTTTTAAGTCAACACTAATAAAAAGATTAAACCATTAAGCTCATTTGACCCACGTATACCGTATCGCAAATCCATTATTCACTTAACTTCAATTATTATAATGAAGTTGAACCAAGGCTGTTGAAACTATCTCTCATGCATTTATTCACATAATAATTTCCTCTTTGTTATTTTTCTTTTCGAATTTTCTCTTTCTTTTTTTCTTTTTTTTAAAAACTTTTATCAACAAATGCATTTCAGCCAGCCATGATTTTCTCTCCTTTTTATCAGTAAAGCACAATTAAGTGAACAATTTAGATATTACCCAAAGTGATTAATCATTGGTATACATGATATATAATTACATATGCTACTTGGAAATTCTTTTCAACTAGGTGCAGAAGTCGGGGCTGGAAAGAAGAAGTCATAGGTTAAAATGGGGTTTTTTTATGATAAAACAAAGAAAAGGTCTAGGCTCAAGGGGGTTGAACTAGGATATAATTTTTTTTTTGGGTTGGATTTTAAAAGAAAATGGATAGCAAGGGGTTGCACAAAAAATGCCTTAGCTTCATTCTAGTGTACTAAATGTGGTTTCGAACAGAACTTATGTTAGTTTCTAACAGGGGACAATTGTGTGCGCTCTTTGAAAGAAAAGTAGAGTGTATGTAAAGTTGCATTCTCTATCCTATGTCTCAAAAATCTCACAGTGTGTTTAGTGTGGATGTATGCCTATTAATTTCTAAAGGGTGCAAGCAACTGAAACAGCCTGTTTAATTCCAATACACATACTAACTCAAGTCATGACAAGACAGGATCAAGAAAAGAACAATTAGGCCAAAGTATCTAACAATTCAAGTGTCCTGAACAAAGAAGGCAGGATTGTTTATAAAAACATGTTTAAAAGCAGTTAAATTCAGCTTTCCAGAATGGGTATTTCCAAAACATTTTGTATGAAGCATGTATGAAATGAAAAAAAAAATGTAAAACAACAAAAACAATTAAACAACAAACATAACATGCAAACCAACAATTACGTAAATAAAACAAGCAAAGCTAAACAATTGAAACTTTCCCTTCCCCACACTTTAGACTAAACATTGTCCTCAATGTTAGCAAATGGAAGACAAGAACAGTAAAAAGTAAAGAGTGAGAGAAAGCTTCTCTAAGTGATGCGCTAAGGTGATGGTGGAAATGGTGGGTTGCCATGATCGCTACGCTTGAACCAATGGGCGATGTTGCAATCAATCTTTTTGATCTGAGATTGTAACTTGTTGAGTACACTTTCCAAAGTTCCTTGCCAATGCTCTAACCATCCCATTTGTTCCATAAGTACCATGGATGGAGCTCGAGAGGGCCTGGCTATCTCAACATCTAGTGCTGGGATCACAAACTCTCCATTGGCCAATACACGAGTAACCTGCATCTTTCAATGAGCACTCATATCCAAGGCTAAGACCTATGTTCTTGAGGTTAATAGATGATGATAATAAATATTAAAATCACACAATTTGACCCCAAGCTGTGTGATCATAGAGCCCAAAATCGGACGGTGTTTGTAATGTGCCAAGATGTATAACATATGTGTTATATAAAGACAACCCATATTAACTTTCATATTATTCTAAGCACACCATAAAAGAAAGAGCTCTGTTGTAGAAATCATATGCATCTTATTAGCTTTTCCTAAAAAATTAAACACTAGAAAGCGATGGAAAATCCTATAAGAAAGTAGAGAATTAATATAGGAATAATCACAAAAAGAATTAATATAGGAATAATGAGAAAGCAGAGAATTGGGTACGAAGCCTAGAACTACACTCCATTCATTTACAAACATAGAAAAATGACGCACTAAAATACTGAATCGAATAGTAGCTGGTTTAGTGATATCACCATCAATAAGCATTTCAATTTTAAAGTAAGTACAAAAATCCCAAACCAGTCCTTTAAAAATTGGCAGCTATAAATCCACAAACACACCCAATCCTAAATTATCTACCAAAGACCTAAATTGACATTGTAAATTAAAGTAAGTTAAGCAAGATTCATCCATATATCGACCCGAGCAAATCATTTTTCCCTTAAGTTGGTTAAGCAATCAGATATCCACCGCATTATTGTAACCAAGATTTTTGTCTTAGTTGTGGGCTATGAGATTATTCCTTTGAATGCGTGGACCATATTTGGACCAAAAACAACGTCGACGTTCCTTAGTGATAGTCTCTGCATCAATCTAGGCCTCTGTTGCACTAGGTTAGGCATCCTCTTCATTGGCATTAGGGTGCTCTTCTTGTCCAAAGGTATTCTCCTCTTCATCAATTTCAGTGTCATCATAGGAAGGTGGTGGAGGTGTTGTCAGAACTTGGCATTTGTGAGTGAAGTATCGAGGTGGTGCAGAATCTGCTGGTTGCTTATTGCCGCGATTTGCAAGGTGGCTATAAGTGGAGGTCGACCATAAAATCTTGGCATGGAATGGGTGTTGTGGGAGGGGGACTACTGTGACTGATGGGGTTATGGGTGGATGTGGCGACGCTGATGGGTTTGTGCAGCGTCGAATCTGGTGGGTGTTATAGGTGGTGCTGATGTTAGGGGAAGAAGGGTTAATGGATTTTAGGGATTAGGGATTTGATTATTTTAAAAATTTGGGGTTTTAAATTTGGACAGACTAAAATACCATCCCTACCCTTAGTTTAAAATAATGGTCAAAATTACAACCATGACACCTTACTTGACTATTGCTGGTTGACTCATCTTTAAAGTTTTCTGTGTATTTACGCAGACCATGTAATCAGCCAACTCTCTTTTTTTTCAAACCATACTGTCCTGCAAACAATAGAAACCTCATGACCAAGTGATATCCAACAACAGTAAAATATTGGAATAAAATTCAAAAAGAAAATGTCAAAAAACAAGAAACCTAACTGAATTATGAACAACTAAAAATTAAAATACGAAGAACAAAATTAAAGAAAACCTTGGGTTGCCTCCCAAAAAGTGCATTTGATTAACGTCGTAAGCTCGACACAGGTCTTATTCAGTTATAGTGTTGGAACCCGTTGCCGAAATCCAACTACTTAAACCTAAACTGTCATAACTTGTTGCTCTTAACTCCGATTTG
>JAOSBN010000002.1:28089012-28102081 GCA_027563595.1 Erythroxylum suave | reverse complement strand
AAACATGTGATTCTGTCATGGATCTTTGTCCTCACTTTGTAAAGGTGGTTCTTGGAAACTGAGCTCTGATACCAATTAAAGTAAATCACACGTTAGTATAGACTTTACTTACAAGAAACTCGATACAAAGAAGGGGGGTTGAATGGTGTATCCTTTTTTTTTGTAAATATGAAACTTGATAAGAACTGCTCTTTCTTGTTAAGAAGATATCACAAGGATTATATGAAAGTTATTACGTAGTTAAATTGCAAAATAACTTCTATCTAATTGTTTACAACAAAATAAACTGAAGTAAATGATAGAAAGTAAACACAGCGATTTTTATACTGATTCACCCCAAACTGTAGGCTACATCCAGTCCTTAGAGTTCGTCTGAGTGTTTCACTATACTCCAAACAATTACAAGTATTATTTCATCCCTTCTAAAGCCTCTTTAGGTCTCTTACAAAGTATTGTTTTAGCTATCTTAGCCTCTCCAGGCTATCTACCTTTTCTTTCTCTCACTAGAAAAAGATATTGTGAGCTATTATTACAATAAGTTTTGCTCTCTTAGTATCGCACTACAGAAATTCTCTTTTCTAAGTAAGCAATCAAAGATCACTAATTTCTTAAAGTTATAAGACTCGTAAGATTCAGTAGCTCGAAAGTTTCGACTAAGACTAGTATTTATAGCCTAAGTCTCTAACTGCTTCTTGATCTTTGATAACTAATTCTTGATTCTTGATAACGGTCATTTAGTTGAGTTATGTAGCTAACTCCAACTAAGTGACCGTCTGATATGCTACTGTATCGTCTTACGTCTGTATATTCGCGTCTACATTGACTTGCATCTGCTTTGTCTTGCATCTGCATTAACTTTGTCTGTATCTTTGCATTTATGTCTTTGCGTGTGTGTCTTTGCATCTATGTCTTTGCGTCTATCTCTTTGCATCTATGTTTTTGCGTCTATCTCTTTGTGTCTATATCTTTGCATCTGTGTCTTTGTGTCTATGTGTTTGCATCTATCTCTTTGCATCTATCTTTTTGCATTTGTGTCTTTGCATCTGTGTCGACTTGCGTCTATATTGACTTGTGTTTATATTAACTTGCATCTGCACACTTAGCACACTTGTCAAAACATTCATTTGTTTATAACATTATTAGTATTTGATTGTCATCAAAATTGATCATCGTGAAGTCCTCTTGACTTAACATGACCCATTTATTTTGGCAAACCAAGCAAAGCAAGTTTTTTTAGTGGAAGATTTGTTACTCAATTCAAATTGGTGGATTGTACAAGAATGTGAAGTTAGACGTGCATATGATATCCCATTGCATGGTATTGAAGAAGATTCAAATGACGTTGAGGAGTCTTATGAATTTCCAGTGAAAGTCGAGGAATGCTCCTTAGAGTTTTTAGATCGAAATGATATTGCATTTGACGTAATAAACAATGATGTATTGAATTCCCAGCAACGTTTGAATGACTATTTAGATGAATTAGAGACAAGCAGTAGTGAGAATGAATGTGATATTGTATTCCAAGAGTCCACCGATGATGATGATGAATAAATTCTTATTATTCACTTGAACTTTTGTTATTTTATCTTTATTGATGAATAAATGAATAATTATGCAATTGAAACTTTTTAGTGCCTAGCCGTTTACGTTTGGTTAAAATCAGTTAGTTCTGATTTTGTTTGGCTTAAGAATGTTTATTTAAGAATGGCCTACAGTTTACATTTGTGTTTGTTTTAGGTAAGTAGTAATTAAAATTGTTGTAAACCAATGGACGAGTCTTATTCTGAAATCAGTTAACTTTCTTCAAGTCCACTACATATACGAACTTAATCATATAACAAGCTCATTAGGTAGTGAAATAAGTGTTGATGAAAATACGACCAAACTCAAAAGAATTGGATATGCTAAGATATTCTTTCAAACATATTTGAATAGCAAATTTCACTATTCTATAAGGATAGTGAAACTAAATAATGCAAGAATACTGGTTGAAGACTGTGGGTACAAGCTTCTTACCTTTAAATTCATTAAAC
Organism: Erythroxylum suave; assembly: GCA_027563595.1. Taxonomy (NCBI): domain Eukaryota; kingdom Viridiplantae; phylum Streptophyta; class Magnoliopsida; order Malpighiales; family Erythroxylaceae; genus Erythroxylum; species Erythroxylum suave. Next base: position 28,100,048 of record JAOSBN010000002.1, on the reverse strand, counting down.
TGACCAACCGTATACTCATCAATAGCATCAACCATGTAGAGGACTTCATAACCCTTCTTCTTCAACTTCTCAAGGAACTTATCTGCAGTGTTTGAAGCCAAGGTCCTCGTTATCTGCTTTTCTAAGGAATTTTGTAAACATAACTATTCTTTAAATAAAAAGGAAAATCAATAAGGTAGCCTTAATATTTTTGTCAAAGATTATCTTTAATATATATAGCTAAAAATAGTTAGTGATGTTGATATTCACTTGTTTTCAACATTGGTCCTTAGTTCTTGTGTAACCAGTAATTATTTCACTCTCTTCACTTCATATAGCTGCATTTTATGTTTACGATTTTTGTTCCTATAGCTTTTTATTCATGAAATTGACAACTTGAACAATGCAAATTACTATTACATTTTAGGTAGTTATTCCTAAGGGTTCAAAAGATCCATAAGCTATGGTGTCATTTGCAGTGGAGCAATATCTAGAGGTAATTATCTAGCTTTAAATTTCTAAAGTTGTTTACATAAAACCACACTTGTGTTCTTTCCTTGGTTAGCATGGTCAGCATATATGTATAGCTATGGTTATTATTTTGAAAATTCTGTAATTTTCTCTCTAGGATTTCTATTTGCTTTATATCAACAAAAAATGGTGTTGTTGGGCTAAAGTAGTGTGAATTTAGAAGTGCAAAATATTGCTGCATTTTAGGTTGTTTTGCACTTCCAGTCCATAGCTTGCACCATTTCTTTACATGCAGCATCCACGCTTCTCTTTGACTCCAATGCATCTTTTCTTTTCTTCTTTTGATTGTATCTGATGCCTAAATCATCCCTTTATATGTATCTGATGCCAAAATCATCCTTGTTTTCTGCTAAAATCGTTTAAGGGACTTGTTCTATTGACTTGATAACAAGAATATTAGGTTGATTTAGGACTATTTATTGGGTTCACAAGAACTGTCTTTAAGGATTTTGATAATGTACAAATAATGATAGTGAATCATGACATGAGTAATTTCACTAATTATATGTTTTAATCTCAATTTAAAATTCATCTTCCATCTTCATGTTGGAGAGTCATTCATGTTGGATATAATACACAATCAGACATCCTAAGGCTTGTTTTCTTCATGATCCTAATAATGTCAAAAGTCTTCTCCATCATTCCTTCCTCTATATACATCAGTATCAGCTTTAGAAAAACTTCAGGATCTGTTAACATTTTCTTCTCTTCTACTTCTTTAAACAGCTCTTGGGCTACATCTATTTCTCTCATGTTGGCGAATGAACAAATTAAGGAAGAGTAAATTGGATGTTCAACCTTGGTAATCCCTTTCTTTGTGACGTTCCTAAAGTACTCAACCTTGGTACCTCTAAACAGAGTGTGGGTACAAGCTTCTTGCCTTCAAATTCGTTGAACTGACCAACCATATACTCATCAATAGCATCAACCATGTAGAGGACTTCATAACCCTTCTTCTTCAACTCCTCAAGGAACTTATCTACAGTGTTTGAAGCCACCAATAATTATTTCACTCTCTCCACTTTATATAGCTACGCTTTATGTTTATGAATTTAACATTATCTATTAGAACTTAATTTTCAATAGTCTTTAATGGTTCGTATGGCATTTTAGACCTCTTTTTCCATTACAAATTCAACGAGCTCTAAATTACTTACCTTACCTCTTTTGTAGATGGCAAGCGTGTCAACATCACATTGTATAAATTCTCAATCATCTATCACTTCATTACAATTCAGTTTCTTGTTTTCTTCTTTTCAATTATTATTTTTGCAGATTGTATTCAAATACAAAGTAAGACACAATCATCTATCTCTTCATTAATCCATGTAGAAGGTAATATACTGTCATTGTGCTATTTTAGATTTCTATCTACTTTATATTGGCAATAATTTGAGAGGTTTACATTCTGCACTTTAGATGTGGATGCATGTCAGAAGAATGATTAGGTGATCATTGCTTTGACTTTGTTTTGACATGTTGGCTTGAGAAAACTAGAAATATCTAATTCAATAGAGTCCTGCTCCTGCCTTTTAGCTGATAGGTTGTACAATATAACTTGTCAAGTATATATGATAAGTACAAATAGTAAGAATTTATCCTACCGAGATCTTAGTTACTCACAAACTCTATAGAATCAATTTCCTCCATTCTTGAATCTCAAAGCCATAAACGAAGGATCCCATTTTAAATGATTTGTTTCTTCCATTTTGTAGCATATTTTAAGTCAAAACCCAAGCTCAAATTTCAATCAATACTTTCATTGGGAAAAGTTTTAAAGAAACATTGTTTCTTCCATTTACTGCTCAGCTTTATCATTATGCTAGCATCACCTCTGCATCCATCAATTAGCAAGTCTAAGTTGTACAAACATAAGTTTCCAGCCACCAATTAATATTATCCAATCATCCACCAACTTCTTGTCACTAAATCTTTTTTCACTATAATTGTTTCAATAACAAATGAACTACATCCACAAATTATAATAGTAAAATAAGTGAACATTTTGAGTGAGATTATATGATAAAGATCCAACCTTTTCGCACCAATTTCCTTGAATTAACAGAAATTTAGCTTTTTTAAGCAAACACCACCATTGAAGAAAACCCATTAATCATCACCAACACATCAAATTCAATGAAAACCAACCCTAAAAAGCCAATTAAAAGTTTTTTCATTTTCAATCTTCTTCTACCCATATGTCTTCTTAATAAAATCCAACAAGTTCCATAATTAAACGTGGATGAGCTATTGGCAATTAATAACAACAAAACTTGTACATGATTATCGATCCTATTTCTTTTATCTGCATTTGAATATCTACATTCTTCTTCTTATTCTTCTTCCAATAAATGGGTGATTTCAATTTTTTAAAATTCCCAATGGAGAACCATAACAACTAACAAGAATTAAAGCTATAAAAAGGTAAATCAATACTTTCTTCCATTCTGCAGCATATGGTTAACAATGCCAATTAGTCAATTCTTATAACAAAATGGGCCTCTCGTAGTTAGATATGGTTAACAATGCCAATTACTTTTCATGTTATACTTCAATTATTTACTGGAATTGCAAGGATAGAAACTTGAGAATGACATTTATTTAATTTAATGAAAAAGGTGTTCACTCTTATTAAGCTTTGATTGATATTGTTGTTTCTTTTCAAAATGGAAATTATTTAACAGCTCAAGATTATTAACAGTAAGCAATAAACAGTAAATCATCATATGAAATGAAAAGATGAGTTGTTTCCCATCTCTCTACCTTCTAGCATAAAGTGCATCTTTACTATTTAACAACTCATCTCAATGAAATAATCATCTAATTCCTAGCTTATAGTTTTCAATTATGGGATAAATTCACCTTATGAGAATTACTACGGTCTTTAATAAAGTAGCTAGCAAGTTAGTGTTGGAGCATTCTTCGATATCATATATAGTAGATAGCATATCATCACCACTACTGATTTCAAATCATTCTTTCTTTTCAAGTTTAAGATATACCCCATTTTGTAGCAATAAGGCAAAGGATATCCACCAGAGATAGGATAAAATTTTCAATTGAAAGTAAAGACTGTGGTGTAGTCCTAGAATGTCACTTATATCTGTCCTTTGAATCTCCCTACTCTTTAGGGATTTGTAATTATCTCCTTGATCTTTTTAGCAAAGCAACCATCAGAACATAACAAATTGACATCAACTAGTGGATTGGGCTAGTGCAATCAGACTAAACAACAGGTGGGATAAGAAAACTCTTCAAGATTGATTTTGGAACTCTTATTCACCTTATACGGATTGCTAGGAATAAAAACCTTGAGCTATAATAGTTACAACGTTAGTTTACAATGACAATGGACAGTTAACTGAATCAATCATATCAATACATAACATCTTTAACTTTGATTACCTCTCATTCCAACTTTGTATTTTAATGAATGATCATCACATTTCCTACTTTTCCTCTCTTTAAGCACCTTGGGTCCTCTTTATGATATTGTTGGTCTGTGATAACTCCTTAGAAGATTGATGCTTATGAACTATTCCTGACTCCATTGTAATGACTCCATTAAAAATTGTTTCTAAGTATTCTTTGCACTTTGGACGCATATGCAATTCCTTTCATTACATAGCTAATACATCCATATACCCATGATTATGATTGAGGCCTAAACTTCATTGTTCATTTTCTTATCCTCTTGTAACGATCTAATAATGGATTTGTAATTGAAGAGTTTGTTGCAAATTAGGATTTCATCTGGAAAATTTTCTCTATCACTATCTAGTATAATAACATTTAAAAAATAGGTGGGAAGGGGATTTCCTTTTAACTTTACAAAATGCAAAAACGTATTATAAATTCTAAAAACTTAGTTGATCCTTTATTGTTAGACCATTTTTTATAGTTAACAATAATAGGAAGGATACCTTTAGGATAAGTTTTTATTCCATATGATCTTGTTCTAAATTTCTTTTTCTCATCTTGTTCTCATTAGCTTTATACGAGAATTGTTTGTAAATTTATCTAAAAGATGATGCATTCAAATATAAGTGTCCTTTACTTTTTCTTGCAAGTTGTAGTCAGGAAGTGCATTGAAAATTGATGTTTAAAGTTGACAATTCCTTTGGCATTTTCCTTGGGGCTATTTATAATGTGCATTCAGAGCATTTTGTATCTGAAGTATGCTCCCATAAACTTCTTCACCTAAAGAAATATGTGTTTATCTGTTGTATCAAAAGAGCATTATGAAATTTACATATCAAAATACATATGCGAATTTAAATCTCCACATTTTCAGCTTTTTTGTTATCAAAATGGAAAAGTAACAAAAAGTTAGTTTATTCACATTTCTTCCTTGGAAAGCATGTTTGCAAGCGTGGATGCACACATTTACAAGAATATAAGAGCAAAATCATGCAAATTTTTCTGGATTCTTGATCTTTCTTTGTCATCCATCAAGTTTTCCTGATAAAACCTTTTATGAACAGTATTATGAATTTAGCCACAATTTAATCCAATCCAATTGTCATTTGTTTTTGTTGTTTTCTTTAAATATGGTTGATGAATATTACTTTGAAATCTAATGTCGATGTGAATGTAGGTGATTCACATGGGACCTGGTCTACCTAAGAAGAAGAATAAGGCTGCACCAAGTAGCTCAGTACCGACACAACTACAGTCGTGATACCGTTAGCTAACTGGAAGTGTAGCTAATGAGCCATGTGCTCGTACACAGCCACAAGATCGCACACCTACACGTACACAGGCACAACATCACACAGCTGCACCTTTTGAGCCTACTTCAACACCAAGAGAAGTGACATCTATGCCTAGTATTCATCCTAGAGATAAGTACGACCAAATTTTGAATATATGACGCAATATTAGTTCTCCCTCGACTTCTCAAGAGATGCCTCCAGCTTCTAATTACCAGACACCAGTAAATCATACTATTCTTCCCACTATGGGCTCTTCTTCTGGAAGCACTGCAGGTATGATCTTTCACATCACATTGGTTAAACTCATTTAAGATTAATTATTTTGTTTATCTAACCAATTAAGAGTATGTTATATGCTAATTATAAATTATTCCTTTTCTATTTTAGGATCCATGACTGATGGAAAAAAAACAAGGGGTGTCACAAAAGGACATGGATTGGTGAAAATTAATAAGGTGATAGGTAAAAGATTAGAGATAGAGATCTCCCCTGCTAAAGGATGACTAACCAACTCCGTATAGTCTGTCAAATTATCGAGTGAGATTGGTGTGGTATCCCGAACTTCCTTACCTGTAAGAACAAAATTTTCAAAAATTAATAATGAGGAATTGGACATTGCATTTGATAAGTTAGACGTAAGTATTCTAAACCAATCCAGTTTGTACATGTTTTCTATATGCTTAAAGCGTTGACCAATAATTTATAATTTTTTGCAACAACAGTTGGAAGTCAAGGGAATGAGGACTAACAATGAAGTACATGTTGCTATGAAGAGGTTTCCAGCATTAAGGTCTAAAGATTAAAGGTATAATTTTAAAAAGTATTTCACCAAGCACGGAAAGGATGTGAAGCCGTATAATGTCACAGTGGTAGAGTGGATGGACTTATGCAAGTATTGGGAGCAATCAACTATAAAGGTTAGTTTTTATTTGATTAAAAAAACTTATTTTCACAACTTCTTTGACAACTGATTATATTTTAGTATTTATGAATTGTGATTTGTAGATGTTATAATAGATTTTGCTACATGTATGATTAGGAAAAAAGTCAAAAAGCCAAATTGGCTAGGAGTCAAGTCAAATGTCGACCAAACTCCGGCTCCAAGTCCTTTGTAGCAATACGACATGAGAGATTGTAAGTTATTATCTTTTTAATTATATTTTACTTTGATTGACATTTAAAAATTTATGAAAAAAATTACTACTAATATATTTTTATACAATAGAGTGACAGGGATGGAGAAGAGTGTGACCAGATGAAGCTATGGTATCACACTCATTATGATAAAAGTAAAGATCAATGGACAACTACCGAATGCAAAACAAAATGGGTGAGTACATAGTTCATATACAAATATTTGTTAAATGAGAATGTGTATGTAATTAATTCTTTTTTTTCAGGAATTAATGTGTCATGAAATGACACATTCACTAGAACACGGTCATCCGATGACAGTGGATGAAGTGTGCGACAAAGTCTTGGGCACTAGATCAGATTATATTATTGGCATGGGAATTGGGCCTCGACCACAAGGGAAGACTTCGGTCAGAAAGGGACTTCGAGACGAATTAGAGGAGTCAAAGAGGGCTAATCAGGACTTAAAATCTCAAGTCGATGAATTGACTAAACAATTTAAAGAAATGCAGGATCGATTAACTTCCCAAGTCAAACAACAAGAAAAGGTCTTGGAACTTTTATGTTCTACACATAATGTACGTTTAGAATAAATATGTACTCATATATATTAAACACTTATGACGTATTGTTTATTTTAATTATCATATTATGACATTTTTGTGAATTGCAATTAAATAATAAATTGTTTGCATGTATTCAATTCTTATTATACATGAATAATTACTAAAATTAATGATACATTCAAAAAATTGAAGAATTATTAAATAAATTTATTTCATAAATAATATTTAATAGTTATTAAATAAATAATATTTTAAAATTTTGTTAAATATTAAATTAGAAAATAACAAAATTAAATTTTTTCGGCAATTAGAAAAAAATTAAAATTAAAAATACTAATTATAATTCAAAATAATTAAATTAAATTTTTTCAAAAAATTGAAAATTTTTAAATTAATCATTAAAATAGATTAATTATTAAATTATTCCTATATTCGGATAAATGAAAAAAAAGAAAATTTTATAATTTATATTGAATTATTATTAAACAAATTTTTAAAAATTATTATAAATAAATTAATTTTGGTTAGATTAAATTTAATAAATTTCTTACAATCCTTGACGTATGATGAACCAAATGTCGCGGAATATCGCTTTTCTGCGAAGTCCTTAAAACGTCGTTAAAAACAATCAATCCGTGATGTTCTCACAAAACGTCGAAAAATATCCCTACCTTTCCTGACGTTTTAAGAAACGTCGCCGAATATCATTACCTTTCACGACATTTTCTACTAGACATCGCCAATACCTATTACCTACCCCACCATCTGTGACGTTTTTTGCGACGTTTTAATAAACATCAGAGAAGGTTTTCTGCGACGTTATATTGCCTTCTGCAACGTTTTTAAAACGTCGCAGAAGGGTTCCATTTCTTGTAGTGTTTGTCTTGATCATATCAATCTTTTAGCTAATTGGGTTTCTGAGGGACCTACTTTGATAGATAAGACTAACTTGGAAGCTAATCTTGGATGAGAAAGCATTGATATGTCATTTAATGCAATGAATTTGAATAATGGTGTTGATAAGGCTCTTCTCAATGATACGGACTTCGTACTAAATGAGAATTGGGGTTAATGCAATTTGAGCAAGTATTTGATTGAATGAAGTTTCAGGTATATATTTCTCCTTTTCTTTTAATTTCACTTATATTTGATGTATATGTTAAATTTTATATATGCAATATAAATATAATTATATGTTTTTATTTCATGTTTACTTATAGTAGTTGGTTGTTTCTTTGATGTGAACTCTTGTTATAAATTGTAATAGTTAGAGAGTCATGGATATTTATTATTCTTTTTATTTGATGTTTTAATGTAATTATTTTTTATTATATTTTGAAATTCTAACATTTTAAATACTTTCTATTGTCCTCAATTTTTTATTTATATCATGATTAAATGACCTTTTTCATATTAATTGTGGTTATTATTTATATGTGAAATATGCAAAAGTAATATTAATAAAAATAAATAGATTGTTGTTATTTTGATTTTCGAAGATATAGTTGATACTGTTGGACCAATGGAGGTTGACAAATTAAATCCTTCTTTGTTTTGATAATAATAAAACTTAAAGAATTGGTTAGGTAATAATTTTAGGTTAATTGAATTAAGATGAAGTTGATGCAATGTGTTACAAGTCAGAAGAAAATTGGATAGGTTGATTTATGAAGATCAAGATTTGGATAAGTCGAATTAACAACGTGTAATTCATGAGAAGATCTGATATGAAGAATTCAAATAAGCATCTCAACAGTCAAAGATTGGAGATTTTGTGAGATCTATCTGTTGGAGCACTGGACAAGTCCACTATCATGTTGCAAGTCGACTATCAACAATCAGACCTATAAGTTGGATAAATGGACTAGTCGACTCTCATGGTATTAGTCAACTATTCGAAGAGCGGGGCTGAAAGTTTCATAAAAAACGTTAGTGCTAGTCGACTATCACTTGGAGTACAAGTTGACTATAATGCACTAGTCGACTATTACACATCGATTAGTCGACTATCAGTTGCAGCTGAACAAAATTTGACTTTGTCAATTAATTTCAAACGGAAGAAAATCTTCATACAACGGCTAAGAGCATTCTACAACGGCTATAAGAAGTCTGCAACGTTCATAAACGTCTTGGAACTTATAAATAAATTGCTTTACTTCAGAGGATTGATTACACAAGTCCAAAGAGAAGCATACTTGATATAGTTCAAAAATTATCCTCACATTGTTCTCAATCTTGCTACTTAGCCTATATTGATTGTATTCAGCTGTACTGAGTTGTACTACTTCATCTTTATCATTGTTAATATTGTGAGCTGAGTGATTGGAGGAGAATCACTTGGAAGGTAGGATTTTTGCCGGAAAATAAATCATCTATAAGGCATAGCTTAAGCTGAAAGCCAAGTTGATTAGAGGAGTTCACACTGAACTATAAAGTGTGTAGTAAAAAGCTTTGACAAAATCCTAAGTGGGATCTTAAGTAGAGGACGTAGGTCTTAGCACCAAACCTCTATAAAAATTGTGTTCCTCTCTTCTCTACTCTTTTACATTTCAATTTGTTTTTGGTTGTTTTGAGTGTTCTAATTATTTGTTTTGTAGCATTTCAAGAAAAGATTAAAAGATCTATTCAACACCCCCCCTTCTAGATCGTTTTCAATTGGTATCAGAGCAGGTTAAAGATCCAAGGATGGTGCTGAACTTGACACACAACAACATAGCGGAAGAAGGTAACACAAATAATCGCCCTCCTCTTTTTAATGGTACTAACTATTCTTCTTGGAAAAATCCTATGAAGTACCACATCATAAGTGAGGGAGTGGAGTATTGGAAGATCATAATCTTCGGTCCACACGTTCCATTGAATGAAAATGGTGAGGTAAAGACGGAGTTGGAATATGATGACAATGATTGGAAGAAAGCCTACATCAACGCAAAAGCCATGAAGTTAATATATTGTGCTCTTACCGTTAAGGAAAGAAATAGAGTAAACTCTTGCACTAGTGCTCAAGAAATGTGGGAGAGACTTCGCATCACTTACGAAGGAACCAACCAAGTTCGAGAAACAAAGATCAACATGCTTGTCCATGACTATGAAATGTTTGTCATAAAGGAAGGTGAGTCTATTTCCACTATGCTTGATTGTTTTGCAGAAATTATCAATAGATTAGGCAACCTTGGAAAGCACATGACGGATAGTGAGAAGGTGAAAAAGATTCTTCGTTCATTTCCAAAAGAAAGGGACTCACAAGTCACAGCAATTATGGAGTCTAAAGATCTCAATCGATTGGAATTCAATGCCTTGGTGGGATCACTCATAAACTATGAGATCATTCTCAAATCAAGAGGAGGAAGAGGTAAGTCACAAAATCAATTGCTTTAAAAGCTAATGTATCTTCTCTTGATGAAAGTGATGAAGAGGAAGAAGATGAAGAACTAGCACTTTATGCTAGAAACTTGAGAATGTTCAAAGGATTACTCAAGAATAGAAAGAAGGAATTACGTGGTGGAAGGAATGAAGAAAGAAAGAAGAACATCATGGAGAGAAGGACCAAAAGTTATGAAGAAAAGAAGAGCAGTGAAGAGTGTTAGAAATGTGGAAAAAGAGGACATCATGCAAGGGAGTGCAAAAGCTCGTCCTTTTCCTCAAAATTCCAGAAAAATGATAAGTATGATAAAGGAAAGAAGAAAGCTAGTCTTGTAGCAACTTGGAGTGATGATAAGGAATCATACCTAAGCAATGATAAAAGCAACTTGACTCTTATGGCAAAGAGTTCCTTGTCAAGTGAGATGAGGATGAGATATAAGCAAGGAATGAAAATCCACCAAACATATGGCAAATTGATAATGAATGTTCAAGGCACATGAGTGGAGACAAGAGCTTATTTTCAGAAATCAAACCAAAGAATCAAGCATTTGTCACATTTGGAGACAACAACAAAGGTAAAGTCATTGGTGTTGGTAAAGTGGGTAAGGAACCTTTGCCTACTATTGACAATGTTTTACTTGTTGATGGCTTGAAACATAATTTGCTAAGTATTTCTCAATTATGTGATATGAATTTTAATGTTAATTTTGAATCATCTCATTGTATAGTCAAGAAAGATGAAAATATT
>JAOSBN010000002.1:28076727-28088912 GCA_027563595.1 Erythroxylum suave | reverse complement strand
GTCTCCATCTTTTCGGCAGACTTCTGAGAATCTTCCTTACATGGTCTTGATTATCGTAGATTCTCCCAAGAGCTTTATGTTCATTAATGATAGTTTGAAATCGTACAAACATCTTATCAACAGACTCGTCTTCTTGCATTTTAAACAATTCATATTGATGTACAGGAATACTCATTTTGGGCTCTTTCACCTGGTTTGTGCCTTCATGTGCGATGGATAGGGTATCCCACATCTCCTTCGCAGTCTCGCACCCATGAACTTTATCGTATTCACTTCTGCTCAAAGCACAACTCAAAAAGAACTTGGCCTTTAAATTTAACTGAAATCTAGCTTTGTGATCGGCTGTCCATCTATTACGAGGAATGACATTTCCTTCATCATCAACTGGTTCATATGGTCATTCTTGATGATATCCCAAAGATCAATATGTGTGGATTCAATGAAAAGCCGCATCTTGTCCTTCCAATAATGAAAGTCTTCACCATTGAACGCAGGAGGTCTTGTGCCGAAGGCACCTTCAGCAATAAAGACATGTGATTCTCCCATGGATCTTTGTCCTCACTTTGTAATGGTGGTTCTAGGAAACCGAGCTCTGATACCAATTGAAGTGAATCACACGTTAATAAGAACTTGTATATAATAAACTAGATACACAAGAAGGGGGCTTGAATGGTGTATCTTTTTCATGAATACGAATTATAAGAACTTCTTGAGCTTGTTAAAAGACTATTGAAAAGTTTATATGAAAATTAATATGAAATTAAATCGCAATTTAACAACAGAAATAAACTGAAGTAAAAGGTAAGAGTGTAGACACTGCGATTTTATACTGGTTCACCCCAAACCGTGGGCTACGTCCAGTCCTCAGAGTTCGTCTGAGTGTTCCACTATACTTTAAACAACTACAAGTATTCTTTTTCTTTCAGAGCCTCTTCAGGTCTCTTTCACAAAGTATTCTTTCTGCTATAGCCTTTTCAAGCTCTCAGACTTTTCTCTCTCTTGCTAGAAAGATAGTTTGAGCTTTTATTACAATAAGATAGCTCTCTCAGTATTACACTACAAAAATCTCTTTTGTAAGCACACAAAGATCACTGATGTCGTATATTCGTTCACTAGTATTTTCTCATTCGTTCATTAGCCCGAAAGCTTCGATTGAGACTTGTATTTATAGTCTCATTCTCTAACTGCTTCTTGATCTTTGATAACTGCTTCTTGAATCTTGACAACTATCTCTTGATTCTTGAAAAACCGCTATTTAGTTGAGTTCTGTAACTAACTTCAACTAAGTAACCGTCAGATGTATTGACGTAACTTCTTCTAAGTATCGTCTGTGTCTTGCAATTCTCTTATGCTTTACGCTTCTTCTATGTTTTGCACTGTGTCTGTCTTTTGTACTTCTTCTGACTTTTGCATTTCGTCTGTCTTTTGCATTTTGTTTGTCTTTTGCATTTTTCTGTCTTTTGCATTTCGTCTGTCTTTGGCATTTCGTCTGTCTTTTGTATTTCTTCTATCTTTTGCATTTCTTCTGTCTTTTGCATTTCGTCTGTCTTTTGCATTTCTTCTGTCTTTTGTACTGCACACTTAACAAACTTATCAAAACGTTCATTTGATTCTAACATTATTATTATTAGTTTGTCATCAAAATTACAACATCGTAAAGTCCTCCTGACTTAACAAACTAGTGCAACAGGAAGTTCGCCATGGAAAAAAGAATGTGTCACCGCGGCGAAGTATGAAGAATTCCAAGTAGAACATTTAGGAAAAGTTAGCCACTGCGAAAATTAGTTCTATCACCGCGATGAAAGAACCAACAGTGCAGCTAAAACTTTCGGGGAAAAGTTTGTCGTGATAAACCTTCGAATACCTGAACCATTTTTGGAAGTTTACCCATTGTGCAACCTGATCCATAACCCATTTCTTTTTAAAACCTACCATTTTAGGTTAAGAGAGACCCGACACAGTAATAAGAAGAGAACACTCTCACTCTCTGAACCTTCAGACACTCCATCATCCACTCTCCCCCACTTCACCGTCAACTCCTCCACCGACAGCTGCTACCAGGGATGCTTCTAGTGGGTTCCCAGTTGTGAATTCTCTTGGAGTAATGCTTGGCTAAGCACCTATTTCCTCTTGAACATGTAGCAATGGCTAGAGTTCAATAGGCTTCAAATGGGAGTAGTTTATTCCATGTTCAGCAACATTATTATGAACTCCTAAGTTTAGGATTTGTAATTTGTAGTTGAATACTCTAGATTAGAGTTTAATCAAGTATTGGACCTTCAATGTGTTATTGGGATTTGTTGATGTAGAACTTGGAACTTGAATATATGAAGTCTCATATATGTCTATTTGTGATTTGGTTAATTCTCTTTTATCTGCCTAGTTGTGTTTGATATTGAGATGATTCTAGATCCCAAAATGACTTATTGAATTGACTTACCCATTGCACACACTAAGAGCATTCAACAAGGTTTTAAGAAATGGAGTTCATTGATTAAAACCATAGACTTAAAGAGTTCTTTAAGGTTTAACATTTGAAACTTAGTGATTCACTCCCCTAAAAATTCGTTTTGAACTATGGTAGCCAAAGCTCATTTTGAAGAGGATACTATCATCATTTGATCATTGTTTTCATTTTATTTCTTTTCTATTCCCGAAATCCAAAAAAACTTTTCATTACATTTTCTTACAATTCGCTTATTTTTGTCCAAATTTCCAAAGATTTAAACCCCCTCTTCCTTGCAAATTTTGTTTGCATATCATGACATATAGGCTAGCTTAGTTCCATTTATTAACTTCTGATTAAGTGAAATAACCCGAGGTTGCATTCTGTACTGCAATCCTTGGAATTAAAATTTTTGATTTGACCCCCAAGGGTAAGAACAAAAGGGCTTGAATCATATGCTCAATCTTATGGCTGTTAATAATATCCAAATTCATCAGAATAATTTACAGATTCAGCACAATACTGTATAATTCCATCAGGATTAAAGGCAAAGCATCCACGATTTGGAAAACCAACAAAACTCAGGTATGTATCTAAAAGCTTGCTTAACATTAAACTGATTAGGCATTCTTTTTCGTGCAATCGACATTAGCCAAATAGCCTACCCATTTATATGAATTTTCATTTTCTAACCCCCTTTGAGCTTGATTAGCCTTTCTTTTTGTATTAACTACATTACATGCTTTAAACCTAACTAAATGTCTCACCTAAGCCTTAAAGCTAGTTAAGCAATTATTGATTGCTGAGTTTGTGTATGTACAAACTTCTAAGTGTGGCGTTATGCTTCTATATGGGATGGTTATAGTTGTTGGGATGCCAATTTATTTCTTATCATTTAAATTCTCATGTTGATATAGCTTCTTTCAATGTATAAAAAAAAAGAAAAAATATGTTTAAATAAAATTATTAAGGAAGAAATGAATATGTGTTGCAAAGTTATATATGATTAGTCTTTCCTCCTAAAGTTGTATCGAATGAGTTACTTGGGTATGTTGGATATGAGGTAAATGTTGTTTTCAATGGTCAATCCCTATAATTGCAAAGTTTTACTTATGATCAACTTTTGTGAGTGATTTGTGCTTCTTGTGGTTTCTGGTGAGAGAGCTTGAATTTGAGCTAAGAAACATAGTTTTTGCATTCATCATAGTTGATGTACATAATTGCGAGTGAATGTTGGTTTTTGCACTCGATGGTATATTAAATGTTTTTTCTTGTTTCACTAGCTTTTATGACTTTCATGCTACTTTACCTAAACACATCTCACCTTTCCTTTACCCACATTACAATCCTAGAAAGTCCTTTGATTCATAATGATGCATGTGAATCTTAGTGGTGGATAAATGAAATGATATACAAAGTTGAGGAATGTCTTGATTGTGAATGGTATTTGAGTGTACCCATAGATATATCTTATTTAAACATATTTTCCAAATCTACCTTTAGATTGCTTTATTTCTAAAGGTGATGATTGTTGATTGATCATGAGTAGAAGTGTTGAATGTTAATTTATTGCTATGGTTTTTTAAAGTCATTCATCTTTGTTTATTATTATGTATTCTTGGGATATATGGGAAATGAGTAAATGTTTTTGGGTCTATGATTTTGAAAATGTTGTTTTGCTCAAGGATGATCAAAAGCTAAGTATGGAGGAAATTGATTTGCTTAATTGATTGTATATTTATTTAATAACAATTAGTGATTAATGATATAAAATTGCTTAAGATACTCACTTTAGCTAATATTTGATTTTATGTACATTTAAGAAGTGAAGAAGCTAAAGTGACCCGAAAATATATTCATTGAGCCATTTTCTCAACGTCCATACCCTACTGTCTTTATGGAGCAAGAAGAAAAAGAAGATTACAAGAAGAGGAGACAGAATAGAGCATAAAAATGGAGGCATGTGTAACATTTTAACTAAAATAATGTTACAACCATGAGCATTGTCTCACGGCTGTAACATTTTGATTTCAAAAGTTATAGTCATGAGCATTATCTAAGATGAATTACAAGCCTTATTTTAACCTACCAAGAGACACTTCATACAAGAACCAATGTGATTTTTTATGGCCAACTGTCTAATTGTAAGCCAGTTGTCTCATTGTAACATAGTTGTCCATTTATAACATTTAACCTAGCTTTACAAGAGAGGAAGAACATCTTGGTGGAGGCAACTAGAGACTTTTAATGCTGCAAAGAAAAAAGACACCTGTCCCATACATTTTAAACCTAACTTTTGAATATACAAGAGGGGAGTGACAGCTGGAGCTGGGGAGGGTTGGAAATGGGAAATAATTTAAAAAAGAGTCGATAACTCCACTCTTTTTTTAATTATTTCCCATTTCCAACCCCTCCCCATCTCCAGCTGTCTCACTCCTCGGTTTTAGGCTACCTTCCTCACTCTATTTGACCTAGTTTTTTATTATATGAAGGAGGGAATGTGTATAATGATAAGGAGATAGTTGGACAAGGAGAATAACCGAGAGAGGAAAGTGGATAACAATTAATTGAATTTTTATTGAAAAATATTTTATCACAAAAAGTAAAATAGCGTATGACGGTAAAACATTTTGTTACAACAAGGGAAAAATATTAATGATCAAAATATGTTTTGTCACAACAAATAGTAAATATTAGTGACCAATGTATGTTTTGTCACAATTACAATTCATTTCTGCGAAAATTATTTCAGCACCAAATTGCATATACTTATATTGACAGAACTTTACGATAAAAGAAATTTTGACACTATTAATATAATAATAGTGACAATTTAATTGTGAATGATACTAAATTTTCATAATTACCATTGTATTAGTGATGAAAAAATAAATCATGACAGTTAATCCAAACAATAGTGTCAGTCAATTGTTTTATCACAAAAAAACTCATATCTGTGTTGAAATGATAGTTAGTCATAAAAAAGTTGTCACTAATGTCTTAACTTTTATAGTGTTGAGGAAGACCCACAATTTTTTGGACTAAAATCAAAGAACATTGATTTGATTTTCATAGAAAATTTTGATATGATGTGGTTAAGACGGAGTCTTCAGAGAATAATCTACAGATATCAAGGATATGACTTTAAAAAAGCCAAAATTTACATTGGTTTTAGGATCTATGTTTTACTTTTGCTTCCTTATCATCCTTTGTTAGATAATTTCATTATATGGCCCATATGTTTTGATTTAATCATTTAAGTATGTTAAATCCCATTAATTATTTGATTAAGTGTATTTATGTTGATCGAACATAAACAATAAAATAAAATAAGGATAATAAAAAGACGTGTCATTTGAATTTTAAATGGATAATTGTTGCCTCTCTCTCTCTACCTATTAGGTTTTTCACGTATCTCTCCATCAAACAATATACGAAAAATAACGAAACAAAGAGAAGAGAGAGAAAAAAATCTAAGAATATCTTGAAGACTATTAGAGATTATCTATTCAGAAAGTATTGGAAACACAATGGATCAAGGTATGCTTATGTTATTATGTGAAATTTAGTAGATTCTAAGATCCTGCAATTTATGTGTTTAAATTTTACATGATAAAGTTTTCCTATAAGAAAGATTAACATGTGGTATCAGAGCAAGGTTTTGAGAAAAAATAATTTTCCATTTAAGATATTAAATAAAGAATTATTATGATATAATTATATACTTGATGTAGATGATCAAAAAGATTTTGTAGTGATTTCCTTACCACATGTTTTGGTTTTCAAATGCAACACTCACGTTTTCTCTCTTTCTTATACATGGAACATTATAAGTGTTTTGTTTCCACCTAAATCACGTTATCAAGATGATTAAACCATATTAAGTGCTTCTCTGCCAAATTGACATGTGAATGGAATTAACAAAGCCATTAATTGCATTCATTAAATATGTTTTGTTTGACCTTATGTTTCTTCATTAATGATGGTTTGAAAACGTTTCATTAATGGCCATGGAAGGTTCTCTATTCCATTGATTGTGTTTCTCTCATGTAATCTCTCCTTTGCCATCAATGTGTGTCACTTGTTCATTTTATCGTATCTCTTGAATGCTACATTAATACCTTTATGTCTACTTTTATTAGTTTCCGTGATGAATTAAAATCTTTAGATGAATTAATTGCTTTGATTTCTTTTAAGCTTCTTGTTTCATTCAATGTCGTAGGTTTTAATTGTAAAATTTGATGCATGATTTTAGCATCATATATTAATGATTGTTAATGTAATAAAGTAATTATGCATATGAACAATAATCAACTTCAATATGACTTCTATTATCATTTATTTAATTTGATATTTATCTAATGAATAATTTGTTAGTCATCAAAATGCCCAAATTAGAAAGTTTTGTAAATATCAAATTAAAATAGATATATAGTTACCCATAATAATGTGATGCTTATGATTGCAATGACATAATGATATATTTAATGGGTATACTAAATTTCATTGATACTAAAATATTTAAGAATCACCCAAAGGTTGATTAGTTAAATTTTATATCAATGAGTATAATTGCGATTAATTAGAATACTTTATTAGATATATGTATTATATCCAAAGATAACTAATATATCTAATCAAAGTATGCATGATTATAAATTATGTAAATATTACTAAGCATCAATTTATGTGTTTACTATATTGTTGTTTTACCCAAAGGAAAACCACAATATATGTTTATTGTTACATGTTTAAATTATGATTCAAAGCACTCACATAGAGTATTTCTTACATAAATTTTGTAGCATTTAATTATGTTGCTATCGAATCGTAAGCTTCGTCTATTATAAAGTTTAATGGGCTTAACTTTAATGAATGGTGTGAACAAGTTTAGTTAAACCTAGGTATCCTAGGTTTTGACTTAGCACTCCAAATTGATAAGCCCATTGCACTTATTGATAACATTAGTGCTGAAGAACGATCTTTTCATGAATGTTGGGAAAGATTAAATAGACTAAGTTTAATGTTTGTGCGAATGACTGTGGCTAGCAACATTAAGGCTACAATTCCCAAAACGAACAATGCTAAGGAGTATCTTAAGCTTGTTGAAGATATTTCTTAGTTTGATTCTGCTGATAACACTCTTGCTGGAACCTTAATGGGTATGTTGACTGCCATAAGGTTTGATGGTTCTTGTACTATGTATGAACATGTTACTGAAATCATAAATACAACAACAAGATTAAGATCCATGGGAATGAAAGTGAGTGAAAGCTTCCTTGTGCAATTTGTTATTAACTCCTTACCTCTTGAATATGGTCCATTCCAAATAAGTTACAATACTATTAAAGATAGATGGAATGTGAATAAACTACAAAGTATGCTTATTCAAGAGGAAGTAAGGCTTCAGAAACAAGGAATTCACTTAATTAATCTCATGGGAAATCAAGGAGCTAGAAAGAAGTTAAAAAGGGAGAAAAGAAAGGGAAAGGATGTATTACGTAAGAGTAATGTATTAACTTCAATCTCTAAAAAGGAAACAAGGAACGATAGATGTCATTTTTGTAAGAAAACTAGACACTATCAGAAGGATTGTTTGAAACGTAAGACATGGTTTGAGAAGAAAGGTAAGCCTAGTGTTTTTGTATGTTTCAAATATAATTTAGCAGAAGTTCCTTATCATACTTGGCAGATTAATTCTGGATGTACCACCCATATTACTAATACGATGCAGGGATTCCTTACCATCCAAACCATAAACCCATATAAAAGATATGTCTTCATGGAAAATCGAGTCAAAGCTACAATTGAAGCCATTGGAACTTACCATTTGATTTTAAACAAAGGACATCATTTAGATATTTTCGAAACCCTTTATGTTCCTACAATTTCTCGAAACTTAGTTTCTTTGTCAAAACTTGATACTATTGGATATTCCTTCAAATTTAGTAATAAATGTTTTAGGTTGTTCAAACATAATTGCCTTATTAGTTCTAGTATACTCTGTGATGGTTTGTACAAATTAAAGCCTGATAACCTTTTTATTGAAACCCTGTTGACCTTGCATCATAATGTTGTTACTAACAGAAGTTTTATAAATAAAACTTCAACTTACTTGTGGCATAAACGTTTGCGTCATATATCGAAAGATAGAATGGTTAGATTAGTAAAGAATGAAATTCTTCAAGAATTAGATTTTACTGATCTTGGAATTTGTGTGAATTGTATTAAGGGAAAACATATGAAACACATAATTAAGAAAGAAGCCACAAGAAGTGCACAACTCCTTGAAATTATAAACACTGATATATGTGGGCCTTTTGATGTTCCATTATTTAGTGGAGAAAATTTTTTCATCACTTTCATTGATGATTTTTCACGTTATGGATGTATTTATTTGCTTCATGAAAAATTTCAGTCAGTAAATGCTTTAGAAGTATTTATCAATGAGGTAGAAAGGAAATTACATAGAAAAGTGAAAATTATCGGATATGATAGAGATAGTGAATATTATGGAAGATTAAAAATTGTCTGATCTGATAAAGATGGTGAATATTATGGAAGATATAGTGAAAGTGGAGAATGTCCTAGCCCATTTGCTAAATTTCTGAAAAGCATGGTATATGTGCTTAATACACAATGTCAGGTATGCCACAACAAAATGGTGTAGTAGAAAGGTGAAATTGTAACTTAATGGATATAGTTAGGAGTACCATAAGTCATTGTTCTCTACCATCATCATTGTGGATGCATGCATTAAAACCTACTATGTATTTATTAAATAAGGTTCCTAGTAAAGCAGTTCTGAAGACATCTTTTGAGCTATAGACAGGAAGAAAACTTAGTTTAAGACACCTACACATTTGGGGTTGTCTGACTGAAGTACGGATATACAATCCACATGAAAGGAAATCAGATTTAAAGACAACCTGGTTTTTTTCATTGGTTATCTAGAAAAATATAAAGGGTATATATTTTATTTTCCTAATCATAGTACAAGAATTGTTGAAACTAGAAATGCTAGATTTATCAAAAATGGAGAAATTAGTGGGAGTTCAGAGTCACGAAAAGTGAATATTCAAGAAGTTAAAGTGCAAGTTTTCTTGCCTATAACTTGTTCTCAAGTGTTCGCTCCTAGAGTTGCTGAAAATTTTAGCAACCTATAAGAATAACAAATGCATGATCAGGAACTGCAAATGCATGACAAGCTCTAAATAACAAAGTCATCGTTAATGAACTTGTTGTAAATGAGCCACGTGAAGTTGTATTAAGAAGATCTTAAAGACAAAAGAGATCGGAAATTTTGGATCATTATATGGCTTATTTACAAGAAGTAGAAGGTGATTTAGGTATTGATAATGATCCAGTTTCATTTTCACAAGCCATTGAAAGTGAAAATTCTAATAAATGGTTAGATGCCATGAAAGAAAAGTTAAAGTCTATGAATGACAATCAAGTTTGGGATCTTGTTGAATTACTAGAAGGTTGTAAAAGAGTAAAATGTAAATGGGTCTTTAAGATCAAATCTGAGTCTAATGGTAATATTGAGAGATATAAAGCTAGACTTGTCACCAAAGGTTATACTCAAAAGGATGACGTTGATTATAATGAGACATTTTCTCCTGTTTCTAAAATGGATTCATTTAGAATTATTATGGCAATGGTAGCTCATTATGATTTAGAGCTCCATCAAATGGATGTGAAAACTGCCTTCTGAATGGGAATTTAGAGGAAGAAATCTACAAAGATCAACCTAAAGGTTTCCTAGTTGAAGGAAAACAAAACATTGTGTGTAAACTTAAGAAATCAATATATGGACTTAAGCAAGCCTCTCGACAATGGTATCTCAAATTTAGTGATACCATTACTTCTTTTGGTTTTAAAGAAAACATTGTTGATCGATGTATACATCTGAAGATTAATGGAAGCAAATTTATATTTCTAGTCCTATATGTTAATGATACCTTACTTGCTACTAATGATCTTGGGTTGTTACATGAGACTAAGACGTTTCACTCTAAAAATTTCGAAATGAAAGATATGGGCGAGGCATCTTATATAATTGGAATTGAAATATTCCATAATCGATCACAAGGAATGTTAAGGTTGTCTCAGAAAGCATATATTAAAAAGATTTTAGAGAGATTCAATATGGATAAATGCTCCGTAAGTGTTGCTCCAATTCAAAAAGGAGACAAATTTAATCTTAGGCAACGCCTAAAGAATGAATTGGAACGCACAGAAATGGAAAGAATTCATTATTCATCTATTGTTGGGAGTTTAATGTATGCTCAAACTTATACTAGGCCAGACATCAGTTTTACTATTAGAATGCTAGGCAGATACTAGAATAATCCTAAATTGGAACATTAGAAAGCTGCAAAGAAAGTTTTAAGATACTTACACGAAACAAAAGATCATATGCTCATTTATAGAAGACCTGATCATCTTGAAGTGATTGGATATTCAGATTCAGACTATGCTGGATGTGTTGACACGAGAAAATCAACATTTCGCTATCTGTTTCTTTTAGTTGGAGGAGCAATCTCATGGAACAGTGCAAAGCAATCTATCATTGCTACATCTACTACGGAAGTTGAGTTTGTGGCATGCTTTGAAACCACGGTTCATGGTTTATGGCTGCGAAACTTTATTTTAGGACTTGGAATTCTCGACAGTATTGCCAAGCCGCTAAAAATTTATTGTGACAATTCTACAACAGTCTTCTTTTCAAAATATGACAAGTATTCAAAGGGTGCTAAACATATGGAAATCAAATACTTTGCTTTAAAGAAGAAGTTCAGAAACAAAGAGTGTCAATTGACGATATTATCACTAATCTTATGATAGCAGATCCACGAACAAACACTACAAGAAAATCACTGAATAGCGGTGAAATATTTTTGACAGAAATAATTTCGACGCTATTTACTGACGGAATTGTTTATTCCGTCGGTAAGTAGGGTGAAGTTACTGACGGATTGATGTAACCGTCGGTAATACTGAAGGGAAGGAATTCGCGCAAAATCTTTGACAACATATAACAACGACAAACCTTGAGCGTCAGAAAAAAATGTGAGAACAATTCCTGTATTTTAATTGCTTCGGACAAATACTGACAGAAACATAGCTGTCGGTATATATTCTGACGGAATAGAAATCTTCTGACGGTAATAAATGCGGGAAATGCTCCCGCGATTCATTAGCTTCGCCCGTTTATCGACGGTACACATTTCGTTGGTAAAAGTGTTAGAGAACTCTATTTGCCGACGGAACACCAATGCCATGGCTAATTGTTAACCAGATGCCATCCTTGAGACAACCCTAGATTACCGACAGAATTAGTGTTCCGTTGGTAACGTATAGCAGGAGCTTTGTTGGCAAGACAAGATAACTCTTAATTACCGATGGAATTGGTGTTCCGTCAGTAACTGACGACAGGCGGCTGAAAAGATAACCCTAGTTTACCGACGGAATGAGCATTCCGTCAGTATTTGAGTTTCAACCGCCTATTATTACTGCTCTTTTATCGACGAAATTAGTGTTTTGTCAGTAAATGTCAGCATGTTCATCATCGAAACGACAAGAGAACCCTAGATTACCGACAGAATGAGCATTCCATCGGTAATCCAGTGCCTTTAAATTGCGATTGGTCGCCCCACCAAGGAAATTAAGGTGGGTACATGTTTATAATTAAGAAATAAGTCACTAATTGTTTTCTTTGATTCAAGAAAGTTCA
>JAOSBN010000002.1:28043293-28066686 GCA_027563595.1 Erythroxylum suave | reverse complement strand
ATTTTTCATGCTCATGCATTATATGATATGCTCATATTCATGAATATTGAACTTTTTGCACATGAAAATAATTGTACGTGCGTTCATAGACATTTCTGGTATAATTGATTTATAATTGAATTGTGAATATGATTTTGTGGAGTTAATTATTATGTTAATGTTAGCAAGATTTTATGACATAGGTTGATTGAATTAAATTGTTATGGTAGTAAGATGTCATGAAGGGCATTTTTGAGAGACCACTTAAGGATAAAAGATACAAGGCATATAAGGAAGGACAAAATGGGTATTTTATATTCATTAAGGGTATAAGTGGAAGAAAAAAAGTAAATATGAATTAAGAAGAGAGAAAAAGCAAAAATAGAAGATAGGAGAAGAGAGTTTTGGTGGTTTGAGAGAAAAGAAGAGAGTTTGAGCTAGGTTTCCTCATTTCTTAGCTTTTAAGAGAGATTTTGAAGTGGTTCAAGAAGAGAAAAAGGTAGACGAAGAGAAGAGCTTTCATTAGAGCCAAGAAAAACTTAAATCCTTCTAACAGGTAAGCATAAGCATCACTTTTCTTTAATTGTTGAATGAAACATGTTATTATATTTAAGTGTTAAATGATCATAAAATGAGGATGGACACATTCTAAAAATGTGAATGAGGAATGTGGTAGATTCATGTCTTGCTTTTACATGGATGATGATTAATGATTCATAAATTGATTTAGAGATGTTTTAGAGTTTTAATGAATCCTTAATGAATGTAGAAAGAAGTGCAGAAAAAAATTGAATGATGAATGGATATTATTATGTTCTGTTTTTGATGGATAAAACCGTGGATCATTGGTTGTTTTATGAATAGATTAGATTGGGTATGGAAGTTAAAAATACGAAAAGAATAATGTCTTAAAAAGAAAAGAACTAGGAAGAAAGTTTAGAGGTAAAAGATAATGGTGTTTAAAGTGGCTGCAATATGTTAGCTGTAACAATTCCACTAAATATGCTTCTGTAATTTAGCCATAACTTGTTATGTGGTTATTCAATTGAGATGATTCTTAGTTTGGATTAAACTACCAACACAGGGCTACATTTTGTATGAAGACATCCATTTCAAGTTCTGTCTTTAAAAGTTTTCAATTTTGACTTGAAGTTTAGTGCTGGGTGTAGGAAATAGTGCAGAAAATGGATGATGAATGCACATATATGTATATGTTCTGTTTTTAGTGTTTATGATCAATCAGGGGCTATAATTTGGTTATGGATTGTGTTGAGTTGAAAGGGGGTTAGAATAATGGATAAATGTGTTGGGAAATCAGGTCAGAATCTGATCCCAATTGTAGCGGAATAATCACAAAACTCTTTCGTGACTTTTGATTTTCCAAAAACCAAGATCTGTTTAATTCTATAAAATGATTAACACAAACCATAATAAAGTAGAAATTTGATTTGTACCTTATTCCGAAACTTAATCTTCGTCTTGTTGTATCCCTCAAACTGTTCCTGAAACTAATATGTCTGAACCATTATAGTCGCACAAATCTCCGGCCTCTAGCGGTATCCACAAAACGAGTTGAGAGAACTCTATAACACTTACAAAGAGGGTTAAACATGAAGTGTTAGCTCTATAGAGCTCAAGCCTAATTATAATACGCTTTGGACGTTTTAGTAAATCAATTGAAATTGATTAATTTCAATTAAACTTCAATTAGAATTACAAATAATTCTAATTAAATACCAATTATGCCCATATAAGATTCAATATCTCATGTCGATTCTTATATATTAAATATCTCATATTTAATCATAAAGTTTCTTAAATTTTATAATCAAGTCCAACTTGATTAAATTTACTTTGCTTTCTTCAACTCATTCTATATATGAGACCCATTAGGTTCTCAAATATGTTGGCAATGATTATAAATTTTAATTTTAATTCATAATTAGAATTAGATAAATTAAAACACATTTTAATTTATCTTTAATTCTCTAATTAAATAATTTATAATCATAGATCAACATTGGCGTCTAGCAATGCATCATAACCACCCAAATATTTAGGAATGTCAAACTGGTTTTGACTAACCTTTTTGTGCCTGATCTTTCCATATAATTCAATCATTTCATTAACTAGTGTTCCAATTAGACATGGAGCATGGAATTAATGTCTACTCTATTTTGAGTCTAATCATATTAGTTCTTCGACATTAGCTATCGATTCAATTAATGGTATTTGTAAACTATTTACAAAAATATCATTTCACCTTGGCCAAGGATTTCCCAAATCAATATTAATCAAGAACAACAGAACATTATCCCTAATTACTTTGGGGTGATGAATCCTATCTTGATCACTAAACTACCTCCATATAGTTCATGCTACATCCAATGACTACCGATTGAGCAACCCATGATTAAATAAGTAATAGACAGTATCAAAACATAGCAATCCCTATACAAGATAACTATGGTGATCTCAAGTCAAAGGATCACTTATACAATAAGTCAATTAGACTTAAATTAGGTAAATAACAACTTTATCAATTACGTCTCATGTGACTCCTAGATCCGTTAGGTGATAACTCTTGTCAAAATATATTTTATATATTATTCATAACTTTGCCTCTAGATTCATGTGATCACGAGTTTGCTCATCCAAATCACACAAATTTAGTTAAGTAGAACCCACTATCATAAGACTAAACATGTTCGGGTTAAAGCAGCCTTAAGTTTGCTCGACAAGCCAACTATAAACAACACTCTGGTTTATTCTTACAACAATGGAAGGCAACAATCACATTTTCAATGTATACTTAACATTTTAATAAGGGATTTAATTTCATTTGTCTCATCAAACACAAATTGCATGTAAAATATCACACATATAAAACATACAATTTATCATGCATCCAATATATATATCAACCATATAAATAAAGTATGCAATTTATGCACTCATAATCAAATTATATGCATAAAATATCAAGCTTCGTTTGATTCTAGTTATTGATCTTCATAATCTAAAATAACATTTCCAACTCCTTGAAAAAATGAAAATAGATTAAAACCATTAATTCCTAAATAAATTAAATTCCTATTCCAAATAGAAATTTAATTTGATTTGAAAACAATTTTCAAATCCAATTGGAAACTATTACCAATTATCTTAACACCTTAGATAAAATTTAATTTAAAACAATTTTCAATAAATTGTACTTTTTATTTCATATAATTTAGAAAAACTCTTTTCAAAATTATATAAATAACATATTCTAATCTAATTAGAAAACTAATTATAATCTTATTAGAAATTACTTTTCCTTAATTAGAAAACTATTTTCTAACATTAAAAAGAAACTACTTTCAAAATTAAATAAAACACTTTTAAATTTAGTTAAGAAAGTCCTTATATATTATTTATTTAGATATTTGTTCCTTGACTAATTAGAAAACCTTTCTCTAATATGTTATAAAACTATTTTAAAATATTAAAGAATATCCTTTCTAATAAATCAAGAAAGTGATTATTTATAAATAAAAAAACAATTTCTAAATAAATAAAATAACAATTCTCTAAACAAATAAAATTTAAGGATTTAATTCATCTCAATCAAATTGAAATAAATATATTTAGTTAAGAAACATCTTTTTTAATCATTTAAGAAAACATTTTTCTTAATTTCAAGAAGTCTAATTAATTATTTTCAATCTAATTGAAATTAATTAATTCTAGTTTTAGAAACAACTTTTCTAATTAATTAATTTCAATCTAATTCAAACTAACTAAATCTAATTTTAGAAACTATTTTTCGAAATAATTAATTTCAAAAAAATTGAAACTAATTAATTATAATTTTAGAAACTACTTTTCTAAAATTTATTAGGAATCAATATAATTATTAATTTTAATCAAATTAAGAAAAATAATTACCTTAGGAATTGATTTTTGAATTTTAATTTTTTTAAAAAATTATGAGAATTTAACAAAATAAAAATACATTATTACTTATTGTAAAACTTCCCTTTTAAGTCATACTTAAACTAGTAACCAAACAAACATATTCCTAAACCTATTGCCAAACACCCTCTTCTTCTTTAACTAAGGAAACCCTAAACTTAAAACAATGTTGCCGCCACCGCCATCAATTGCTATAGTTGCCTCCCTGCCACCACTAGTCTACGAGGAGCGACACCATCCATGGCGTCGTGAGTCAGGTGTCTCAAGTGATGCCACCGAGTGGTGTCGAGGGACACCCTTGTCGACATACTCACAGATGGGCGATAATTGCCGATTTAAAACATTAACACACAAAGGCAATCGCAAACCCAGATATCACAAAACAACATACGCAAAAACAATCAGGAAACATCAAGAAATGCACTGGTTATGAGTTTCTCAAGCCCAGAACATTCTCGGCCATTATCTTCTCCTTACGGTGACACACCCATCTCATAGATCTTATTCCGATCACCAAGCAGTAACAAAAATCGCAATAAATCATAGACTAGATTTTGCCTTCTTGTTTTCCAAATCTGGGTTTTCTGGGTTTCATAAGCCACAAAACACAACCGCAAGCAATCCCCTCAAGCCCTCCTTAACACCCAACTAGAACATAAGTAACAACCAATAAAATAATTGCTTATCATAACTATTTACCAATTTTCATCAAAACAATTATGGGTTTCTAGCTCTTCTATTTCTAGAAATCGCAAGCTTCACAAACCAAAACAACCGGAACTACGATGGGTTTCTCAAACCCAACTTCCAGAAACCAAACATAAAAGAAAGCATTTTAAATTGCTAAAAGAGAAGCAGAAACAATCCATTCAGGTGTAACCAATCACACGACTACAATACGCGTTAAAAACTCCAGAGCAATTTTAGGGTTCATCATCTTCTAGGTTTCAATTTCTAGAACAAAAGCAAATAGTAGATACAAAGACATGGTTTAAAGTGAATTTCCAAAGCTCAATAATTAGAACAAAAAACATAAACAAATTTCTTGAATTCTAGAACAATTATGTTCTTCGATCTGTTAAGAATCTAATTCGAACTTTTTAGGTTTCTGGTGTATAATATGAACTCTTCATATTATTCAATTCCAAAAGCTCTGATCAATAACAATCAAGTTTAATCAAATTATAGAAATAAAATTTTTTCTTTGATACCACTATTGGGAAATCGGGTTAGAATCTGATTCCAATCGCAGTGGAATAATCACGAAACTTTTTCGTAACTTTTTATTTCCCAAAATCCAAGATCTACTTAATTCTATAAAATGATTAGCACACATCATAATAAAGTAGAAATTTAATTTGTACCTTATTCTAAAACTTGATCATCTTCTTGTCGTATCCCTCAAACTGTTCTCGAAATCGATCTATCTTAACCACTATAGCTGCACAAATGTTCGGACTCTAACAGTATCCATACAACAAGTTGAGAGAACTCTGTAACACTTACAGAGAGGGTAAAGCATGAAGTGCTAGCTCCATAGAGCTCAAGCCTATTTATAATAAGCTTTGGACATTTTAGTAATTTATTTGAAACTAACTAATTTCAATTAAACTTCAATTAAAATTACAAATAATTCTAATTAATTACCAATTATGCCCATATATGATTCAATATCTCATATTGATTCTTATTTATTAAATATCCCATATTTAATCATAAAGTTTCTCAAACTTTACAATCAAGTCTAACTTGATTAAATCTACTTTGCTCTCTTCAACTCATTCTATATGTGAGACCCATTAGGTTCTTGAATATGTTGGAAATGATTATAAATTCTAATTCTAATTCATAATTAGAATTAGATAAACTAAAACTCCTTTTAATTTATCTTTAACTCTCTAATTAAATAATTTATAATCATAGATCAAGATTGGCATCCAGCAACATGTCATGACCACCCAAATGTTTAGGAATGTCAAAGTGGTTTTCGTTAACCTTTCTGTGCCTGATTTTTCCACATAATTCAATCCTTTCATCAACCAATGTTCCAATTAGAGATAGAGCATGGAATTAATGTCTACTCTATTTTGAGTCTAATCATATTAGTTCTATGCCATTATCTGTTGCTTAAATTTATGATATTTGTAAACTATTTATAAAATATCATTCCACCTTGGCCAAGGATTTCTCGAATCAATATTAATCGAGAAAAATGGAACATTATCCCTAATTACTTTAGGCTGATGAATCATATCTTGATCACTCAACTACCTCCATATAGTTCATGCTACATCCAACGACTACAAATTAAGCAACCCATGATTAAATAGGTCATAGATAGTATCAAAACATACCAATCCCCATACTTTGGTGATCTCAAGTGAAAGGATCACTTATACAATCATCACAATGAGAATTCCATAGACATACAAGTAATGTTCCAAATGGATTTCTCATATTGAGTCTATTCAGTGAACTTGTTCTCTAACAAGCACCCATATGTTTGTTTAAGTATCTCTATACTTTAGCCTATGAGATCAACTACTTCCTTCATAAGGAAAAACACAACGTATGCTAGTCTTTTTGCATTCTATTAATGTCCAATCTTAATAGAACAATGACTAGGAACATTTAGAAATAATACACAAATGCAATATGAATCTCATAATTATAATCTAATTATAATTTCAATTGCAATGTACAATTATTCCATAGACTTTATCATGTACATCTAAACATGTACAAGATAAACAATGCCTTTAAATAATTTGTCACTAAACTACAAACAAAGTGATTGGCTGTAGGGAATAAACCAACAAAATGATGATCCTTGAAATAGAAATGATAGATTAAGCATGAGGAGCTGAATGTTGTAACTAAAGAGTTCAAATTTTGATCTGAAACTTCCATGAGTTTCCTATACTGATATAGAGAGTTTTTGACAAAGTTGGCTATATAGAAATTGGAGATCTTTCTTTAAGCTTTCCATTGATATAAAGTTTGTAAATTTTTGAGTTTTGGACCGAAAGTTATGGAGGTTTGAAGTTGAGATGTCGGTGGAGAAGATGAAGTAGAGTATGTTGACTTTCCTAGTTTGACCAAAGGGTTGACTCTCCCTGAATAACTTTCCTTCTTTTGACCATAACTACTTCTCTAGATGTTCAAATGATCTGATTCTTGAACCAATAGATTCCTAACCCACTTTTCTGTCCCTCCATAAATATTTGTAGCATTCTGAATTGAATTGAGAAATATTGATCAAATCAAAGTGTGGAATCTGTTAGAAAAGTGAAATAGGATTTCTTCCTAAACACCCTTCGATATTTTGATTATATTTGGATCTATATGATTTCAAATGAGGCACTTTGTAATTTGGAGTAAACTAGAGATATAGGCTTTGTAATTTGGAGTAAATTTTCTTAAGAAGTCGAATTTTGGTTCTTTCTCTAAGATATTGAATTTCTAGATGGAAATTGTACGTAGTACACTGTTTTTCATTGTGAACAACCCAATAATGTTGGTAGTATATCTTCCAAATTATTGAAACAAATTGAGTTAGTTTGGTGTCAATGGAAAGATAAGACATAGAGGAACACTTTTATAGAAGAGATTATGACCAAATTACATTAACTTTGCTTTCTAATTGAATGTGAACAATAGATCAGAAAGTGTGACTTGGAAATCTAAAATGAGTCACTAAGAAATGAATTGAGATTTTAAAGGTTTTAGTACACAAACCTAAGTATAAGTTGTGCTTAGAAGATTTTTGACATGAAATTGATTTTGTGATGAAATTGATGGGAAGATACCCGGGGTTGTCATGAACATGCATTGTACATAATTCATTTCATACATGTGCATTATTAAACACTCATAATTTTACAAATTGTGATATATGTGTATGGTGTTTGATATAGAGGAGCACCTGGAGTGTCAACCTCTAGATGTTGCCAGAACTTCCAGGCATTAGCTCGGGAGCAACTTGTGAGTAACCTAGATGGTCTCACTTAATTACTTGTTTGTTTAAAATTCAGTTTTGAAATGATTGAATGAATGTGAATGATTGTGATGGTTTCTAGATAGGAGGTCCAATAATTGTGATGCTTGGTTGAGATATTGAAGTGTTGCTTGTATATGAATACGATGAACTAAGTGTACACAATTTGACGATAAATGTGTTTTGAATGAGCATTTGCACGTAAGTGAAAATGTGATTCTTGACTTAATGTTAAATGCCGGACTAAGGTTCGATGATATGGGATTGTGATTGAATGGAATCATGCAAGTGTGAATGATGCATTTCATTTCATGAATGCATGAAACATAATGGCAGTTGTGACCAGAGTAGCCATCAATTAGAGCTTAAAGCTCAAGGAGTGAAAAAGACCCTCGAGTTGAAAAGTGATTCAAAAGTTAATGAGCCCTATATGGAACATTTATCAATGAGCCCAATATCCAAAAATAGATACGGGATAGTTTAGGCACTCGGTCACAACAATGTAATAATTGAAAAAGAGTCTCATAAGCATTCCATATGCATTTGCTTAAGTATGTTTAATTGATTGAAATGCAACTTGCTTGCTTAATTGAAAATGTGATATGAAATCAAATATGTGAAAATGTGAATATATGTTATGTGAAATGATGTGTTGCATGAATTGAGTGAACCATCGATGATGGTTACCTCATTAAGTTCACAAAACTCACCAAAATTGGAACGTTGTCTTTTTAGGACTGAGAGATGACTTTAGCTATTGAGAGGCTCTACCAGCCGTGTAGATTCTGATTTAGCAAGAGAAGTCATAGCTCAAAGGTCGATCAACTGGGATTTTTGGATAGATTAGATAGACTTTGTATATTTTCCTCTTTCACGTAGTACTTTTGTACTAGGTTAATGATGTACATGTAGTAAGTGTTGAAAGAAACAATGTAGACTTTTAGTTTTGTGAAATGAAATGAGGAAAAGTTGGTTTTAAAATATTGTGATTTTCTTATGATGCTTTATAAGTGAGTAATGATATGATGCCATGTGAAGTTAATGTAGTGATCGAACATAACTCGCCCTTATCGTAGGACATGTATCAGAATGACCTCCGGGTGTCTTGATGTGTACCCTGCGGTAAGGGGGTGCTACATCAAATCCTTGCGACGATCAATAGATGACTTTTAAGAATATCCTAAACTATTCCGGAAAGACTAAGGTTGTATTCTTGATATATGGAAATGAAGATCACGTAGTGAGTGGGAATACAGATGATAGTTTTCATTTTGACTAGGATGACTTCAAATCCTAGTGAGGTTATGTTTTCACCCTATATGGCGGAGTAGTTAGTTGGAAGAGTTCAAAACAAAAGATGACTACAGATTTGACGACTAAGTCAGGATTCATTACAATTGCAGAAGCGGCAAAAGAACTTGGAGTGGTTCCTAGCATAGTAGACCCAATATTGTTGTATTGAGACAATAATGGGGCTACTGCTCAAGCCAAGGAACCGAGGTCTTATCAAAGGTCTAAGCACGCACTCAAGAGATATCACCTAATCAGGGAGATAATTGATAGAGGTGATGTGAAGATTGAGAAAGTGCCCACAGATCAGAACATTGCTAATCATCTAACTAAGCCACTTCCTCAAGTGAAATTGGATTCTTGTGTACTCACCTGTGGTATTAAATACAAAGGCGATTGACTTAGCGCAAGTAGTGCTCTAAAGGTAATCAACTTTAGCACTTTTGTACTGAGTTTATTTTGATTGAAAAAGTGAAAGGCATTTTTTATTAATTTGATATTCTTTTATATATGAATTGATGTGGATATTAAATTGAATCAATGAAGTTCATGATACAAATATAGCATGAAGGAAATCATGATCAGATCACGATAATGAGATTCCTGTCAAGTTCAATTATGCTAGTACCTAAATAATTCCTAATCATAGGATTAATAAGATAGGAAATTATTAATCCAGACAGACTAGCACATGTTATGCTTCTTAATTTAATCAAGTAGTGGATCTCATAAGCTGTAAATATTAGATGTTTAGAGTTAACAAGTGGATGCTTACTAAGGGTAGTAAGTACATCAGATTACCGGCCATAAGATTATCATATGGATGATCTATCGAATGTCAATGATTTATCTCATTATGGCAATAGTGCAAATATCCTTAGACGTAAGTACTCAAGGATATCTTGGATACTAATCCTGTTCTTTGACATCATTCCTTGTTACCTTAAGACGAGGTCGCTCTTAAAGTGGTGATTAGGTAGAGCTATTACTATTCAAAGGTAATTGGGTAGCCAGCAAAGGATTCACTACTTCTGATAAAAGGAGATGATACCCATGACCTCTTACTGAGGTCAATACTTGAGAGTCTCTGGCCAAAGTAGTTATGTATCATAAAGAGTGTCTTCAATGACATTTAAAGTAATAAGATCCTACGACAAAAACTAACATCACTTGGTCTAGATGTGACGCAGTCAGTCTTATAGGGGTTGACATATAACACATACTTTGAACCAAGTGGGTTATATTATGGTGAAAGAATTGCATGGTAATTATCTATACAAAGGTTCATAAGTTGGATAATTAACTATTGAAGAGCTCATGTCTTAATCTACTTATATTCTGGTAAATTGGCATCATGCCTTCATGATTTGCTTGAATTAAGAGTTAATTCAAGTGCCTTAAATAACTAGGAACCTAAGGATCATACGCATAAAAGATTGGATGACAAACATAGTGTGTATGGATAATTCAAATAGATTATGGTTGTGACTCATTGACCACGACATGATCATGAATCATGAACCACGATCGAGGCTGAAGGTGAGCCTAATTTTTTAAAAGGGCTACGATAGTGATAGAGGGCACGAATGAGTATATAAGTGAGTTCTTCACTCAAGTACACAAGGTCCTACCACTTCTTACATACTCAAGTGAGAGCTTAAGGGTTATAGAAGAGTTCTAGAGTAAGAAAGAGGTATAAAAAACCTATTTCTTCCAATTCATGCAATTGTTGCATGAATCAAAATACATGCAATAAGTTTTTTTTATCTATCTTCCATCATCTTAAGCATCTGCTAGATCTTATCTAGTTTGGTGCTTAAATCACCCTTGTACATTGTTTCTTCTTGAACTTTGCTTGTTCTTGGGTTATCAAGAAAGGGTTTGGTGTTTGTAACAACCCAAACAAGGAGAAGAAATAAGAAAGGAGGAGAAACAAAGGTAAAAAGGTTTTGTTATTTCATGTTCTTTACATATCCTTGCACAATTGTTAGATCTTATGATTTTTCTGGTTATCATGGTGTCAAAATCTTGATTCCGAAACTTTTTCTGCACATGCATGAATGTGATGCAAGTAACCATGGCTAACCCTACATAAATCATAGAATATGCCATGAATAACATTTACTTTTGATGCATAGAAAAAATCTTATATTCATCGGACCTCAATCTGCCATTCCACTTTCGTTGAGTATTCATAAATTATTTAGAATTTAAATACAAACAGAATGCTTCCAATATATGCCCAAATATCAATATATGGGAATTAAACAGAAATAAAAAAAAATCAATCCCAATGATATCATCTAGGTTGACTCATAGTATGCCTATATATGATGTTGCCTAGATGATCTAGCAATGTCTTGTTGATGGTGTTTGATTTAGGCATCTAAACACATATACATTGTACACATTACTAATATGATCAAAGAAATACATATTCAGTTATGCACATATATATGTGCCATGTTCAGTACATACTCAATGACTTTCTCAGGCATGTTTTCCTTAATCACAATTCATGATCATTCAAACATCGTAGCTTGTTTACAATTAGGTCAGTACCTTAAGTAAACTGATCAATTCATTAACTATTCGTTTACTAATTCTTTTTTTTCATTGCAAATATTCACATAAATTCCCAATTTTCTTCCATCCATTCCTAATGCATTATTTATATCCTTTAGGATACATTTGCATTCACATTAATATCAAATAATGTTTTCCTTAAAGTATAAGATCAATTATCAATCAAAATTTATCAAACATTTAACCAACTTTTTCACATCAAATTAGGTTCATTTTAAGCCCCAATCAAGTCCAAATGCATCATAGTTAAGTATCTTAACCTTAATTGGTTCAAGAATTACACAAAAGGACATTTTCTTCACTACCATGCAAGTCCCGTGATCGTGTATGGCTTCCCATGATGATGGGATGGGTTATCCGGAAGTCCCCATCCATTTCATTCATTTGTTTTTCAAGATTTTGACATCTTTGTACCAAAGTTAAAACATCTCCCACAATCATATGATGGGTTATCTGGAAGTCCCCATCCATTTCCTTCGTTAGTTTTTCCATATTTTGACATCTTTATACCAAAGTTAAAACATCCTCTTTATAGTTCATCAATTATACCTCTATTTGGTCTGAATCATACTCCAATTCCTCATCAATAACCTCTCCAAGTCCAGCTCAAATTTAGTCATTTGATAGGCACAAATTAATGTCTTTCATGCATCAATAATCAAACTAAAAATTATAATACATTATCAGGGATATCGGTGTAATTCTTTCTCAATTCAAGAACACCCTTTTAACAAATTTCTTTGGCATAAATACACCTTATTTATACATTAAATTCCAGTCCAATTCATCCAGATAATGCCTTAGACTCCACAGTTTTCATATACCAAAAATAAAATAGAAAAACTTCCAAGTTCAATCAACACATTCCAACACATTTTATCATCAACATCATATGCATTTCACTCTAATTCAAGCATCATTCTCATACCATTTAACATGCAATAAAACTCAGATTGGTACTTACCTATTAGGATTTTAGTTCATCACAACACATTAGATTAAACCAAGTCTCCATGCAAGCAAGATCAACACAAACTTAAAGGAAAAACAATGTGATTTTTAGATAGAAATATGAAGGTATCATACAGCTGGTTTCTTGGCCATTTTGTGAAGGATTAATATATGGTTTTTGTGTAACAAGTTGGCTATGGTTAACCAAAATTAAGAAAAAATTTTGAAGCAATTTTTTGTTGAGAAGAGAATGAAGGAAGTAGAAATTAGGCCACTAGAATTGCCTTGTCAACAAGCTAAACATCATCAAATTACTTAAGCATGTGTCAATTGGCATGTAATTCCATTTGCCTAATCAAGATGCTGCCATGAATTCACACATTTAGTTACCATTTGTCTCCTACAAATCAGTCCATATGTCACTCCAAGATTGGTCCAATTGTCATTTAATTACTAATATATTTGTCACAAATTTAACTATGCCAAATGTCACTTAATTTTTGGCTTAGTAATCAACCTAATTTTCATGTATCAACGTATCCTACCAATAGGAATTTTTACTAGTCCAAATGTACATATTTATTCATTAATCTCACAATCAATAACATTTAACTCCAATACTACAAGAAAATCATACATTAGTGATGGAAAATTACCGACGAGATTAATTTCGTAGCTAATTACTGATAGAAAATCAATATCCGTCAGTAAAATCATCATGAAAAATTTCATATCACGACCAACAAAATTGTCATTAGTAAAGGGGGAGGGAAAATATTCAAGCAAATTCGGTAATTCCATAACCATCGGTAAATCAAGCAAGAACACTTCTCGTAATTAAATAGTGTTAGAATTTTACTGACATATATGTTTTTCATCGGTGAATTTTATACAGCATTGGTTTTTGACCAACGGTTGTGTGTTTTGTCGGTGATTTTTTGACTGTCTTTACTTTCTATTGTGAAATTCAAATTAATCATTTTAAAAATTGAAAACTACGTTCGTTTCGGGGATAAAGGATCCTCAAACCTTCCTTCCCCATTTCTCCTTTGTTTATCTTTCTTTTGTCGTTGCTGTCCTCCTCGTGCCGTGCATCTCCTCTTACTGCCATACTATCGTCTCCTCATCGTCTGTGTCTCCTCTTGTGACTGTCATCGTCCATCGCCATCTGTAAAGTCTCCTCTTTGTTGACTGCATTAATTAGTGTATGCAATATTTTCATAATGATGATTAGGGTATATATGAATTGCTGAATTGATTAGGTTAGTTGAATTGGATGTGTTGATTATGGTATGAATGTTCTTAATTTGTAGAATGTGCTGAATTAGGGAATGAATTTGGACTTTAATGTTCTATAGTACGTAAGAAGGGAAATTAAACACCTCCAAATTGATTGTTTTAGACTCTTGAGATGCTTTGGTTATTAACTATTGAAACATAAAATTCATACTGTAACTCTGGAAAAGACAAATTTTTATCTTCCAACTTATATGTATAGTGATTCTGTTTAAAACATTTTAATAATGTTATGGATACATAATAATCTTTTTCATGTTTCAAGTAATGACAGGTGGATTTATAATTGTTTCAAATGGATGAAATTAACTCTTTGGCAAATTGAAATATTAAAAAAAATTATTATTCAGTAGATAGTCATCTAAGAAATAATTGGGATTAAACAAAATAAAAGTTCTTTGAAATTGGGAATTCATACTGAACATTGTTTCATAAAGACTAAAACAGGTGAAGGAATTGATTAAAAAAAATTGTAACTACTATCTGAGGTTGCTCGTTGGAGCTTTAGAGGGTGGTATAGGGAGGTTAAATGTTTCTATTCCCTAACCTAATTAAAGGAAAACAAGAAAAGACTATAATAGATTATGATATTGAAAATCTTAAGCATTTGTTTCCAAGGGTTATCATTAGGCATGAATATCACTTTCAAATATAGATCATATTAAATTTAGGGTGTTGGGTACGTCACTTTATCTAATTTTTAAGACCATTACTTGATATATCATTAAGGGTCTTCATGTTGAAGAAATTTCCAGTTGAAGAAATTTCCAGTTGATGATGAATGATTAATGCTCATGTCAAATATGTAAACATCTAAAAATTAAATGAAGGGGTTATATGGATGTGACATCACTTTCTATTAACAACAATTGGACTGTATATAATCATATCATAATATAAATAATGCTTAATAGATACGTTATGACAAATGTACATTTATTTTCTTTTGTTTTGCTATATTTGATCTTAGTTTTTTTTTGTAAATATTATGTGCATTTATGCTTCAATGTCTTATATAAGTGATAGGCTATCAAGGTTATTAAATTGGCTGTTTGATGGATTGAAACATTAACAAAAAAAATTCATCAATAACTTTAGATAATTATAGCATAAACGATATTATGGTTGATAAAGTTACGAGTAAGTTAAGAATCAAAAGCTTATTAATGGATGGGAGGATCTTTCATATGCATTGTTATGCACATAGAGGGAGTTTAATTATGAAAAATGATTTAAAGATTATCAAAAAAAGATATTAGCAATTTAGGATAATATAATGTATTGAAGTAAAAGACATAAAGCAGTTGAGAAATTAAAAAAAGAGAGCATTACTTACACTAGGATGTTATGTATGGTTTATTAAAAAAGGTGGAATTATGTGTTCAGAATGATTAATATCACCATTAAGTATATGTATGTATTTATTAGGTTGCGACATTCTTAGTGAACTTATTTACTAATAGATTTGTAATAACAGTTAGCAAAAGAATTTTTTCATAAGTTGGAAGTGTTTAACATTGTTTTCGAATTATTTTATGGCGTAAAATATACAATTGTTTACATTTATTTTTCTATCATTTATAAAATGAAAGAATTAGTTAAGTTAGTCATTTCTTTTAATGAAATTATATAGATAAGGTAAATTCATAAGAAAAAAATTAAAATTTTATATAATTAAGTGGAGTGGAATAATTATTGCGAGGTTGATGTTTGCCAAATACATTATGAGAATTTCGTTATACCACAATGAAAGCTAAATTTAAAAAATGAGTAGTTCACTAATATAGGACTTTGAGATGGAAGTTTGTATTTGAGATTAAAGGGAAGGGATTTGCGATTGATGTGTGTATCTAAGATTGAAAAGCAAGGATTCGATTCATTTTGAACATTATCCATCCCAACGATAATGACTTTAGGGTTCTTTTGTTACTAACTTTTGATTTATAGTCCACTAAAATTCAATTGCTTCCATCTTGAATTTAAGTCGCATAGCATTGAGGTTCCAACTTATTTGCTCAATTGAATAGGGTATGAATTTGGATATTTTGATTATAGTTTCAATTTTTGGATTTTGATTAAGGTCTGAAGCACATCTATAGATTTTTAAGTTTAACCTACTGCTTATTTGACATTGGGATACAACTAGACTTAAGTTTAATTTTGTTTATTTTTATACTAAAATTAGGAATGTTGGATTTTTTTTTAACGTGAAAAATAATATAAGGGAGACAAAATTTAATGGATTAAAATTTTTTTTTCTATTCTCGGTTTCTTTCTCAATTGTGACTAAATAAAACAAGTACAAGAACAAGTTTAAGCCTCCAAATTCTTTATCGTGAAGTTAGTTGGTGTTTAAATTTACCATAGTAAAATGTTTACATGATAAGTTCCTTTCTAGATACACATTTTAATCATAAGTAATAAATGAGATAACTCTATAGAAATTATATATGAGACATAAGTGATTATAGGACATGCAATAAAAATTTAATGCATATTAATAATTAATTTACTAATAATAAAATGGTATTAAGAATCCATAAATTAGAAGACATAATCGTTATTCTTAAGTTTTATAGAATCATATAAATACAATACTTATAAAATAGAGAAACTAGTCAATACGCTCTTCTTCTTTTTTCTTTTTCCATTAATTTAAACTAGATTATAGATTATGTAAACCTAATCTCTTATAAGTCATTTGTATTTAGGGTTATAAGCAAGAGTAACGCAATTAAACTAATTAGTTAGAATTTCGGCACTATCATAAAAAAGACTTATACAGTAACCATATCACACTCAATAAACTTGTTAAGAAGACCAAGGTCATAAAAGGATAACAAATATACCAAAGGTTTACAGGTATCTATTTGATCCAATTGTACAACAAAAGAGTAATTACACATTAGTCCACATAAAAAATATAACATTCTCTCAATTGAATAAAACTAATTAATTAAGATTAATATATAATTTTATAAATATTTTGAAAGCAATTTA
Organism: Erythroxylum suave; assembly: GCA_027563595.1. NCBI lineage: Eukaryota > Viridiplantae > Streptophyta > Magnoliopsida > Malpighiales > Erythroxylaceae > Erythroxylum > Erythroxylum suave. The sequence goes on along the minus strand of JAOSBN010000002.1, from coordinate 28,049,630 downwards.
ATTGGGTCAAATAATAAATTTAATAAATTTGTATGTAGGTTTAAAAAATTAACATAAAGAACTCAATTCAGTGAATCATTTGTACTAAGCCATAGTAGTTAATATGTTGTAATAAGCATACAAATCATTGTCCTAATATCCTCCGGGTCAAGTTTATGTAATAAAGGCTACTCTATATACCCATTTCTAGTTTATCAATAAATTACTTTCAATTTTCAAAAATATATATACAAGTCTTCATAATCATAAGAGTAAACAAATCACTAACTAAACTCTTTAGTAGATGCTAGTATAGGGTGACTTATATTAATGACTCATAAAATAATAAATCATATATAATCAAATTATTCCAATCTCAAAACGTGATCTATGAGTTGTAGAAAGGACCATTGATCTTATAAAGAGATAAATATCCAAAATATAACTTTCATCATAAAAAGGTCATTAACCATAAAGATCAATTATGGAATAAACCATTTCCTTCTATGAAGAAGTTATAGCACATCTAGATAAAAAAAGAATCTCATGTGTACATGAATTTCAAACATCATTATACAACAAATAAGTGTAAAGTTCACAAACCTTATCAATCTTAAGTACTACGAACATATAACATACAACTCACAAACTCCCACTATGTTGGACCCTGTTTCAGGAGCCCAACATTGGACTTGGGATTGTGAAGCTTAGGCATGGAGGAGGGCTTAGAAATTTGACACTTGAAAGAAACTCCCTCGAAAGCGAAGGCGGGCTTCGCCGTAGCGAACTTATGTAGATTGATTTTGACTCAGTGGAAAGTATAATCTTCACTGTGGCCAAGTCACCACATGAATTACGTTGTGCCCTTGAAACAAAAATCCAAACTCAAGCTACCTATCTTACCAAAATGCAAACTTAAAATCTTTCAATAACATTCATCAGTTCAACCCAAAAACAACATGGATAAGAATCAATCCATATCCAATTTCTCAAAATCTTATTCTCATTTCCAAAATCCAATACTTTACGAAATCATGCAAAATCATGGACAAAACCAAACATATATTTCATTAAAGACAAAAGTAAGAGTTTAATAACACTTTAGTGGGCATTTCAAGCCTCCTTACATCATAATCCAAAATACAAAGTTCACAAAAACTAAAATCGCTCAAAATGTGACTAAAGCATTATTTTACATAATCTAACTTCAAAAACAAAACATGCAAACTGGAGTGATACCTTGACTCTTGATTTACTCGATCTCTTGCTCATCACCTGAATGGGGTCAAGGAGAATGGTGGTGAGCTTAAAGCTCGTGGATAACAGCCTTATAATCGAGAAACAAGCAAAAACCATTTTCAAAACTCATTGCCATTATACATTTTGGAAACCATAATAATTTCGCATGAAAAATCAACCAACACTTATTTCTTAAATTTCTCACTTAATTAAATAGCTCATGAGAAATTTTAAATCATGTATGCATCAACCTTACTAACATTTCAAAAGCACATAAGCACATCAGAATAGTTTGGGTAAATCCATGAACATGATGAGCTACACATTTCCACTTAATCGTCCTGTGTCATCATAAAACTTGATGTACTATGGAAAATCAAAGCCTTTTCTTGGTCAACATGCACGGGACTTCTTGAATGGATTACACCAAATCGACATAATATGTAATTCATGAGTCAAAAATAATTTTCCCAAATGGCACCTTGTTGGAAACTTGTTTTTTCATGCACATGAGATATTTCAAGGAAACATTCCCGAAATCCTAATTTCATAAACTTGTATCTTTTCAAAAAGAATCATTTTCAAAGTCTTTTCATACATCTCAACACAATTCACGTAGCAAACATATATGTTGCAATTGAAGCCATTTAGCTTTCTTAATTAAAAGAGAAACAATGAGTGGCTTATTTACTCTATTATAAAAATGTACCCACATTGAATTCCTTGTTGACAAGCTTTCTTAGAGATGTTTTCACCCTTGCTCCTCTTGCCTCTCTTGTCTCACTTGACTTCCTTAAGCAATAACCAAAATTCCATTCAATTTAGTTTAGAAATCGGAAAGTCCCAACTCAATAATTTAAACTACTTCTCATGATGAAACAAAATTTTATATTCAACATCCACCCTGAAATTGAAATCTTTATAGACTAAATTTAGACTTCATTCCTTCAACTTGTAGCCCTATGTCTCCAGTTTATAACAAAATAAAAAAAAGTCCATTTGGATAACTACACCAAAAGTTATGCCCAAAATACCGAAGCATATTCTGTGCTGGAAAGTTCGCCACGGCGAAATTGTCTAAGTTTTCCTTAGCGAAAATGCCTAGAAACCAACTCTTAGAACATGCTTTGTGTTGCCGTGGCAAAATCCAGAAGTTTGCCATGGCTAAAAAGTCCAGAAACCCATTCGGAGAGCGTGTTTCGGGACATTTTCCATCTTCTGACTTCCCACCTTTCACGTATAACCCATCTTATCACTAACTCATCTCTTCTACTTCATTTTTAACACAATTCCAATCCAATATCATTTACAACAATTCATAATCTACTTGTGACCATTAACCAAACCCAAAGATTCACATAAACCATTCATCACAACTTTCTACACATATTCACTTCTAACCAACCCTAAATATGCATCATCTAACAATAAAGAAGGTTTAATACTCATACTTACTTGTTTTAACCTCAAAATCCTCAAGCTCTTCAAGAATTTCCAAACCCTATCTTCTTCTTCTTCTTTTCTCCACCTCTCTCTTTCTCTCTTCATTCACTCACAAACAAGACTACAATTAGTTCTTCTCCTTTTATATCTTTAATGAGGGAGTAAAGTCCACTATACCCTTCCATGTAATGCCATGACCTTTAAAACTTTAGTGATCTTCCAAAAATGCCCTTATGCATTTTACAACATTATCACTTTAATTCCATCAATCCATTGAATAAATCCTCCTAAACTTGACATAATAATTTAACTCCTAACAAAATGATTTATCTAGCAAGACCACAAAAATTATTCAAGTCACGCTTACTAAAATAATTAAAAAATTTCCAAGCCCAACATTTCTTCCCCTCTTAAAAGAACTTCATCCTTGAAATTATTACCTGAGTCATCAAAGATGTGTGGATACTTCTCCTTTATGGCCTACTCCCACGTGGCCTCTTCTGCCGAATGATTTCTCTATAGGACTTTAACCAATTGAACTGTCTTGCTCCTGAGAACCCTTTCCTTAGTGTCCAAAATCTCCACTAGAATCTCCTTATAACTCAGATCATCTCTCAACTGAACCTTATTGGTCTGAATGATGTGGGAGGGATCTGATCTATAACTCCTCAACATGGAAACATGAAAAACATCATGTATCTGAGATAATTCCTGTGGCAACGCCAATCTATAGGCTAGCGGTACAATCCTTTCAAGAATTTCATAAGGACCCACATATCTAGGGCTCAGCTTTCCTTTCTTTCCAAACCTTATGACTCCTTTCCAAGGAGATGTTTTAAGAAGACTTTCTCACTGACTTCATACTCCATCTCCTTTTAGTATGCATCAGCGTAGCTTTTCATTCTATCTGGAGCTTCCTTAAGCCGAAGCTTAACAAAAATTAACCTTTTCGACGGTCATTTAAAGCAACTCTGGCCCTATCAGTTTCCTCTCACCTTCATTCCAACATATCAGAGTTCTACATCTCCTTCCATACAATGCTCCGTAAGGAGCCATCTGAATGCTCGAATGGTATGAATTATTGTAAGCTAATTCGGCCAATGGTAAATGCTCGTCCTAAGAACCTTTAAAATCCATCACTTATGCTCTCAGCATTTGCTCTAGGGTCCGAATGGTCCTCTTAGATTGACCATCTGTCTAGGGGTGAAAAGCAGTGCTAAATTTCAATTTGGTTCCTAGAGCCTCTTGTAAGCTTCCCTAGAATCTTGAAGTAAACCGAGGATCTCTGTCGAAAACTATAGAATTTAGAACCCTATGCAGTCTGACTATCTCATCAATATATTTCTTTGCTAGCATATGGAAGGAATTAGTCTGTTTAATTGCCATAAAATGAGCTGAATTTGTCAACCAATCAGTAATAACCCATATGTCATCATACTTCCTACTGGTCTTAGGCAAACCCATCAGAAAGTCCATAGTCACCATTTGCCACGTCCACTCAAGAATGGACAATGGCCTTATCTTTCCTGAAGGTGTTTGGTGTTCCACCTTGACTTGTTGACACACTAGACACTTACTTATATATTCTACTACCTCCCTTTTCATGCCTTTCCACCAGAAATGCTCCCTCAAATCCCCGTACATCCTGGTGCTACTTAGGTGTATAGCATAAGGTGGGTGCTTCATCTAATATCTCATCCTTCACCTCTTTGACATCTGGGAAAAAATGCCTATTTCTGATAGTCATGAGTCCATCATCCCTCACTATCACTTCAGACTTCCTACCATCTTAATTTCTTCTCGGAGCTTGCTCAAATCTGTATCTTGCACCTGTAATTCCTTTGCTTTCTCCCTGAGTATCGGTCTCACTCTGAAAGTAGCAACCATACACTCCGGTTCCTCCTATTTCTAGCTTATCCTAAGCTTAGCCATCTCTTCCAATACAGGCAGATAAACTACATGAACATTAGCTATTGATGATTCCTACTCAAGGCATCAGCCACCACATTTTCCCTGCTTGGATGATACTCAATCAACAAATCATAATCCTTAATTAGCTCTAACCATCTTCTCTATCTCAAATTCGCTTCTTTTTCACTCAACAAATACTTGAGATTTTTGTGATCTGTAAAAATCTTCGTCTGAACTCCATATAGATAACGTCTCCAAATCTTCAAGGAAAAATCACTGCTGCAATTCCATATTATGAGTCGGATAATTCAACTCATAAGGCTTTAGTTCCTGCGAAGCATAAGCTATCACCCTACCTCCCTGCATCAACACACAACCTAAACCCTTTCTTAAGGCATCATTGTACACTGTATAACCCTTATCTCTAGTAGCCAAAATCAAAACTGGAGAACTTGTTAATCTGCACTTAAGCTCCTTAAAGCTTTTCTAACATTCCTCACTCTAGATAAATTTCTGATTCTTCCTCAATAACTTGGTCATCGACACAGTTATCATAGAAAATCCTTCAACGAATCTCCTATAATATCCTGCCAGACCCAAAAACTCCTCACTTCTGTCACTGTCTTTGGTGCATGCCAATTCACCACTGCTTGAACCTTCCTCGGATCAACATGTACCCTATCTTTAGAAATCACATGTCTAAGGAATATCTCCTCATGAAGCCAAAATCTGCATTTGGTGAACTTAGCTTAAAGCTCCTTCTCCCTCAATGTTTGCAATACTATTCTAAGATGTTCCTCATATTCCTCTTCACTCTTGGAATACACCAAAATGTCATCGATAAACACTATGAAAAACTAATCCAGATACTCCTTAAAGACCCTATTCATAAGATCTATAAAAGCAGCTGGAGCATTGGTCAAACCAAAAGGCATAACTAGGAACTTGTAATGACCGTAACGAGTCCTAAAGGTTGTCTTACTCACATCAGACCCCTTGATTTTGAGCTGAGATAACCTGACCTAAGATCAATCTTGGAAAAGACGCTTGCTCCCTGGAGATGATCAAACAGATTATCAATCTGATGCAGAGGATACTTATTCTTAACAGTCACCCTGTTGAGTCTCCGATAATTAATGCACATATGCCATGTCCCATCGTTCTTCCTAAGAAATAAAACTGGCGCTCCCCATGGTGATGAACTTGGCCTTATGTACCAATTCTCTAACAGTTCCTCCAACTGTTCCTTAAGCTCTTTCAACTCAGCTAGAGCCATTCTATATAGTGGTATAGATATAGGGGTGGTTCTGGGAATTAAGTCGATGGCAAACTCGATTTCCCTCACCATTGATAAACCAGGTAAGTCCTTTGGGAACACATTAGGAAATTCCCTTACAATTGGAAAATCCTTTAACCTCCTTTCATTCACATCAGCCTCCACAACATGCGCTAAGAAGGCTTCACACCCCTTTTTCATCATCCTGTCAGCTAGCAAAGTAGAAATAATTCTTGGCGATGATACTCTCTTGTCCCCCCTGAAAATCACCTTCTCTCCATTGCCCAGATCAAATTCCACTTCCGTAAGGCCATAATCCATCTTCACCTGGTACGTCTCCGTAACATCCATTCTAAGTATAACATCTAAGCCCTTTAAGTTTGGAGGTAAAAGGTCCACTACTAGTCTAGCACTGTTGGACCCCGATTTTTAAGTGGAATTTAGAAATATTAAATGAACTTGAATGAGTGTTATTGTGTATATGTTTAG
>JAOSBN010000002.1:28019188-28036068 GCA_027563595.1 Erythroxylum suave | reverse complement strand
AACTTAGGATTTATTTTGTAATTTATAGAGCATTATGGAAAATAGGAAAAAGAAGAGAAGAAATCAAATGAGGAGTTGGAAGTAGTTAGATTGTAAAGATGAGAGTTAAAGGGAGTTAGTTCAAAAGAAACTAAGTCAGAACTTAGACCTTAGGAAAGTAACAAGTGTAAAGTTTCTTTTATTATTTTTCAGAAGTTTGAGTAATTTGAGAGTTAAAAAGGGGTTGGTACTTTTCCTAACTTCCTTCCTTGTTATCATCGTCTCCAAATTTCTTTCCATACATAGAGTTTTCCATCGAACTCCTTTCGAGAGTTAACTCTGATTCTTCATATCTCTCGCCATTTCCTTTACTCCTAAAGTGTTTCTTCTGCCTTAAGAAAGACCAGAAGTTGGTTAATGTTCATATAGGAGTACGTGATTTTACATGAAATTAAGGCTTTGGGGATAGTTCAAGATCTTGGAGTTTTCAACAAGAAGGTAGAGAATAAATTCTTTAGAATTGAAGATTTTGAAATAAAATTGATGAGTTACTATCATCTGCACGAACATGGCATTTTCGTATAATTATATTCTTGAACACTGTGTTAAAGGGATGAAAATTTGGGGATAGTGTGTTGTTTGAGTTTTGTTGGATTATTAGTGATCAGGTGTTGTGAGATGGTTCTTGGAGTTGAAATAGAAATAAAATGATGTATAAGATTAGTGTAGAGAGTTAGATATAGAAAGGTGATATACTCTGCTTCTTCACTGAGCATGTATGAATACATAGGTGTTTATATGAGAGTTGATGAAGAATTAGAGATGTCCAGGAGCATAGACTTATAGTCTGTAGTTGACTATTGTATCGTCTATTTTGACCATATATCGTCTATGTTTTATCGTTTGTGGTTGATTATTCTATCGTCTAAGTTGACCCCATATCGTCTATGTTTTATTGTCTGTGGTTGACTATTCTATCGTCTGAGTTAACCACATATCGTCTACGTTTTATCATTTGTGGTTGACTATTCTATCATCTGAGTTGACCATATATCGTCTATGTTTTATCGTCTGTGGTAGATTATTTTATCGTCTGTGTTGACCACTTATCATCTGTCTTTCTTCACTTTGTTTGCCCTTTCATTTGTGCTTCATTTTCTTTGTATTTCGTCTGCTTTTTGGAATCGTCTATTTTCTGCTTCGTCTATCTTTTAGCATTGCTTCTATCTTTTGGCGCTTCTTCTATGTTTGACTTTGCAATCGTCTGTGTTTGACCTCTTACGATCTGTGTTCCGTATCACCTATGTTTGACTTCTTATCGTCTGTGATTGGCCTTTCGTCTATGTTTTGCTTTCATCTAAGTTTTGCTATCGTCTGTCTTTTGAATTTCGTCTGCCTTTAGACACTTCGTCTATCTTTTGGCGTATCGTCTGTCTTTTTCTTTTGTCTGTATTTCACTTCGTCTACTTTTGACATTTCATTTGCCTTTAGCCATCTTCTATATTTTGAATGTCGTCTACTTTCTGCTTATAAGACCAAATTATACCAATTACACTCTCTGATTTAATATAAATAGTAGACTCGAAATTCAGAGTTTGGAGGGAAATCTGAAATGGCTCATTAGGTATGGAAACAGATTTAAATGGGATGTTGAGGTATAAACCCTACGAACAACGCTAGTTAAGTGAGATTTGATATTTGACTGTGATTGTGATAACCTAGATGGAAGGATACCCGGGATAGTCATGAACATGCATTGTACATAATTCGTTCCATATATGTGCATTATTGAACACGCATAATTGTGCAAATTGTAATATATGTGTATATTATTTTGTTATAGAGGAACAATTGGAACGTCAATTCCAGACGTTGTCGGCACTTCTAGGCATTAGCTTCAGTAGTAACTTGTGAGTAACCTAGACGGTTTCACTTAATTTCTGGTTATTTAAATTCTATTGAAATGACTGAATGAATGTGGCTTGAATGTTGATTCCAGACATGGAGGTCCGATGACTGCGATATTGGATTATGATATTGAAGTGCTACTTGTATGTGAATGAGATGAAATAAATGTGCATTTGATATGAGATTCTCATTTGATTCTCAACGAAAGTTGAATGCCAGACTTAGGTCTGATGACTCTGAAATTTTGTTTGAATATTCATATAAGATTGTGATATCACGAGAGATTCAGAAATTGTTGCATTTCATAAAATGCATGCTCAGATAAAGGCGTTGTGACTTGAGTTGCCATTATGAAGCGCTTTCACGTAGAGCTATGCTCCGTGATTTCTCTGATTTGGTACGTAGAGCTATGCTTCACGATTTTGTCTAAATGAGCACTATGGGCCGATATCTGTATAAGTCTGTGATAGGCACTCGGTCACAACAATAAGAAAGAAAGTGAGTCTCATTCGCATTGCTGATGCATGATATGAATAATTATAAGTGTTAAATGTACAATGTGACATGATTGAGTAAGTGTATGTGATCCAATATGAGTATATGTTATGTGAAATAATGTGATGCATGAATTGAGTGAACTGTCGATGATGGTTACCTCATTGAGTTAGCAAAACTCATCAAAATTGTAATGTTGTCTTTTCAGGACAGAGAGACAACTCTATCAAGTGAGAGGCTCTACATGATTTTGGCTAGAGAAGTTATGGCTCAAAGGTCGGTCAGTTGGGAATTTTGGGCTGAACCGATAAACTATGTGTATTTTCCTCTTTCATGTAGTAGTTTTGTACTAGGTTTAATGATGTACATGTAGTAGGTGTTGAAAGATACAATGTAGACTTTCGATCTTGCATAACGAAATGAGGAAAATGTTGTGGGTTTTAAAATATTGTGATTTCCATATGATGCCTTATAATTAATAGTGATATGATGCCATGTGAAGTTAACGTAGTGATTGAAAGTAGCATGCCCTTATCGTAGGATATGCACCGAAACGTCCTCCGGGCGTCCCGGCGTGTACCCTGCGATAAGGGATGCTACAATCTAGGCTTCCAAGCTTATCCAATATTCTATCCAATTTAGCGTCCATGAAATTCGGTTTTTCTTACTAGAATCCTTAAGGACCTTGAGGTAAGAATTAATCGAGGTAAGAATCTACTCCCATGTTATTCGACCAAAAGAAGTTAGGTTGATTTCTCCACTAAGGGTTATATGTAGGGTGATTTCTCCACTAAGGGTTATATGTATTTTAATAGGGATTATTCCCTCTACCTCTACCGAACTATGTGCCCATATAGTTAACTTGATCTACTTCTTAGTCCTTTATCAATAGTGTTATAGTTGTCATGTCCACATAGCTCACACCTTCTCTAAACAACTTTTAGAAGGGCTGAAAAAGAAACCTTCATATTGTTTAGCTATCGAGTCAAATTGTCAATCTTAGTATACATCTATATTATTTGGTCAACAACTATAGCTCCCTTATACTTTTGGAGGGCTATGTGTTGTCAACATCGCTCATTCGTCCATAAATAGCTATTACTGGTCATTTCTTCTAGCAACTCCTTCGCTTTGTTAACAGTCTTGGGCATAAGCAATCCTCCCAATGCTACATCTTTAGTACCTCTTATGGGTGGATTGACTCTATTGAAAAAGGTTTGCAAAAGAAATTCTTTCAGTAAGTTGCGGTATGGACACCTCGTTTGTAACTCCCTATATCTCTCTCACACCTCGTAAAGTGATTCCCAATCACTTTTTGAAAGTTTGTGATTTCTTTTATCTCCTTCATCATCTAGTGAGGGGAAAATACTTGTTTAGGAATATAAGTACCAATTGCTCCTAAGTTGTGACATTTAAGGGGCTCAAAGAGTGATACTAAGCTTTGGCTCTATCTCTTAGTGTGAACGGAAAAGCCTCATTCTAACAACGTCTTTTGACATCTTATGATATTGGAAGGTATCACATATTTTGAAGAAGTTTAAAATAATGCATTGGGATCCTCGATAGTCAATTTATAAAATTGCACATTCATTTGTAACATGTTCAATAGAGCCGGTTTAATCTAAAAAAAAAACGACTTGAACTAATGGTCAGGTTACTTCTTGATTAGTAGCGTTGAACCTTGGTCTCATGTAGTCCATGAGGGTTCATGACTTGTTATATTAATGTGCTCCTTGATTGAGCTTGTTCTAAAATTCTTCCGCCATTGGTTCCTCCATTTCTTCTTATTGGCGTTTGTCTAGTCAAATCGGTCGTTCTAAGCAAGTAAGATGTCAAGTGCTAAGGTTTCCATGATTTGACTTGTATTTAGAATAATTCTCGTGTTCAGCAATTGCATAGACACAAGAGTAGTGAAAATGCCTTTAACTATAAGAACTAAACTAAACCTATTATTCCTCGACAATAGTGCCAGGAACTTGGTGATGGGCAAATTTTACAATTTATAAGCACTCAAAATACTACAAGCACACAGGTCATGGGTATAGTATGTGAAGTGTCGATCCCTCAAGAAGTGGTGAACTAATTCAATTCTTAAGTTATCTAAGCCCTAAGAATTGTAAAAATGAAAATAGAAAGTAGACAGAAAAGTAAACACATGAAGATAATTGGCAGAAAATTAATTTGTAAATTAACACAAAAAGAAATTAAATTAAGCTATTCCAAATTCACAATGAGAAATCATATAAGAAGAAGTTCCAAATTATGAGAAAAGAGAATTTTTCTATCATTAATGTTAACCTCATCATTTATGTGTTAATGAGGTGTCAGTTCTAGACTATCGAACAGAGGATTACTCTTTCTCAAGTTATAATCACAAACCATCTCTTTCCATATAATAACCGATTTGATTAATTGCATGATATATTGGATCACTTAACTCTCATTAACCCAACCCAATCATTTTGTATTTGATCCAAACTCTCAATTTATTACCAAAGCATAAAGTTAGAACAGTTAATCACAACACCCAAATGATTAAACACAAAAACAACTAGATTAAAATTAAATTAAGTCAAAATCCCTAAAGAAAATTCAAACATCATAACCAAACCCAAATCCATCAACATATTCATGTCCATCTCAACATTCAAAGAAAAATAACACAAAGATGAATGAAATACACTTGGGAACGAGATCGGGATGCCTCGGGAAAGCACAGCAGTAAAGTCGGCTCCTCTCTCCTCTTCTTCCTCTTCTCTCTTTTCTTCTTCTCTCTTCTTGGAGTTTTCCCAAAAGTGGTAGATTAAAAAGCTACTTTTTGGGTCATTTCTCTTTCTTTATATAGTATTTTTCATTTAGGGTAAACCTTAAGGTCTTCCCGTGCACAAAAAGTCTAAAAAGTTCCTTGAAAACTTAAGTCAGGAAGGCTATCCACATCTTCTGTAGCACATGCCACGATCGTGGCCCAAGAATTTGCTCTCTGTCATATCATGGCAGAGGAAGTCACAATCATGGTAGACCTACCAAACTTTTGACACAATCGTGGCCCATAAGTTGGATTTCGGGCTTCCTCTGATTTCTTTCGTTCTTTAATATTTGATCTGAAACACTAACAAGCACATCAAGGCACTTCAAATACACAAAATTTAAGCTCAATGACATACTCTAACCCATAAAACACCCAAAACACAAATGTCTAACCAAATAACACAATTATAACCTAAACATGCACTAATTATTCAATTTAACAGTTATAGACATACTAAACTATCTACTAAAACATCACTACCTCCTAAAACATTATGCAATCTACCTATCATCTTACATTGTTAAGAATAAAAGCTTTTAGAGCATTAAAGAACAACCTAATTTTTGTTTTTCAGTTAATTAGTTACTCATCTTGAGGATACCTCTAGATTAGGAGAAGAAGATCAAGATTGGTTTAAAAAATAGCTCTTAAATGGTCATTTATATTTTCAGATGGCAAATTAGAAACAAACTTTAAACCTCGAAAAAAGTTTAAAGGGATTGAATTGCTAATTACTTATGTCAGTTTTGCAAGTAAGTCCTTGAAACACGAGGATATTTTCTCGTTCAATGTCACTATGCCTAGTTTTTGTAGAGCCAAGCTTAGAACAAATGTGGAGAACTATATTTTGGTCACACCTTAGCATATTTCTTATCATGGGTTGAAAACGTTAAATTCACCTGAAAAGACAGTGCAAGTGGGGGAGATTATGCTTTATAGAAGGAGAGCAACCAAAATTGAAGTTCAAAAAATTTGTACAATGGGATATCAGAGACCAATTAATTGCCAAAAAGATAATGAAAGATATGAGCTTGCTTATAGTTGAGACCTGAAGAAGTAGCAAATGAACGAGGAGCAAATCCTGGCTCCAATAAGGAGATTTTCAGTTTGTCGCAAGTGTTTTTGGATTAAATCAAGACACTAACTTAGAAAGTGGCTTTAACTAATGTGATATCTTTTAATCTAATTGCTTTATAAAAAAAAAGGCTTCGTCATAAATTTTTATTGAAAGAGGTATGAAATTCCAACCACGACTCTTGTTAATAGGTATGAAAAGCCAACCATGACAAGGGAAGCAGAAATATGGAAACACTCTATCTTCTCCTCTCAATTACCTCCACGTTTCTCACCTCCAGCCTTTTATCTCTACTCCTCCTTATACGTACTATCTTCAAGCGCCTCCGTGACGTCTCCACTGCCTCCGCCGTCAAAACTTCACCGCATTCGGTCTATCTCTATGAAGGCACAGTTTGGCACGAGCGCCGCCATCCTGTCCGTCACTCGTTTCAATACTCTGTCCGCTATGCGCTTTTTGACCTCGACCACGCTCCGCATCCCCCTCCCGACCATCTCTCTGCCGATGATGCTCGACGGGTTACCTGCACCGACGGCCCAGTGTTAGTAACTGCCTGCTCTTGAGTTTAATCACATTAACAAGAAAACTTTGCCTTACAATTTTAGCACGTTGCATCATAAATATCCGCTCCTTAATTTGAAGCTCAGTTGAAGCAGAACTTTCTTTAAATGCACAGTTTCGATATATGGATTCTATTAACTCACAGATTTAAGCTGAAAACTTCGGATTATTGGTTTCTTTAAGCAATGAAGCAGTCGTGTTAATTATTAATGAAATGAAGGAAATGATGAACCGACTAACATCTCTGAACTTTTGCACTAAAAGCCAGTTTCCTGTAGAATAATGAAATAAAATTAACATATTCATTGTTGGATTCTGATCTATGAAGTTTACATGCCTTCTGCGATCTCCTCTGTAAGTTATACATTTTCATTCTGTTCGTACAAATAAACCAATTACATTTGGTCCAACTACTAATCCTAAATTATTTTACATAATCGCCAAATGTTCATTTCCGTGCAAATATTTATCTTTGAAAGGTAATTGTTGAAGCTGTTATTCTACATTCTTTTTTGGTTTTGTGTCCACTCAAATCTGTACTTCCACAACACGCCTTTCAACTAACTGTTTCCTTGAGCTTCTTAATTTGTTTGGAATTGGGCAATTCTTTTGCAGTCTTCTGTTGACAATACCTTCTAGTGTGGGTTATGAGCAAAATCCACTGAGCTTGTATTATTGCTATGACTTGGATGGCACTGAGCAGCATTTGTCAAAGTGCATAGCTGAGGTTTGTGTTTGAAAACTAGTCGCTCACTTGAAATTCTTTTTATAGTTTACTCTTCATATTTTAGTACTTATTTTCTCCTTACAGTAAACAAAGTATAGCGCAGACGTTCTTTTGCTTTACATGGAATATAATGTCGAAGCTGGTAATTCTAAACTCAGAAGCTAACTTTTTCCTAGCTGTTCTAGTTACAATGAATTCGTATTATTTTGGACTGAGCGTCTAAACCATCTCAGAACAACAACCCTTAGTCTTTACCACGAATTGGAGCCTTTGAGGAGAAGAACTAAACACAAGAATAGTTCACTGTTTTTTTAAAAATCTTTTATACTTAAAAAAGTGAATACCTAGGTCTCTTTGTCATGATTTAAAAACTTTTGTTTTTCTTTTATTGCCTTGGAATCTTAGAGCATCACAGCTGGTATGAATCACGCAGCATGTTCCTGTTTAATATCTCTTTGATTTGAGTTTTAAAACTATGAAATTCTTTATGTACTAGGCTTCTTTTCTGATTTTGTGATTCTGGTTTAGGTAACAAATACACCATGGGGAGAAAGGGTTAGGTTTGTTTTCAATCCAAATTCAGATTTAGTGGCAAAGCCATTGCATGTCAGCCCTTTCATGGTATATCTTATTCTTGGCCTTACTCTTTGTAGCTTTTCGTTTATCATCATGTTAAGTTGCTTATTTCATGTTTTTTGTATGTTGTTCCTGATACTTTTTAACAGGATAAATGTAATGCATGTTTACAACCCCATTGATTGATTGACTCTCATTTTCTATTGATGTATGATGTAAACATGGAAATGTTTTAATTTCTCTTGTGTCAATGAATTCATTCAATTCAAAAGCTTTAGCTTTTTGACATAGCGGAAAAATATTTTAAATACTTGAACGTATTGATTTGCCCTAATTTGAGAACTTCACCATTGTTTTTGTGCTTTCCATGACTGAAGCATATTTATTGAATCTGACATTTTTCTTTTATCAATTAACTGGAATTTTAAGGCTTGTTGTCAGTTGGCAATTTCCTAGTCTGTCATTAGCACATAGCTTTTATCATGTGGCCTGTGTGCATGTGCTCGTTCTGTGACTGTTGTTTTTGGAGGCACTCCTATGACAGCCAATACTGCCTTAGGAGATCTAATCCGTGTCAAAATTAGGTAGCGCACATTGCTTTTGTATGCATACTCATTCCTTCATCTTCTCATGGTAGTTTCAAAATTAAGGAAAATCGTAGCGTTCATTTTTTCATACAATCGTTGCTCTTTAAAATAACATTATGGGAAAATGCAGGATATGCTAGGAAATTGGAGCATCAATACAGCTGTTCCTGGAGATAATCTATCTGTTTTTATTTCTGTTCAACATCCTGAGCTAGGTGATTATTTTGTGGCTACGCTAAAAGCCAAACGAATATCCTCAGTTCTAGTCTCTGATCTGGATATGTTCTTCTGGTTGATGCCTCATAAAGTTGCACTCTGGATTTATTGGCACGTAAGTCGACCTACTGAAGTTACGCCAGTTAAATTCTTGATTTAGGGATTATTTCTTTGTACTCAGCTTTTCATCCTCTATTTCACTTGCCTAAGGCCATTCACGAAGAGCACCAATAGAAGCCAATGCATGAATTTGTCACCTTGAGGATCCATGAGACAAAATTCTGGCCATAAAGTTAGCCAAGCAACTTTGTCATAGGATTTTAGTTAGTCTATATGCCTGCTGGATATACAGATGGTCCAGTTTTTGTTTTGTAGAAATTTTCTGACTAAGCCTAGTTTTTGGTGTATCAAATTGATTTTGTGATTGTAGCAATCCTTGTTTTCTTTCTGAAAGAAATTAATTTTCTAGTCCTGTTTCATTCACCATACTTTTTATTTCATGTAGGCTTTTAAACTTTGGTGGAAAAACGTGCCATTTCTTCAGCATCCAACGTATAATAATCCTGGATATCGGGAGGAAGCTTCTATACGTGATCGAAAACTTCAATGTTGTAAGGCTGTTGAAGGGGATAGCAATGGAAGTTTGAGACCGAAAGAAGGCCATCCACGAAATTTGGCTGCGCGTTCATTCAAGTGGAGGGATGCTAAGTGGCCTTGGTATTGAACTATGAATAAGCCTCGAATGGCATCTCGCATAATTCAACTCTTTAACATCTCAATATTTATCTTTTAGGTAGGTAATGGGGGGAGACACAGAGTTGAATCATGTTCTTAAGACATTATGAATTCCACAACATGGAAGGCGATCTCTAAAGAGTGTGTTCTGACAAGAATTTTCTGTTTTCCCTTGTTTAGTGAATATTTATCCTGTAAATGTTTGAGACAACATTATCTGTGTAAGATATTACACGTCATATTTCTTTGATATCAACGGCTGATCTTTAACTAGTCGCGATAAGTTTATATTGATCAAGGAAAAGTAGGTAGCAACCTATGTCAAGACAACAAAAACAAATCAATCGTAAAAAAAATTAAAGATAGACTAGTCTAAATTACCACTTATTATTGGTTAAGGATCATATCGTGCCCTATCGGGTTCATGTTTGAGCTTGAAGTCTGACAAATGAATTGGAAGCTCATTTTGAAAAGTCCATTTATTGTTTCACATAAAATTAAGTTGAACAAGCCAAATCATTTTGAATAAAAATCTTATTATAAAAGTCCGATTTTTTTTTGCTATAACTTGTAAGATGCTATCTAATAGTTAAATTAATATAGTGAAACTTTTATAAATATAATATATTTGAAAGAAAATAATTAATTTTTTTTCTTCTTCTTAATGTCATAATCGCATGTGAGTCTACCAAAAACTTCTCTCTACTCTATAAGGATAAGGCTATGTACTATCAAACCTCGTCAGCCCTTGCTTTATTGTGGGATTTTAGAATGAGTGATGATGATGTACTTGAAAGAAAAACATCAAAAACAAATTTGACTCCTTTTATGTATTCTTATTTCAACCCCATCCTTTTGCCCTCTTCTTCTTCTTTCAGTATTCTCCTTTTCATCTTACCCTAACTTTGTGTGACTTGTCCTCTTCTCCTACATAGGTTGTCTCTTTACCTTCACCACCTTCTTGCTACCCCCTATCTTTCCTTTCCCTATGACTCCTCCCCCATCTTATATTCTTCTTCTTCTAGTCTTGCTTCCTCTTAGCTTGTACTTTCATCTTCCCTCCCGCTTCCTCAATTTCCTTCTTCCTCTTTTCATTCTCTCCCTTATAACATTTATTTGTTCATGGTTGTCAGTGATGGCTATCTTTTCCACTTGTTGGGGTTTTTCCCCCTCCTCTTTTAGTCAGTATTTCAAAGATCTCAAATGGTTTTGTCCTTTGGTTAGTTACTTTGCAGACAAATTCATTCTTTCTCCTTAATCCAAACGTGGCCTTCTTACAACCTTTAGTTAGTTCGAACCTAAGTAAATATCTATAAATGAAATACAACTCCTTTTTAAAAATTAACTGTTCTTCAAGCTTCTTAGGAGTTCTTGAACTAGGCCATTGGAACATAGAGGGAAAAAGCCTACCTTTCTATGTAAACATTAGCTTGACATTAAACTTGAGAAACATAATTTGAAGGTTGCTCTACTTTAGATGCAATTCGATAATATGCTACTAGATTATTGGTTTATAAAATGATTACGTTACTTATCAACTGTTGTTGAAAAACTAATCTACTTAGATGAAAACACTGCCACCCTGAAGAAAATGTATTTGCTCAAATTTACTTAGAGGTTTATTTGGAAAATTATTTTTTAGAGTCAATCAAAATCCACAATCTTGATGATAAGATTATTCTTGTTGAAGTTTGGGTTATTGATGGAAGCTTAGAAGCAATCAGCCACCTAGGGCGTGGAAAGAAATTAATATGATGTCTTATGGGATTTATTCCAAGAACTTATCTCATGATACTAAAAGCACCACTTCAATGGACCTGTTGAAGTCTCCTTAGCTATCTTCTTATTTATTGCACCACACATTTATTCTTCTTCTTCTCTGAATGTAAATGACAGTTATCATATCAGCTGATTAGTTAGTTAGATGGTAGTTTATTAGTTCTTTTCGGTTTTTGTTATCTCGGCTATATAAACGACCTCTATGTACATTACAATATAGATTTTCGACACAGAGTTAAATAGATTTACTCTCTTTGTATTCATATTTCATCATGGTATCAGAGCAGATATCTAGATAGTTCCTAGAGTTTCTTTCTTTTATTGTCATGGACAATACGTAACGTAATCATGATGTTGAAAGGACTAAATCTGGATGATCTTCAACCATCAACCATGGAATTCCTCTGTATCTTCAACCTTTTAAAGATCCAAGTATGGTTTTCGTTTCTATACCTCTATCCAGAAATAACTACATGTCATGGAGCCGATCCATGAAGATTGCCTTAGGTGCCAAGGCTAAACTTGGATTTATAAATGGAAAATGTCCTCGACCTGATGAGGACTTTGAGTTTTTTAAACAATGGACCAACGTTGATTGCATGGTACAATCATGGCTACTTAACTCCATCTCAAAGGACATTGTTAAGGCATTTCTATACACCTCATCTGCTAGAGATTTGTCGATAGAGCTTGAGGAATGATTTGATGAATGCAATGGACCTCTATTGTATCAATTGCAGAGGGAGATAGGATTAATTTCACAAGGAAATCAATTCGTCTCACAATATTTTACCAAATTAAAAAGGCTTTGGGATGAGTTACAGTGCTTGCAACCTTTGCCTCAGTGTACATGTGGTGCAACCAAGTAGATGAATGAATATGCTTCTTCTAAAAAACTAATTCAGTATCTCATGGGATTAATCAATAGTTACTATCATATTTGAAATCAAATTCTTTTTATGGATCCTCTTCCTAATATAAATAAGGTGTATTCAATGATTTTATGTGTCGAAAAGCAAAGGAGGTTCACACTATATTTGAAGAACCCGTGGATAATAGTGCAATACTAGTTAATCAAGGAAATCTTACAAGACAATCTCAGTCCACAAGTAATCCATTTTCCAAAGGAAAGAAAGGAAGTTATGGTAATAAGTCTCAAGGGACTAAGAAATTTGACAAGTTTGTTCTTGTTTGCTCACATTGCCTTTTTACAGGACATACCCTAGACACATGTTTTAAATTACATGGAACCCCAGACTGGTAGAAGGATTTAATGGAGAAAAGATCAAAGGAGAAGAAGCACTAGAAACATGTGGCTCATTTGGCTGAAACACCTATTGACATACAATCAAGTAAGGATTTCTCTTTTACTAATGATCTAAACCAAAGGTTGCAGGACTTCATTAGTCAAGAAGTTAATAAACTAATTAAAGGAAAAGTGGCAGTAAAAAGTAATACGGTGAACATGGCACAATTTTCAGACTTCTTAGGTATGGTGGTGAATCATTTTAGTTTCAGCACTACAAGCTTATTGGCACCAAGTTTTTGGATCATAGATATTAGCGCTTCGAACCACATGTGTTGTGATTTTACTGTTCCACACAATCCCCAACTTGTTTCCTCTTATACTTCAGTATATTTACTAGATGGCTCAACTAAATCTGTGCATCATATTGGGAATGTGTCCTTATCAAATTCCATCATTTTTACTGATTTTCTTTATATACCCCCATTTTAGTACCATTTACTATCAGTTAGCAAATTGTGTGTTATTGGAAAACTAAGATTTCTATTTTTTTTCATCCTATTGTGTATTGCAAGACCTACAGACTAAGCAGCTATTGGCTATGGGAAAGGTGGTTGGATGGTTGTATGTGCTCAATCCCTAAGACCTTCATATAGATACTTGTAAACTTACTCTAGACCTTTGTAATTCCTTTTCATTTCCACCAGTTGAACACTCTTCTGCCATAACTTCTACCTCTAATAAAGGTGTCATCCATTCATTTCTTCTTTGGCACAAACTCATGGGGCATGCCTCCCCAAATGTAGTTAGTCATTTGCACTTTCTTAATAAAGTAGTAAACATTATTTTTCCATAATGTGACATTTGTCCTCTTGCCAAACAAGATCGATTACATTTTCCTTCTAGCATTACTGCTTTTGACACTATATTTCAGTTAATTCATATAGATATATAGGGACCATATCATCAAAAATCCTTAACAGGAGCCCAGTATCTCCTTACCATTGTTGATGATTATAACAAAGGAACTTGGACTTACCTGTTAGCTCATAAGACATAAATAGTAACTATTAAGTCAAGAGGACTTCACGATGATTAATTTTGATGACAATCAAATAATAATAATGTTAGAAATAAATGAACGATTTTGATAAGTGTGTTAAGTGTGCAGAAGAAGCGCAGAACACAGAAGAAGTGGATATATAGAAGAAAGGAAAACATAGAAGAAGCGCAAAACACAAAAGAAAGGAAAACATAGAAGAAGCGCAAAACACAGAAGAAGCACAGAACACAGAAGAAGCACAAAATACATAAGAAGTTGAAAACACAGAAGAAGAGGAAAACATAGACAATACAAAGAAGAAGATATGCTAGTACGTCGGACAGTTAGTTAGTTGGAGTTAGTTACAAAACTCAACTAAATAATGGTTATCAAGATTCAAGAAGCAGCTATCAAGATTTAAGAAGCAGTTATCAAGAATCAAGAAGTTGTTGAAGACCTAGGCTATAAATACTAGTCGTAGTCGAAGATTAGACAATCTTACAACCTTTGAAAAATCATTGATCTTTGAGCTTTCAAGTGTTTAGTTAGAAAAGAAAAATTCTGCAGTACGATACTAAGAGAGCTAACCCTACTGTAACTAAAGCTCACAATATCTTTCTAGTGAGAGAAAGAAAAGCCTAAAAGCCCAGAAAAGCTAAATTAGCAGAAAGAATACTTTGTGTAAGAGACCTGAAGAGGCTTTGGAAGGGAAGAAAGAATACTTGTAATTTGTTGAAGTATAGTGAAATACTTAGATGAACTCCGAGGACTAGACGTAGCCTATAGTTTGGGGTGAACCAGTATAAAAATCGCAGCATCTATCTTCTACCCTTTTACTTTAGTTTATTTTGTGGTTAAACAAGTATATAGAAGTTATTTGCGATTTAACTTCGTAACAATTTTTGTATAATTTTTGTGATATTCTTTTAACAAGTTAGAGAAGTTCTTAATAATATTTATTAAAGATTTTGCATTCATGAAAAGAATACACAATTCAACCCCCTTCTTGTGTATCTAGTTTATTGTACGTAAATTCTATATTAACGTGTGATTTACTTCAATTGGTATTAGAGCTCAGTTTCAAAGAACCACCTTTACAAAGTGAAGACAAAGATCTATGGCTGAATCATATGTTTTTATAGCTGAAGGTGCCTCCTTCACAAGACCTCCTACGTTCAATGGTGAAGATTATCATTATTAGAAGGACAGGATGTGGCTCTTCATAGAATCCACACACATTGATCTTTGGGATATCATCGAGAATGGACCATACGTACCAATAGATGATGAAGGAAATACCATTCCTCGTAACAAATGGTCAATTGATAATAAAGCTAGATTTCAACGAAATTCAAAGGCCAAGTTCTTTTTGAGTTATGCGTTAAGCAGAAGTGAATATGATAAAGTTCATGGATGCGAAACTACGAAGGAGATGTGAGACACTCTATCCATCACACATGAAGGCACAAACTATGTGAAAGAGTCCAAGATCAGTATTCTCATACATCAGTATGAGCTGTTTAAAATGAAAGAAGATGAGTCTATTGATCAAATGTTTGGACAATTTCAAACTATCGTTAATGGACTTAAAGCTCTTGGGAGAATCTATGATAATCAAGAACATGTGAGGAAGATTCTTAAAAGTCTGCCAAAAAGATGGAGATCCAAAGTCACTGCAATACAAGAAGTTAAGGACTTGAGCAAATTAAAGCTAGATGAATTGCTTGGTTCTTTGAAGATACATGAAGTAGAGCTTGATGCTGAAGATAAACCTAAAAGACATAAATCCATAGAATTAAAGGCTGGTCAGAAAAATCATAGGACTCAGAGAAATAGAAGTTCTTTGTCAAAAGCATTAAAGATCAAAGAAGTCAAGAATGATGGTACCAGTGAATTTGATCACGATTCAAGTGAAGATGATGACAAATTATCTATCATTTCAAGAAAGATCAGAAGGATGTGGAAAAAGAAAACAAAAGGAAGTAAAAACTTTTCTTTTAAGAAAAATAGTAAAGAAGAAGTCAAGAACGAGAAGACCCCTATTATTTGCTACGAGTGTAATAAACCAGGACACTACAAGTCTGAATGTCTGTTGCTTAGAAGGGAACCGAAGAAAAATAAAGGAAATAAAAAGAGTATGATGGCAACTTAGGAAGATTTGGATTCATCCGAATCTAATTCTGATTCAGAAGCATCAGATCAATCAAATATATGCTTGGTAGCCAAAAAAGAGGGTGACGAGGAGGTAACTTCTAACTTTAATGAACTTCAAGATGCATATTTAGAATTGTTAGAAGATTCACATGTTATACTAAAACAGTATTGATCCCTAAAAAGAAAGTTTGTCGAAAACTTGAGGAACACGGAATTGTTAGAAAATGAAAACACCTGTCTTAGGAAACAAGTAGACGATATGAAGAAAAAAGTATCTACTGATAGATCTGAGGAAATTATTCAGTTGAAACAAATGATTAATTCTCTCTTAGCAGATTTATCAATCTTTACTGAAATTACGAAGAAAATGAATGACATTATTAGAAATTATCAACACCCTAATGATAAGAGTGGTCTAGGGTTTATTAAAAGCAATACTTGTTACAAAAAGAAGTTTGTTCCTTATAGAAAGAAATTTCACTAGTCTTCTTTTTATCATTCTATGAATAATTATAAGACTAACCCTAAAGGACCCAAGAAAATCTGGGTACCTAAAAAGAACATAATATCTACTGTAGATCTCCTTCCTTGGAAAAAGCAGCCAGCACCAATGGTATTTGGATGGTGGATGCTCGCGACACATGACGGGAAGAAGGTCTATGTTCCTAGATCTTCAAGATAAGAAGGGAGGATCAATAACTTTCGGAGACAACCAGCAGGGCGAAATAGTTGGAATCGGTAAAATCGGTAAAGATTCCTCTGCATGTATTGATAATGTTCTGCTAGTTGAAGGTTTAAAACATAATTTGATTAGTGTAAATCAATTATGTGATTCTGGTTTTGAAGTATCCTTTAATCAAACTCTTGTGTAGTCAAAAACAAGGACGGTTCCATATTCTTTTCTGCCAAAAGAAGAAACAATCTTTATAAGATTAATTTAGAAGATTTGCAAAGTCAAAATATTTCTTATTTTATATCAACAGATGAAGAA
>JAOSBN010000002.1:28003734-28019088 GCA_027563595.1 Erythroxylum suave | reverse complement strand
ATATATTATTTAATTTATTATCAATTAAATATATTATATATTTGATTAATTAAAATTAATTATTACTAAAATTATAACTATCTTAATTTAATTTAATTTATAAAATTAATTTAGTAATTATTAATAAATATAATTGTATTTGAAATATTTAATATATATTATATATTTCGAAAAATTAATTTAATAATTCAAAATATATAAAATAAATATTAGTTTCTAAATAATAATTTTAAATTTAAATAAAAATTTATTTTAAATTTTTATTTAATGTATTATGTATAATTATTATTAGTAATAAAATATTTATTTTATTTTAAAAATTAAAATTAAAAAATTATAATAAAAGTTAAACTAAACAACAAATTAAAAAATATTTGAAAAAAAGAAAGGTGGGAGGTTCAAAATTTTTTTAAATTAAAAATTGGAAATTTTGCAACTTAATCCCTATGTTTTTAAAAATTTCCGGTACTGACCAATATTTGATCTAAATTTATAATACCGGCTGGTACCAACCATAATTTAAATTCAGTAATAAAATTAATATTCCGGTATCGTTTTCGGGACAAAATTATAATACATAGGATAAAAATGTTTTGGCATACAAGTAAAGGAGGGGGGTTAAACAACCATTTATCCAATCGAGAGTTACTAATGTTCCCCTTTGAGACTAAGTCTTGCCTTCTTTTCAATTTATCCAAAATAATTTTATGTTACTTGCCTTAAAAACATTTATATGATAAACTAGAAAACAAAACATTACCAAAACTAAGTACACCAGCTTCTTAACATCAAATCTTTTACAAGAAATATTCATGAGCGGCGAAGAAGAAGATGATGTTGACAAATAGTAGAGAAGAAGAACAAAGCGACAAGCGGCGCAAAAAAGAAGAAGAAAGCGACGAATTATGACAAAGCGACAAGTGACAAAGGAAAGGACTATGAGAGATGTTTTGAACTTTTCAATTCCTTATTTTAATTATAATAATTTTATGTAACATTTTCTCAATCTATACGGAGTTTAATAGTCGGAATGGAACGATATTTGTGACTTTACTTGCAATATAAGAAATGATTTCAACATCCATCTGAAAATGAGCCTCTAGAATAATACAACATCTCAGAATTTCCGAACATATATTTTTTTTTTTTTTCACCGGAACACACAATTTTGATCCTAACAGATCTTAATGAAATTAAATCAATCCCGCAATTATAGGAAGACGTAGGCTTCAACATGACTAGGTACGTATTTTAAAGCACTGGTCTATACATATTTGTAAACGCAGCACTAAAACAAGGTGAAATTTTAAAGTTTTTCTTTATTTTTCTTGGCAAATGTTGAAATTCTATTCAACTCCTTAGCATCCTAACCAAGATCGTGTGAAGCCTGATAGAAAAAAGAAAGGAACAGACAAGGTAGCTTATGAACTCCAAATATAGATACTTTCTAAAGCACAACCACTTCATTAACACTCTACTGCTTTCTTTTCTTCATCACTAATCAGTTAAACGAGTCTTCATCGTCAGATTAGGTATACCATACATCTAGCCTCTTCAGACGTACGTGAAGCATATATAAAAAACATTAAGCACACGAAACACACCTTTGTCTTCCAGTTCTCGGAGGGTTTATGTTATTAACTTGATAATTATATCAAAAATAACGTTGATTAATGGTTGATAATTAATCCTGCTGACGAAAGCATGGTGTGGTGCCCAATCACTGTGTTACATTTCGGCTCCCTGGGTCACAAATTCTTCTTTTTTTTGGATAAAAAAGTCACCGTAGTTGTTCAAAACTCCGAGAAGTAAGAAAGCCGAGATTCAAGCATACGCGATAAGACTAATTACAAATAATTGAGTTATTATGACATTATTTTAAGCATGAATAAGTTTGATTTTTGTATTCAATGTCGAAAGCCAAAACCGAAAGGTGTGTATAACGCTCTTGTCACCTTCACGGATCTTCCATACACGTGTCCAACAAACCAAGTGATTGGATCTCCCTACGTTAGAGAAGGTCACCCCTGGTGGGTCCTTTGTACAAACGTATGTAATATTATGCAGTTAGCAGAAAACAATACCAATCATGTGTTTCAAGAATCAGCAAGCTTTTGCGGCCATCTGGAGAAGTCTTTGAATGATGATAATGTTTATTATGTTGCATATCTATCAAGAGCAGGAGCATTTCAAGGGATAAACAAACACATGTCCAGAGTACCTTCAATTCAATTACATGATTACTTTCAATCATAGTAAAAGAAATTCTAAGCTATACCCCACCTGTATTATGTGAATGTATATCAAATTGCAGCAAGGTGAATCTCATGATCTGATCTTGTCTTACAGATCATCCTAGGCGTTCAATTAATTGAAAATTGGGGAAGCTGCTCAAGTAAACGCTTATGTGCAAGAAAGCAAAATTTGGAGTTTGATTAAATCAATGTTGCCACGTATCCATCACTACCTGTCCTTAGTTGATGATGTGGAATTCTAGCCGAGAGAGAGCTGGCAATGTGATATTACAAAACGATTATAGTTACCTACTCCGTAAAAATCTTATTTATTAAATTGAGGGATGTTTATGAAATAAGATAAAAACAGAATAATAAAAACAGTTGATTTATCTCAATGTAAATCATGCATGGAAGTTTTTGGTCTTTATTAATAGTCATTTATTATCATAATTGTGGTAATGGAGGTGGAGCACTTTGTTTTTGTTAGAGTGTTTCAATTTTATACTACTTAATTTTGTCTAAATATTTATATAAATCTTATATAAATATATAAATAAAATTTAATTAAACAAGATATAAATTAATTAACTGAAATAGAGTATCTCTGGTAAGGAGTACAGGTTAGTACCCATTTGTTAATTGTTCTGCTCAATCATTTGCCATATTGATTGCCCTGTCCTTGTCTTATATAAACCCCTAAACGTTGGAACTTCACCAACCACTTAATAATAAGCAAAGACTTGCCTCCGAAATTTCTCTCCACAGCTCCAAACAATTACTTCTCCAACACTAGCCGGCTACTTTCTAGCAATGGACGAATCGCCACCTAAGTTAGTGCAAGATCCATCATTATTCGATCCCTTCACATATTCCAAAGATGACCAGCAAAAAGCTAAGGGATTATCTTTCTTTGCCTTTGTCTTCTCTATATTTTTATACAGCTGCGCATTCTATATATTCAATCTCTCTCCTCCAAAGCTACTCAACGACTCCAAATTCTGGTTCTTCATCTCCAACACTCTCATTATCATCCTAGCATTGGATTACGTTGCCTTCTCTTCATCACCCAAACCCAACAGAGATGATCTTTACACGAAATACTTAATGAGGAGTCAAATAAATTTACCTTCTTATATTAGCAGAACAATTATTCCGGAAGAAAACGTCGAGGATTTTCGAGAAAAAGAACTAGTTAAACACAAGAATCTCATTAACCCAGAAAAGGATTTGGTATTTGCAGCAGAAAAACCACGTAGATCACTCAGCTTACCAGGAAATGGTAGTCCGCTGGATGATGATAATAATGAGGAGAACGTAAAGAAAGCTGAAGTACGAACTATGCAACGCAGCAAATCAGATGGCTCAAAGAGGGTGATGTTTGACGAGAGTAGGAACATCATTAGAAGGGTAGAAACGGAGAAGTTGGAGCGGTCATGTTCAGACAAAACAGAAGCGAGAGAGAACGTTAACGACTATGCCAAGATGTCAGACGAAGAGCTAAACAGAAGAGTTGAAGACTTCATTCAAAGTTTCAATAGGCAGATTCGTCTCCAGAATGATGTTTATTTCCAAAAGCTGGTCCTCGGATAGAATTTTCTGAGCCTAGAAAATGAATAGAGGAGATCATACTCCAGGGACTTTTGCTCTCTTGTTGTTCACGTTTTTGTTTCTCCTACTTATTAGGCATGCGGTGGGTACAAATGGTTTAGTCCTTTTATTTTTGACGTATCAATTTCCATCCATAAATATTTACCTCTTGTTTGCATTTTGTTTACAGTCGAATCTAAAACCATTAGTTGTCAATTTCATGTCGTTTTAACCTAATATTCGTTTTTATAAGTGCATGTTAACTATTGTAATTTCAGAAACTATCTATGTATTCAAAACAATGCTGTGGCCCTTAACTTTGTAGAAGCAGTTTTTACTTCTTTTTTTTTAAAGATTGAATGTGATTATATTAAGCCAAAAGGCAAGCAAATTACATCATAGATGTTTTACAACATGCTGAACAAATCCGTAGGCTATAATGTTATGGTAAAACATCACTTCTAACACCACTAGTTATCTCTTTCATATTTTCATTTCAACAAATATACAATTTGGAGTTCTTAGCGCTTGCTTATTTATACTTGCGAGAAGGGCATAGAAAGCTTTTACTTTTTACATGGATTGGTGCAGACCCTTCCACAGCTACGATTGATTAAATGCAAGTTATTATTTAAGACAGGATCACAATGTCAACACATATACCAAGTCTGCTCCTAAACGATTACTAATTTCATTTAATTTCAATTGGTAAAAACCATGTATAATTTTATAGAAAGTGAGTCTTGCGTAAGGATAAATTTATAATCATATTTTTTAAGGGGCCATTTGGTTTTACTTCTTCTTTTTTGTAATTTTGAGTTTTATTTTTAATTTTTAATTTCTATTTTTCTTTCAAATAAAAACAAAAACATGTTTAGATATTAATGTCAATCTAGATATAATTTTTATACTGATGATAATTATATATTAGATAAAACTTAAAGATAAAGTATTTTTAATTAATTAAATTTATTTTAATCTCTTGTATAATATCCATTAATAAATTTTCAATAAAAATTAATGATAAGTTATTAAAATAAATAATTTAAAATTAATCTTTATTTATAAGTAATATTTATTTTGAATATATTTTAATTACTATATCAAAATTTATTTGAAATTTAGGTATTTTAAAATATTTTAAATTTAATTATATATTAATTATTTTTTCTTTAGTTTAATTTAATTAAAAATTAAATATATTACAAATAAAAATGCTTATAACTTTATTAATAATTAATTTTAATTAATTAAATATATAATATTAAACTAATATATTTATAATTTTATTAATAATTAATATATTAAAATAATATATATTTTCTTGATAGTAAATCATATTACAAAAAATCAGAAATAGAAAATAAAAACTACTTTTTGTGATTTTCATAAATTTTGAATCAGGGAGAAATCAAAATAAAAAATAAAATAATCATATTTCTTTTGCTAAATTTGAAAGAAAAACATAAATAGAGACACCTAGGCTCTAAGTTAAAGGTCTTATACCATTTAAATCATTGAACTAACAACAAAATCTTACCATGTTGAGTTTTCTCCGTAACTGGTGGAATACCACAAGGTAATTACTGATTTTGGTGAATATTTGTTAATATAAAAAATATGAGGAATAAGTTAGTAATGTTGGTTTTAATATAAAAAAGTACGGGGAATAAGTTAATAATGTTGATGAGGATTTTCTACTATAAAAAAGAAATAAGGAAAAAGTCATTTAATGATGATTTGCTAGAATCTAAAGAATAGAAGAATTTGGAGAGTTTTTGGGCATCCATAACTCAAATGAGCACCACATTCCAAGAGAAAAAAAAAAAAAGAGAGAGAGAGATACTTTAGATAGTGAAGAGCTTAAGAAGATCTCTAATTTTTCAAGTTTCACTATGTATATGATCCACCACGAATTAGGTGTTTGAGAATTGTAATCCATCCTAGATAGGGTGAAAAGCTGGTTATCCTTTAATTTAAGCTAGATAAGAAATTATTGTAATTATACTATATTATAGTGGATGAACTTTCAAACTTTTGGTATCATAGTTCTTTCCTTTGCATTAAAGAGTTTTTTATGTCAAACTTTCATTGTCCTCCTTCACTAATTTTGCAATTTATTCTTGTCTTTTCTAAATCAAACAAAGAGGAAAAAGACCTTTCTTTATACCAAATTTTCCAAATAGCAGTATCAAAATCAAGTTTGTGGGTCATCTTCTTATGTGATTTACCGTAAAGCCCACAAAAATAATTAAAACAACCCCATAGTTCAGCCCGACGGAACCCATAAACCATGAAACTTATAAAAAAAAAACATATGGAATTAGAATTAAAACAAACAAAAGTCCTCGTCTTCTTCACTTTTCTCTGTACTTTTCCAGCTGGTAAGTGTGCCAAAATGTACCGCTTTGTTCTGCATTTAACAATCTCCTTATAGGTTCCCATTTCGTTTGTTTTACAAAAATTTTTGAGGGAGTTGTTGAGGTTGACAACTTAGGTACTTAGGTTGACAACTTAGGTACTTACGTAAATTCCAACATCCATATTATCTCTTTTTTGTGATTTTGATCATCTTACACTAGTTTGTAGTTGGTTTGCATGTTATGGTCGATTAGGACAATAATTGAAATTGCATGAAGGATAAAAATGAAAAAAATGGGGTTGAAAAATGATAAAAAGAAGAGGAAATGGGAGAAGTAGAGAGGGTGAAGACGATGACATTGTTTTGAAATTTTAAGTTGCATGTAGGGGCAAAATAGGAAATTCAAAAAATGAAGGGTAATTCTAAAATTTAGTTGCATGAAGGGCATTTTTGGTATTACTTGTAATAGATGAGAGTAAAATAGGACTTTTAATTAGTTCAGGGTACTTTAGTAATTACGGGGTTAGGTTAGTAAAGATATTATTTTTATAATTTAGAATAAATTAGAAAAGAGAATAATGTTATATTATTTTGTGTAATTGGGTTGGACATTTTTAGTAAATTAATTCTTCTAATAGAATTTTGTAAATTCTAGGTCTGAAGGTCCCATTCAGTAGTAATTTGGATTATCAATTAGTTGAATCCGAAACCGAGGTAAGGATAACCTTAAACTTCACTCTTAAAATAGAGTATCAATTTGTTGTTAATAAATTATATTTTGAATTAGTCATTAATTACATTAATGATTAATAATTACATATATGAATTGTGTATATTTTATTTATCAAATAATTGATGAAGTATAAGGTGTTTCACTATTATGTGTTGTTACATTTTCTAAAGCGTATTGCTTATTATGTTGGCGGGAAATATGTTAACTAAATATAGACTGATTAGTAATAAGTTGTGAATAATTAATGAAATTAAGAATCGATGGCTTGCCTAGAATAGGCTACATTCGATAGTCTTAGATTGATAGTTTGTTAAGGAATGAGTGAGTGGTGGCTAGGTACCTATCCATGGATAAGATACCGGGGCATCCTGAGTCTCAGGGATGTCCTGTGTTGATGACTAGGAACTAGAATGGTACCAGGATATCTTAAGTCTTAGGGATATCATGTGTCAATGACTAGGTAATTGGAGCAGTACTGGGATAATGACTGAGAAATTGGCATACCCTGTGTCAATATTTATACATTTAATTACATTTCCACTAATGAGTGGTTATGATCAGATGAGCTGGTAGACCATTGGATGTATGCCTACTAGGTTAAGCTGGGTCTAGGCAGTTTAGTTCAATATTGGAATAAAGCATAAATGATAATTAATATTTGTGCAAATCTTCATTTGGTGAAATTTTTGAGATGTTTGTTAACTGTTTGGATTAGACTGATGATTGTTGTGTATATAAATATTTTATGTATGTTTTAATTGATTGATTAAGTGTTATAACTATTTATTAAGTTACTTGGTTTTAAGAGTGATAGAAGGAAATAGAATAAAATAGAAAAATATGTAAATACTGATGAAACAGAGAAATGCAGAGAAGAATGCTGATTGTATTAGAATAAAATGTAAAAGCTAACACCAGCAGATTTTATGAGTCTGCCTTGCTCATCAATGTCATCACTCTTTTACAATATTCCTCCCAAGTCTCTCAATATCTCTCTGCCTATTTATAAAACTAATTGCGTAACAAATATAAAACAAACTTCCATCCAGGCAATTGTGACCCATAATGGAAAGTAAATAACTAACACACACTACATGAGTAATCTTAGCTAATAACCAGCACGCACTCCTTGTATGATCTCAATCCCTTTGCATAACAAACTTCCACCTCAGCACATGCTTCCTTTATTCATAACAACCAGATTCTTCTACTCTTTGCTGGACCCAGCTCTAGGAAAACCCTTGGGCTTCTTCCTCTGATATATGAACTTAATTACTAGTTTGCTTGGCCCATCAATTCCCCTACCATCAAGAATCACCTTGTCTCCAAGGTGGAAGGTGGGGAAGACATCCTTGATCAACTAAAGTGGTTCCTACGTTGCTTCAAAGGGTGGGAGATGCTTCCATTTCACCAAGAGTTCTATGTTATGGCCAGCACCACAAGTAGCTAAAATCGTTTCTGGTTCAACTTCCCATTCTAATTCCGGAGAAAGCACTGGAGGAAGGGGTTGGACATGTGTTGTGTCTCCCACGACCTTCTTCAGCTGTGATATGTGGAATATCGGATGAATGCCAGCTGATGGAGGAAGTTGCCGCTCATACGCAGCAGCTCCAATTCGTTTAACCATTGGAAAAGGGCCAAATTATCTAGGAGCAAGCTTCTCAATGGGTCTAGAAGCTAATGAACTCTGCCGGTAGGGATGCAGCTTTAAGTACACCATGTCTCCAATGTCAAATTGCACGTCACGACGATGTTTATTCGCTGGCTGCTTCATTCTATTATGAGCAATTGCCAACTATTCTTGCAACTCATTTAGCATCAAATCATGATTGATCAGCTGTTCTTCCAAATCAGAATTTGTAGTAGTGCTGTAGCTATATCGCACTAATGGTGGAGGGTCCCTTCCATAGACAAGTTTGAAAGGAGTCATCTTAGTTGACGTATGGAAGGAATAATTATATGAATATTCTGCCCAAGTAATCCACTTTGCCCACTGTTTTGGTTGTTGGCTAGCAAAACAACGCAAGTAAGTTTCAAGGCAGTGATTAACCACCTCACTTTGGCCATCGATTTGAGGATGATAAGTGGTACTTCGCTAGAGCTTAGTATGTTGGAGGTGAAACATCTCAGCCCAAAATTTGCTCATAAAAATTTTGTCTCTATCTGTGACAATGCTCCTTGGAAAGCCATGAAATTTGACCACCATGTTAATGAATTCTTTTGCAACAACTTTGGTCGTATAGGGATACTTTAAAAGCAAAAAATGGGCATACTTACTGAGTCGATCAACTACAACCAGAATAGAGTGAAACTCCTGCGATTTCGGAAGTTCGTCTATAAAATCCATACTAAGATCTTCCCATATAGCTTGCAGTATAGGGAGGGGCTGCGAGAGACCAACGGATGTCAGCGTCTGGTATTTGTGTTGTTAACAAATCAGGCATTCTTCCACAAAACGTTTGACCATTGCTTGCATTCCGACCCAATACAATTCTCTAGTAATATGTTTGAAAGTGCATAAAAATCCACCGTGGCCAGCAATAGGACTTCCATGAAATTCCTATAGTATCTTTGGAATAAAAGTGGAATGTTGAGGCATGACTAACTTCCCCTGATAATATAAAATATCATGCTCAAGTGACCACCCTGGATGAGCAGCAGGGTCCACTTCGAAAGCATGCTTAATATCTTGCAAAACAGAGTCACTTGCAATTTCTTGTGTCAGCAAAGTCCAATCAACAAGAGAGGGGACGGATAGGGCCATTACCTCAGCTGGATATGGAAATTGTGATAAGGCATCTGCAGCCTCATTGTCTAGTCCAGGCTTGTATTGCACCTCGAAGTCAAAGCTCATGATTTTAGTGGGCCATTTTTGTATAGCCATGACTATTGCCATTAGCTCGCATTCATACACTGATTTGAAACCGACACGCCCCTGCAATGCGTGGCTGAAGAAAGCTAAGGGTTGACCTCTTTTTGATAATACCGCATGCAACCCAATGCCCGAAGCATCCTTGTCCAATACAAACACCTCCGAAAAGTCAGGTAAAGCTAAAATAGGCACCGATTTCATGGTTGTTTTAAGTGCCAAGACAGCCTTAGTTGCTTCTTGATTCCATTCAAATGAGTCTTTTTTAAGAAGTTGAGTAAGTGGTGTTGCAATTCTACTGTAGGGTGAACAAAACGTTGATAGTACCCAGTCAACCCCATGAATCCCCTCGATTCTTTTGGAGTAGTGGGTAGAGGCCAATCATCCATCACCTTCATTTTGTTATGATCGGCTGCCTCTCCATGCTCTGAAATTATGTAGCTGAGATATTCAACTTCAAGTTGATAAAAGCAGCATTTTTTTGCATTGGGATATAGCTGATTGTCACACAGAAGAGCCATCACCTCCTTCAAATGCACCTCATGATCTGTAAGTGATGAACTGTTCACTAAAATATCGTCAAAGAACATCAATACATAACGCCACAACAAATGCTTAAAAATATTATCATTAAAGCTTAAAAAGTTGCCGGTGCATTGGTTAGCTCAAACGGCATCACCAAAAACTCTTAGTGGCCATCATGAGTCCGGAATGTTGTCTTGTGAATATCCTCCATTTTGGCGCATATTTGGTGATAACCCAGTTTGACATCAAGTTTGGAAAATATCCATGAACCATGAAGCTCATCCAATAGCTCATAGATGTTAGGACTAGGAAACCGATTCTGAACTATTACATGATTTAGGGCATGGTAGTCGACGCAAAATCTCCAACTCTCATCCTTCTTGCGCACCAAAAGAACTAGACTAACAAAGGGACTGACACTAGGCCATATAATTATGGCTTTCAACATTTCCGCCACCAATGATTCTATCTCCATTTTCTAAACATAAGGATAGCGATATGGTCGTACATTAATTGGACCATTGCCTTCCTTCAACACAATGACATGCTCATTTCCTCGAACAGGTGGAAGACCTGTAGGTGTAGCAAAAACATCCACAAATTTAGTTAGTAAATTCTGGATAGCAGGATTCTCGTGTCCTTTTGGTTCGACCGATTGAACTGAAATGCTCAACAATTTAACCATCAACCCACTTTTTTCCTGTTGTAATCCCTTAACCATATTCTTCAAGGAAACTATGGCCTTAGTGAGACTAGGATCTCCCTTAAGTGTTACACTCTTTCCTCCAATCTCAAAGGACATTGTCAGTGCTTTCCAATTGTCTTGTCTTTCTCCTAATGTGGACAACCACTTAAGTCCTAGAATTACATCTGTGCTTCCCAATGGTAAAGGCAAGAAGTCCTCCACTATAGTTAATTCTTGAAGTCTCAATACCACTCCTTTACACACACTCACCCCCTTCATTTGCTTTCCAGAGCCAATAATGACTCTATAGTTAGATGTCTCCTAGATAGGTATCTGTAAGGTCTCTACTAGATTAGTAGAGATAAAGTTGCAGGTGGCTCCGCAATCAACCAACATGACCACTTCTAACCCATGTACTTCCCCTTTCAACTTCAATGTTCTTGGTTCCAAGAGAACAACAATAGAATTCAAGGACAATTCGACATTAAGTAAGGTTTCCTCTACCTCCCCTTCACCTTTTCCTCAACCACTTCATCCTCCTCCCCTTCACTAACTAGCAACATGTTTAGTTCTTGTTACGGACAACAGTGGCCAAAATGCCACTTCTTGTCATATCTAAAACATAGGCCCTAAGCTCTTTTGCACTGAGCTTTTTGAGGAGTAAGTTTCCTGCATTTTGGAGGTCCGTTTATGGCTTGGGTTTTGGTAGTTTTA
Source organism: Erythroxylum suave (assembly GCA_027563595.1). NCBI lineage: Eukaryota > Viridiplantae > Streptophyta > Magnoliopsida > Malpighiales > Erythroxylaceae > Erythroxylum > Erythroxylum suave. Next base: position 28,007,376 of record JAOSBN010000002.1, on the reverse strand, counting down.
GTGTTGCACGGTTTGTATGGTAGCTGTCCTGTTGGAATAGTAGTAGTGGCAGTCTGGTTTTTGGTGGCATGTTGTGTTTGGGCTATTGGGTTATAAGACTTAGTCCACGTTATAGTTTTAGTGTCGATTTTGTGTTGGGCTGAAGGGTACTCCTTTTGTGTCTTGTGGTCATAAGAAAAACCCAAGATCTGGTTTTTCCTTTTAATATGCCTAGCAGTCTCGATTGTCTCCTTCAGAGATCGTGAGTTTAAAACCAGCAACTCAGCCTTTATCTTTTCTTGTTAACCATTAACGAAAACAGCAGCCATAGTCTCCTCCTCTAATACTCCAATCGGTGCTGCCAAATACTCAAACTGAGCTTGATACTCCGCCACGGTTCCAACCTGCTTCATTTCAAAAAATCGATGCAATAAGGTACCATCTTGTAAGCTAGTGAAGCATTGCAAAACCTGCATTTTAAGCTCTTCCCATGACAAGAATGATTTGGTACATTCTCAAAGCGTAACTAAGCTTGAGCCTCACCCTTAAAACACACTCTTACTGCCTCAAGTTTGTCTTCCTCTGTCAACCTATTAATGGAAAAATAAAGTTCCACTCAGAAGATCCAAGAATCGAATCCTTCACCGTCAAACACAGGAAGCTCTAACTTCCTAGGAAACTTATCTTTCTCTAACACCTTCTCAGCAATAGTAGTGGTTTGGTTATTTTATGGGTCCTGAATGCTTTGGTTATTGGTAATGGTAGGTATTATATTTGTAGGCTCTTTTTGTAGGTATTATATTTATAGGCTCTTTGTCTTTGATTTGATCCATAGGTGTTTTTGATGTGCTGGATTCTCTAAGTTGTATGGATGGCGAGATTGGGTGGGTGGGTGTTTGGTTCTGTGTTTGATTTTGGAGGATAAGTTGGATGTTGGCTTGTGTGTCTAGTATATTTTTCTGGTTTTCTTGAAGCTGAGATATAAGAAGAGTCAAATTGGCACTCATATCTTTTACATCTTCTTCGAGTTGGTCAACACATGATTCCATATAAGTTTTGGGATGTGAAGATTCCATGTGGCTATTTCAGAAACTCACAGGTGGATCGTGAGCTCTGATACCAATTTGATAGAAGGAAATAGAATAAAATAGTAAAATATGTAAATACTGATGAAACAGAGAAACGTAGAGAAGAATGACTAATTGTATTAGAATAAAATGTAAAAGCTGACACCAACAGATTTCATGAGTCTGCCTTGCTCATCAATGTCATCACTCTTTTACAATATTCCTCCCAAGTCTCTCATTCTCTCTCTGCCTATTTATAAAGCTAATTATGTAACAAACATAAAACAAACTGCCATCCAGGTAATTGTGACCCATAAAATAAAGTAAATAACCAACACACACTACATGCGTAATCTTAGCTAATAACCAGCACGCACTCCTTGCACGACCTCAATGCTTCTGCATAACAAACTTCCACCTCAGTACAAGCTTCCTTTATTCATAACAGCCAGATTCTTCTACTCTTTGCTGGACCCAACTCTAGGAAAACCCCTGGGCTTCTTCCTTTGATATACAAACTTAATTACTGGTTTGCTTGGCCCATCAAAGAGTAAAGTCGGTTATCCTCGTTAAGTTAGCAGCTCAACCCTTGCCATTAATTTTTAGGAGATATAGTGATTACTGATAACCCCAGTGTATGTGATTGATAGAGTAGAGATTTAGTAGGGTGAACATATTACTTTTGTATAGTTGTTGGAATGTACATGTATATTTTCAAATGTGAGAATTGGAGTAGTTGTGTTGTATGGAATATTTTTGTGTTTGACAACAATCATCTCTTTCAGAACTATGAGGAATTTGATGGTCAATGGTTTATTTTGGGAAATATTTGGTTAATCGTGGTTTAAGAATTTTGGGAGCGTTACATTTATAATGGAGGGTACCATCACCATAGTGACATGTTTAAACTTAAAATGGAGAATTAATCCTATTGTAAGCTAATAATGGAGGACCATTTATATTGTACATATTGGCATAAGTCAATCATGAACTAAAAGAAACTAGAAGGAAAAACTGATAAAGAATAAGAGCTTTTAAACTGAAAGGTGGTGGCTATAATCCATAAGTTCATCGAGTGAAACTTGTTTGAGCATGTGTTGACATACGCCAATAATAAAAATTGTGGAAAAAAACTTGAGTCTACTATTCAAAACAAATCCCACCTCCTAAAATAGTTGACCAAGTTAGAATAAAAGGATGGAAAAAATATGATCAAGCTCTTGAACTCTCCAAAGGGCTCATAAAATTAACTAAAGATCATGATAAAAATTGATGATAAGAAGCAGGCTCTATTACTTCTCGGCTATGATAGTTAAGATGCTCTCATTATCACACTTAGTAACTCAACCTTAAAAGGAAAACTCACGATAAATATTCTTTCTTCAGTATGTCATATCAACATAAAACTAGGCTAATGTTGTTTAGAATAGGAGAATAAGTGAGACCTATGGAAGAAGTAAAAGTAGAGGCCGTGACAAGTCTAAAGGGTAGTCCAAATCACACCCAATAGTTAACTACTACTATTATGGCAAGCCTAGTCGTAAGAAATATGAATGTCACAATCTTTGGAAACATCAAAAGAATGGGACTGTCAAGCTCAATTAGATTGACCTAAGAAGGAAGGAAGAGAGGAGTATAACTATTATGGAAAAAAAAAAGATCATAATGATTTCTTCCTCGTTAAAGAAGACAACTATTAACATTGCCTACAACGGTAATTCATCCATTGTTGATTTAGGTTCCTCCTTTCACAGAAACTTCTTTTCATCATACCAAAGTGGAAGTTTTAGTACAATTAAGCTAGAAAATCAAGTAATTAGTAAGATTTTGGGGATTAGCAACATCATCTTGATGAGGTGTAGATCATAATGTGTTTTTGTAGTTTAAATGTTTCTGAAATGATTGTCATGTATATAGGCTTAAAATTGTCCTTTTTTTAGTTTTTGTATATAATCATTTATTTGATTTAGAGTATGAATTTGATCTTAATTATATGTTTCAAGAGGCGTTTGGTGTGTTTATAAGTGTTTGAAAACAAGAAATTGAAGAATGGCAAAGATGTTGGATGCATGAATGTATGACACGATCGTGTATGGCAAAACCAACTAATCTTGTAAAGCTCTCTGTCACAATCGTGACCCCATGCATAATCCTGATAGAGAAGGAAGAATTAAGTTGGTATAAATATATATTGCAAATAAAAATATGATAAGATCATAATTATAATGTTCATATTGTACTTATATATTATCTCTAAATTATTCATAGTTATTATTCTATTAAGATTAGGGATGTCAAAACTGGCCCGGCCCATGGATCAGTTAACGGGTTTTAGCCTAGTTTGGTCGACCCATGGGTCAGGCCACGGGCCAAGAATGTATGGCCCGCGAGCCGACGGGCAGAGACGGACGGGTCGTGGGCCGGCCCGTAGGCCGAGGTGGACGGGCCGCGGGCCATCCCGCAGCCTGTGAAATAATAGACAGGCCGATCGCGGGGACCGAATTGTTTTAATTATTTACTAAAATAATTAATAAATAATTTAAGTAAGTTAAAATTTTGTAATTAATGTAGTTCATAATTTTAACAATAACTTTTA
>JAOSBN010000002.1:27990323-28003634 GCA_027563595.1 Erythroxylum suave | reverse complement strand
ATACATATGTTGTAAATATGAAAAATAAAATAAAAAGTTTATAATTTATTAAATTTAAAAAATAAAACAACAATTTTAAAATGTATTTTTAAAAATTTATGAAAAATTCGGGCCAAAACGGCCCTTAGGCTGCCCACGGACCGGGCGAGCTAGGTGGCCCAGGCCATAGGCCTCTTCGTGGGCCGAAAACGGCCCACGGGCCTTTTCGCCTAGCATGGGCTAGGCCATGAGCCGACCCTCTGTGGCCCATGCGTGCCGTAGGCCAAAATGGCCCGCCTCAATTTTTCAACGGGCCGGGCCGGACCATCGCCGGCCCAGGCTCAGCCCGGCCCGTTGACATTCCTAATTAAGATTGGACATTAATAAAACATAAAATACTAACACATTTTGTGTTTTTTTTCTAATAAAGGAAGTAGTCGATCTTATAAACTAAAGTATAGAGATACTTAAACAAATATGTGGGTTCTTATTTAAAGAATAAGTTCACTGAACTGACCTTATATGAGAGTTCCATTTGGAACATTACTTATATGTCTATGGAAGTTCTCATTATGATCATTGTATAAGTGATTCTTTGACTTGAAATCTCCAAAGTATCTTGCATAGAGATTATTATATTTTGATATCATTTGTAACATATTCTAGTCGAAAGTATCTTAATCGATAGTTGCCTGATAAAACATAAACTATATAAAATAGTTAACTATTCAATATAAAATTCATCATCCTATAGTAATTACAGAGAATATTTTGATATTCTCAATTAGTATTGATTTGGAAATCCTTGGCTAAGGTGGAATGACATGTTAAAAATATTTTTCAAATGTCATCAATTAAATCAATTACTAATGGTGGCGAACTAATATGATTGGATTCAAATATAGTAGATATTAATTCCATGTTCTATATCCAATAAGAGTACTAGATGATGAAAATTTTGAATTATTTAAAAAATCATGCATAAAAAGGTCAGTCAAAACTACTTTGACATTTCTAAATATTTTGGTAGTCATGATGCATTGTTAGATGTCAATCTTGATCTATAGATATAATTATCTAATTAGAGAATTAAAAATAAATTAAAAGAGTTTAATTTATCTAATCTTAAATATAATACAGTTTAAAATTTATATCTGTTTCCAATATATTTAGGAACCTATTAAGTCACTTATAAAGAACTAGTTGAAGAGAGAAAATGAATTTTAATCAAGTTGGACTTATTATAAAATTTTAGAAACTTTATGATTAAATATGAGATAATCAATAAATGAGGACCATTATAAGATATTGGATCTTATTTAGGCATAATTAAGTAATTCCAATTAAAATTTAAATGAAATTAGAGTTTTATTTTCAATTAAATTACTAAAATGTCCAAAACTTATTATGAATAAGCATAGGCTCTTAGGGAACTATTACTTTGTTGAGAAATTTTTTCTTCTAATAAAACCCCTAATCCACCAAAATATGTATCATGAATTATTGTATTAAAGATGTTGATCCCACGAGGAAATAGTTAAAACTAAGTGAACCTAACATCGGCTAAGGTATCAGGATATGAATTGAATGAAAATAAAATATTAAAAATTTTAAAAAATTAAATAAAACTAAGCAAATAATTAAATAGCAAATGAGCTACCACAAATATATGAGGAAAATCAAGGATGATACTTAGGATTTATCCTATCGTTATTTTGTCCTTTTAACCCGATTTAATTATGTGTTGATTCTACATCTTTTAATAGACTAACTACTCTTTCTTAAGACCTAGTCAATTAACCCTAATTGAATGTGAAAATTCCATAATTGTAATATCTTAATTCATAATTATTTCCCTAACGTTTTCAATTTTCTGACGTGATCTATGGAATAACCAATTTCTCACACAAGATCTCTCTTTGAATGATGGTTGATTTGTTAATCATATGATAGTCATCAACTCTTGTTGCATAATTTAATCAAATTACTTATAATTATCCTTGGTACTTTGAATCGGTTAAATAATTGTTCAACAAATTTCTGAACAACTTTTCCATCATTTATTAAAGTTGCCACAACTTTGGCCCATCTTGATATGTAGTCCACTCCTACCAAAATGTATGTATTCCCCATAGAGGACGGGAAAGGACACATAATGGCGAGTCCCCACACATTGAAGACTTCAACTTCCATGATGTTGGATAAGGGCATTTCATATCTTTTCGAGATGTTGCCCATTTTTTGACACATAACACACTGTGCCATGAGTGCCTAAGCATTTTTAAATAGATGTGGCCAATTGAATCCACATTAAAGTACTTAAGCCACCATTTTGTTCGTGCCATAATGTCTAGTATATATAGCTTTAAGACACTGTTATCAATATATCCAACATCTCCTTCTTCAGAAAACACCTTATTATTCCTTCAGCACATGTCTGATATAAGATCAGATCATCCCATAAGTACCGAGTACACTTATACGAGAATTGCTTTCTTTATTGATATGATAACTCAAATGGGAGCTTACCACGAGCGAAAAAATTTGTTATATCAGCAAACCATGGTGTCTTATACTATCAAGTAACATCAAGTTTTCATAGGGGAATCACTCATTATTATCATTACTCTACTCAATTTCCCCTCCTTCCAAACGTGATAAGTAGTTAGCTACCACATTCTTGGCTCCCTTATTATCTTGAATTTCGATTTCAAATTCTTATAATAGTAGTACCTATCAAATCATTCTCAATCTTACGTCCATATTAGCAAAAAGATATTTAAACGCAGCGTGATTGATAAAAATAGTTACCGTAGATAGCAAAAGGTACGATTGAAACTTGTCACATGCACACACCATCGCTAATAACGTGTAGTTCAATTGGGGCCCAGTTAATGTCTTAATTACATAGTATATTGCATGCAACTTCCGTCCTTCCTTTGGTCCACACACAACCCACAATTTGATCGCTAGTGTCACACATGACATCGAATGGGAGTGTCCAATCCAATGACGATAACAACGATGCTGATGTTAATGCCTTCTTTAATCGATCAAATGCAACTAAACATTTATCATCTAAATAGAAAGGCATTTCCTTAACTAATAGGTTCATTAAAGGTTTTGCTATCTGCGAGAAGTTCTGATAAAGCAGTGGTAGAATCTTGCATGACTTAGGAATGCTCTCACGCCTATGGGCGGTGGGAGCTTCTCTATGAACTCCATCTTTGCTCTGTTCACATCAATTCCTTGGTTCGATATTTTATACCCTAGCACTACTTCTTCATGCACCATAAAGTGACACTTTTCCTAGTTCAATACTAAATATGATTTTTCATATTTTTGGAGTACTTTGTCTAAATTGATTAGGAATTAGTCAAAAAAGTCTCCCAAGACTAAAAAATTGCCCATAAAACTTCCATAATGTTCTCGATCATATCTACAAAGGTAGATATCATAGCATTGAATAACCCAAAGGGAATTCATCTATATGTAAATATACTATAAGGATAAGTAAAAATGGTCATTTCTTGGTCCTCAGGATAGATGAATGTCTGATTGTAGCCCCAATAACCATCTAGGAAGCAATAGAATGATTGACCAACTACTCTCTTGATCATTTGATATATGAATGGGAGAGGGAATTTATCCTTTTTAGTCACTTTGTTAAGCTTTCAATACTCTATACAGACTCTCCAAATTGTGACTGTTCTTGTTGAAATTAGCTCTCTACTTTGACTCTCCACATTGGTCATTCTGCCTTTCTTTGGTACGCATTGTATCAGTTTGACCTATTCTCTATTAGATATTGGCTATATGATACCCGAATCTAAGAATTTCACTACTTCCTTTATATAAGTCAACTTGTGTTAATATTCCCTTAACACTCGACTTCCTTCTTCCAGGTTTATTCGATGTATAACAAAGTTTGGGCTTATACCTTGAATGTCATATATCTGCCATCTCATGGACTTCATCCACTTCTTAACAATTGCTACCACCCTACTCTCTTGTTCACCATCCAATTGATTGGAAATAATGATGGGTAAAGTTTGACCTTCGCCTAGAAAGGTATATCTGAGGTATGTGGATAAAGGTTTGGGCTCTAGAGTTGGTTGTTTCCACGTAGAGGGTGGTTTGGGTGCTTCAATTCTTACTAATAATTTTTGGTATACCAAAACATCGAACTCCTCTGTCTCCATGTCTATCTCAACCTCCACTTCGTTCACCCTCTCAACTTCATTGTCTGTCTCAACTTTCACAATTCTAATTTCTTCAAAACAACTCTCTTCTTACTCTTGAATACTTTCGTCCATGACATTAATCTTCGTACAAATGTTGCTTTCTTTCGAATTTTTTAAGGCCTTGTTCATATTGAACTTCACATGATCTTCGTGAATCTGAAGTGTTAATTTACCTTCATGAACATCGATCAATGCTTTTCCTATGTTCATGAAAGGCTATTCAAGAATTAATACACAGTACTTATCCCATTCGAAATTAAGAACGATGAAGTCAACAGGGATAATAAACTTGTCTACTTCTATTAAAATGTCTTCCACCACTCCAAACAGTTTTGTAATTGATTGATCACCTAAGTGAATTAGCATCAAAGTTGATTTGACCTTATCAAGCCTTAATTTCCTAAATATCAACAAAAGCAAAATGTTGATGCTTGCTCATAAATCACATAAGCATTTTGCAAATTCAAATTCACCAACCATACAGGGTATTGTGAAAATCCCTAGATCCTTTAGCTTGGAAGGCATATGACTTATGATGATGGAGCTACAGTTGCCATTTAATGCTATCTTTTGGTCCTCTTCTTAGGTGCACTTCTTTGGTAATATTTCCTTCAAGAATTTGGCATACTTGGGCATTGTTCCATTTCCTCCACGAAAGCAAGATTAATTTACAAAGTTTTTGATTTATCCATGAACTTTCCAAATTGTGTGTCCAATTTGCTCTTTGTAATCGTCAAGGTTATGAGATCTTGGGTATATATGGTATAGGGGCAATGTACGGAGGGTATTCACTCATATCCACATTCTTTTTCTTTTCTTAGTCTTTCTTTATTGGGTGGGGTGCAACTTTTGACTCTGTTGGTTGTTCAAGTTCCTTCCCATTTCGAAGTGTGATTGCCTGTAGTTGCTTCTTTGTGTTTGCTTCGGTATTACTCGAGAGGCTCCCCACACTACTTGTAGACAATGCATTTACCAATTGGCTCACTTAAACTTCTAAGTTGTGGATGGAAGAGGCATAATTTTTGGTTGCTTGTTCGAACTTCCCTTCCAATCTCTTATGAGCGTCATCCATGTTTATGAATTTGTCTAAAATTTTGTCTAACTTAAAATTTGTATAATTGTTGTTAAAATCCAGGTGGCCCTTTAGGTCGGAATTGACCTCCTGTATTGTTCAACCAAGAAAATTTTGGGTAGTTCTTCCACCTAGGATTATATATGTTAAAGTAAGGATTGTTCCTCCCTCCTTGACCAAATTATGTTCCTATGTAGTTAAGTTGCTCCATTTCATTAGTTTGCATCAGGAAGTAATCGATGGTATCGAGGTTTTCTTGTCTATATAATTCACGTTTATGCTTAATTGGTTTGACTGGAGCTGATGAAGAAGCTTTCATGCCATTAAGTTGTAAGGTTAAACTATCAATTTTTGCCTACATTTTCGTTATTGAATCAACAACAATGGCTCCCTTTTGATTTCAAAAGGTCGTTTGTTGTCTACTTCTATATGACGATTAAAGACAAATATTGTTCACCAACTCTTCTAACAATTCCTCCACTTCCTCAACTATTTTTCTCATCAAAGATCCTCTAGATGTCACATCAATGGTGCTCTTTATGGGTGGATTAACTCCATTGTGAAAGGTTTGTAGAAAAAATTCTTTGGGAAGGTTATGGTAAGGACACATCGTTTACAAATCCTTATATCATTCCATGCTTTGTAAAGTGTCTCCCCATCACTTTGTTGAAAGTTTGTAATCTCCTTTATTAACTTTTCCATCTTTATAAGAGGGAAGTGCTTGTCCAAAAACGCATGCACTAGTTACTCCCAAGTTGTAATGTTTGTTGGGTTTAACAAATAATACCATTCCTTGACTTTATCCTTAATTGTAAGGGAAAAGAACCTTATCCTAATAGCATATTCCGATGCTCCATGATATTAGAAAGTATCACATATTAAAAATTCACTAAATAGAGGTTATGGTCCTCATTAGTTAACCCGTGAAACTGCATATTAGTTTGTAGGATGTTCAATAAAGATGGCTTAATCTTAAATATTGCAACTTGCATTAACAATCTAACAATTTCTTGATTTGCAGTATTGAACCATGCTTTTACACTACAAGAAAAATAGGGTTTAGCAACAGAATGTATAGATTTTTCATTGGTAAGCTAATTTTGTGACATAATTTACCAACGAAACAAGTGGTATGAGAAATGGCCATAGGTAATAATTGTCAACAAAGTATAGAGTTTCAGTCACTAATTTATCAACGGATATTTTATTTTATGTTGCTATACTTAACGACAGTAATTTTGTGCTGTTAGTAAAATTTTTGATGAAACATTTTTTTCGGTAGGTAAATTTAGCAACGGATGGACAAGGATTGTCCATCAGTATATTTACGATGGATTTGGCAGCTTCGTTAGTAAATTTTGGTTTTTCGTCAATTAATATATTCATACTGTTTTTTAAAAAATTTTCTTGCATTTAATTTATTTGATAATCTTATGATTGATGCATAATTTATACAATTATCAGTAATATGTTGATAATATTTTTATTTGTTTCTACATTTATTTTGTTAAAATAGAAAGTTAATTGAAGATACAAAGTAAAAATCATCTTAATTGATAATAAAAAATATTTTGCACAACAATAAGTATTTAAAAACTAGTCATTTAGTGACTACAACTGCATTATTCATTTAGTGAATGTGGGTGCTCTGAATGTTGCGATAAAGTGTTGCCCTTCCCTTTCGAATCATCCACCTCATTACGAAGCTGGGGTATGTACTCCATTGACTATTACAACTGAGTTGCCAGTGCCTGTACCGTGCTCCGAAGCCTATAGGTGCGGACCACCTACTAGATGTTGCTGTACTAGATATGGAGGATTGCGAATAACATGTGTTCGCAAATTAACCTAAGCCGAATATCCTTCCAAGACGATCCCTACCACCCATTGTATAATGATAAGTTTGACTCTCATCAACATATTCATACTTCTGAGGCTGTTGTTAAATGCTTTCTTGTGTTTGGTCCTATTAGAAGAAGATGTTTATGTTAATAAGTGATAACTATTAAGCATTGATATTAAAGCATAAATTTCATATACATTTAGTTCTTTACATCGAGTGTTGTGAAGGTCACATCGCCATACTTTTTAATGTGAGTGTGCAAAAAGAGCTGATGGGATGCAGGTTTCATATCCATAGACTTTTCCTACATTAGAATAAAGTATTATAAGTGAACTATATTTTACAAAAATTTTGACAGAATTTTCTCTATTTTTATTATATTTATCCCCTGTTGAACAAAGAAAGTAACTTAACAACACAATCATATATGATACCAAAGATTTGTAACATTATCATTCTCCATAATATACATATTTTCATTCCCAAATTCACACATCAAATTGAATTGAAATATATCAAAGTAAAAAGAAAAGATTGTAAGTGTAAAGTGTAGATAGTTACAAGTCTCTCTACATGCTAATGGTGGGTAATAGATCCTCTAGTATGTACGAAAAGACTCTCTCTCCCCGATCCTCCATATCTGTTGGTAGAATTACCCTCTAAAATGGACATTACCTCGGATGATGTTCAATACTGCTGCCAACGACTCCATATTTATTTAGAAATATAAGGCGATCATATACTAGTCTTGTGTATACGCACTAACAAAGTCTCGATAAGATGCATGTGCTTATCTCTTCTACATTTATAAATGACAGTGTTAATTTAGAATCTCAAAAAAATCCTTTCTAAAAAAACAAAAAGAATCTCAAAAAAATTCTTTCTAAAAAACGAAAAACATATGATAAGTACTTATAATCTACAATATTTATCTAATTAATGTATAAAAATTAATTAAAATATACAAAAATATATTTTTTATACCTTAAATTCCTGTTAATAAAAATCCTTTATTTCCTGAGAGATATTTTTCCATATATAAACCTCAAGATCAATCTTCTCCTTTAATTTGGATGTCATGTTTCTTAAGCATAGTCCAGACAGAATCAACCTAATATAAAAAAATTAATTTTATATCATTTTTAAATTTAAACCTATAACTTAATTATAAACATATGGTGTTTCGTATATTTTCACTAATAGATTGTTGAAAATTATGATGTAAGTTCTTCCATCAACTCCCTTAACTCCAAGCTGGAGGCCGCCTCCTTCATCTGTATTATTTATCCCTGATATTTCTATCAATATAGAGGTGGTTGATGGTGTAGCAACAAGTACGAAAGGTGATGCCTCAACTATAAGTGTAGTAGTTAGAGGTAGGGCATCTGATTTGGTTGTAGTTGCAGAATGTGATGCTTCACCTGGACAGTAACTGGCTTCAAATTGTAGTTTGAACTTCGTCGTATCATGTCTTGTTTTCTCTTAGGTGACATGTTTGAACCTAAAATTTATATTTAATTGAATATTTCAGAAATATAACAATTTCAATTCAATATATAACAATATATTATTGATTCAATAATTGATTTATTGAATATAATTTTCTATTACAAATATAAACTAATCACTATCAACACTTAATTGTAAATTAGAAACATCATCATCTTCTTTTTATGAAGAATTAGATTCAAACTTAGGCTCCTCTTTAGGTCTCTCACCCTCCTCGCCCTATCCAGATGAAATTTCAATATATTCATTATTTGGATTGTACAAATGTTAATTCTCATCATATGTAACAGATGCATTTATTTCATAAACATTTTCCTGAAACATTTCACTTTCAATTCTCAATTTTCCTTTTCCATATGATTCAAAAACACCTATAGGTTTAACTTTTCAAATGGTTAATTAATCTGAATTGTCTTGACATAAGCTGGGAAAAGGGACATAATACACGTAGATCGTTTATATCGCCAACAAGAAAGGTTCAAATTGTCTAAATATTCTTCATTGGTTAATTTCAACTCTATTGTATCAGCTATGCACTTTTGTACTAACAATAGGAGTTAGAGCAAATAAGTCATACTTAAATATCACAATACGATCAGAAATATGCTCTTCAAACTTTATATTCAATATTCGAGCAATTGAAGACAATTGAGTCATTGTATCAAAATTTGGCCATAATTCTTGATCAGCTGAGAGTAGTAAGTCAAAAAATTGTTTTGCATATAGGTTTGGTACTTCTTTAAGATTTTCTATATTTTCCTGAAAGGTATAACCAAATGCATTATAAACCATTTGCATGTAAGGAGTTTCAGCTGCACCCATATTAGTTTTTCTAAATCCAATCCCCCCTTCAAACTCATCCATATTTACTAATAAGTTTACTTCATTACCCCTAGAGGTGCCACATATCCATGGCTTCCCATGTTGTGTCCACTCAAAATAATTTGGAACTAACCCTTTTCTCAGCAGATGACCATTCACTTCATCAATAGGAAGGAAATGAATATGTTTGCACTTTTTACATAGACTTATGATCTTTAGGTCATCCATATATGCAGGTTGTGAACATGTATAATGAATAAAAGCTTCAAGTCCCTCAACAAACTTAGGATTAATGAAACCATCAAGTGTTAATCATCTAGACATCTAGGATCTATCAACCTTACTCATATTTGCAAAACTATTAATTTAAAAAAGTGACTTTGTAGTTAGTATCGTTCATGTCCCCTAAGTTTACAAAACATCTAAACTTTACATAACATCCCCTAAGTATTAATTACCTATAATTGATGTTAATACTATGGTACGTGACATTGTTTATACCAGTGAATCAGAAAGCAAGTTCTCAACAAACTTAGGATTAATAAAACCATCAAGTGTTAATCATCTAAACATCTAGGATCTATCAACCTTACTCATTTCTGTAAAACTGTTAATTTAAAAAAGTGACTTCGTAGTTAGTATCCTTCATATCCCCTAAGTTTACAAAATATCGAAACTTTAAATAACATCCCTTAAGTATTAATTATCTATAATTGATGTTAATACTATGGTACATGGCATTGTTTATACCAATAAATCAGAAAGCAAGTTTTCAATATGATTCCTAAGCTCGCAGAATTTTTTACCGATAAGCCTCACAGAAGCTGCATCACAAGTTTCCATCCTATATATCATCTTAGGGGTTTATTATGCAAACAAATGTCTTATCTATTAAACTTATGAATTTCTTGTGTTAATACTAAGTTTGAATTAATCACATTAAAGTTGAATTATTTATGTTTGAATCAATCACCTAGAATTGATTTCAATATTATTGTACGTGGCATTGTTTACACCTCCGGATCAAGAAAGCAAGTTCTTGTAGTGACTCTTAGGCCTGTAGAGTTTTTCACCGATAAGCCTCATGAGAGCTACATCATGGGTTTCCAGCCTATATACTGTCCTAGGAACTTAGTTAAGCCTCAAATCATCCATAAGATCTCAAACTCATTCCACATATAGTAAATGTTTAGACTATTAAAGAAGAACATAAAAACTCCTCAATGATTATAAGAATAGTTTAAATAACAACATAAAATCAAGACCTCCTATACATTCACACAAAACCCAAACGCATCAAAATCATATTATTAAAGCAATACATATGGTAGACATTACTTGGAAAACTTACCTAGATGGGCGAACAACTTTAGACTACAAAGAAAAAGGATGAACGATGCTCTTCAGCACAATATAAAACCTGCAAAAAAGAATATTTTGTATTTAATTTAATACAGTTGTTTCATAGTTTTGTTATATTTTTAATGTATTAAATCAAGCAAATCATAAAATAATATTGTTTATTTTGCAATAGAAATATGTGGCAGGAGTAATGTAAAAAATAATGTTAGACCAAACCAATCCTGACTTGCTTGGTTTAAACTATCTGTAAAACCATACAAAAATTATAGAATATTCAAATTTTCATTTTCATTTTGATAATTGACATGACTATCATTAAGAAAATTTGACTTAAAATAATATGAAAAGAAAGGTAAATTATTCAAAAATAAAAAGGTGTTTGAATTCTCTTTCTTATTTGTATATCAAAATTTTAAATATATATAATTAACAAAAAAGTATTATCAATTATAATAATCAAAATTAACCCTAATAATTTAAATACTCTTAAAACCCTTATAAAAACTAGTCTTTCATCAATAACTAATCAATTATGTAATAAGAAATTAAATTACACAATTTAAGTTGTCAAAGGTATATGAAATTTTCTTACATTTTCATCATACCAATCTTACCTTTCTTATTTGAATCTTTCCCTAAATCTGTAAAATTTTTCATAAGCCTAGGTAATTATTTGGATGAGCATGATTAGGTGCCTAACACCTTTCCTATTTTGCAATCAATCCCCAAACTTTCATTCTTAGATTAGGACTTTATAGTTCCTTTTCTTTTAGAACTAGAACAAACTATATCAAATGAAATGGAGAGTGACATACTAAATTTTGATTGAATACTAAAATTTAAGGCTATAAAGTAGGTTATATTAGTGTATTGTTATATTATATTCATAAAATAATATTAATATATATATAGGCAAAAACTTAATACATTTTAATAATCTAACCTCATCTCCAACTTAGTTCATAAGTGGCAAAGTATTGTCTTTCTTTTTATAGCTTCTTCTATCATGTCGTTATTTTCTTTTCATAAAAGTTAAAACAATTTTTTTTTCACTTTTTGTTTTCATTTTTTCTCTTATTTTTCTTTATCCCATCAGGTGTTATCCTTTCTTTAAGTGGTTAAATATCTTTATAATTATAAGGTGGCCAAATTTTTGTTCTATTAATTAGCTACAATTGGTTTTTATAAACCTTCATGAACCTTTCTCTTTTGTGATTAGCTAAAGGCATTATCCTTTGGTTATTTCTTGACATTGAAAATAATATTAATGGCATAGGTGTATAGGTATCTATACAACTCTCATACCCTATAATTATACATGATTTCCCTCCCTAAGTGCACTATATGTGTGTACTCTCCATCTACCATTTAGTATGCCCTATCTCTATTCGTAATCACTCTCCATTTCATTGGATATAGTTTGTTCTTATTCTAACTTCACCATTATTTCAAGTGAAATGTCATCTTTCCACCTTATTGCTTACTTCTTTATACTACAGATACCAACTAGGTATGTAAGAGACTCTAAAAGGTTTTATAGAGGTAAAGAGAGATATGAAAGAGATTAAAATAGATCTAACACAATATAAAGAAATTTAGGAATCATTAAGATGAAGATTCACTTTTTCAATGTAGGAATGATTCATTTTTTCATTATAGAGACTTGTATCAAAGTTATAAAACTCCTATCATTTAAAGGAATTCTATCAATTTAAATTACGCCAGAACACTCCCATCCAATAAACATCAACATAATAGGCATTTCTTCAAACACCTTACATGCATCCAAAATTCATCCTAACATCACAACCATAATTAAGTCTTGCCCCTTCCATCACTAACTTTTATACATTAAAATTGCTTTCCAATCACAGAATACCCAAATAAACAAATTTTATTAAATACATAAATAAATCCAACATATGTTGAAGTAACAAAGATGAAAGGATGCAAGAATACCTCTGTCGAAGGACACAATGACAGTGGATGGAGAAGACAAACAACGATGAGAACTTTATACCGTCGCTAAAGTCCATCGAAACTTTTGCCAGGATGATTCCCTTAAAAATTTACCAACGGATATTACTACCGTTGTTAAATGAATTTTTTCCCAACTATGTTACCAAAAAAATTGATTTCCTTCAATAATTTGCAATGGTTTCTTTCCCCTAATGGGCGTGTTCTGCATGATGTTTTAGGGTGTGATTTATTATGTAATTAGTGTGTTTGAGGTTGAGTGTTGGGTCCTAATTTTAGGATTTCATTTTTTTCCTTATTTTATTAAATTATCTAGCATGAAAATAAATTAGAATTTATGAATTAGGAATTTTTGGAGTTTAAGAACGTATATTTTAAATTTTATATGGTGGTATGGATTAAAAGAAGTAATTAAAATTAAGTGAGGGAGTTAATAGGAATTTCCTAATAAAAGAAGGGGTAAATTGGTAAAAGCACAAGAAAGTTGTCTTAAATGAATAAGA
>JAOSBN010000002.1:27963558-27990223 GCA_027563595.1 Erythroxylum suave | reverse complement strand
CATCCTGTATTGCAATTCTTGGTATAAATTGATTTTGACCGGTTTCCAAGGATCAATCTTAGGATTGTACGATAAGCTGCGATCACTTGGCTTGCGCTTTGCCCTTTCTATCATGACTGTGGCTTGACATGCACGATTGTGGCCTGAATTGTCGCTTTCTGTCACGATCGTAGCTTAGAGTGCATGATCATGGCTTGGCTATTTCTTTTTCTTCCTTCTCGGTCACGACTGTGGCCTATATGCATGATCGTGGCCTATGTCCTTAAGCCTGAAACTCTTTAAATCTTCATCGTTCTTCCCTATTTGCCCTACAGCACTACTAGCACACATATCAAGGTACCTTAAAATATTCAATTTAAGCTCAAGAATTCCAACTAACCCATAAACATACTTAAATATATAAAATAACCTAACTAAGTTCTAAATGCATGCAATAACCTAAGTTCTAAATGCATGCTCAACACTCACTTTAACACTAATTGTATAACAAATTAAACTCTAAAACGTCATGTGAAGCACAACTATCAACATCCCCACACGTAAATGTTTGCTTATCATCAAGCAAATAAAATAATAACAAATAACACAATATAACATACAAATAATGCAATAATGCAACAATGGCTCTAATTTTCATGAAATAAATTTAACCTTGGACATAACTGTTCGAATTATGGCAAATAATTAACAAGAAAAATAGGTTGTTTAGGGCTTTCGCTTAATATACAACTAAATCAAGACCTAGATATTAACTTAACTACCCTTTTCAATTGTACACACACATTGATAATTTTTCGATCCTTTAGGCTTTTGTAACTATTCCTAAGTATAAATCCATGAAAATTCAATCTTGTTAAAAATCCAGTGAGTTTTTAATTAAGGTCACACACAAATTTTTTGGGGACTTAGCTTTTTACTCAGAGGCAAACATTTGTGATGAATGTCAATCCGACTACTCGACTAAGTCATTTATTAACAACTTGGTTGAAGCATCATTATGGCCTTTTTACACGAAGGCTTGAAACATCATTATGATCTTTTTACACGAAGGCACACATTTGTAATGCGTGTCGATCCTGTTAGTCAGCTATATCACTTTTTCAATTGGCTACTAGCTCTATTCATAACTCGAGGGCCAGCGAAATAGTGATTATTAACACATCTTTTTTTTATGTATTACCTACCTTGCTGTTTTTCGCTTTTCATTTCCATGAAAAATACTAGTTAAGCTATCTAAGCTAAAAGGCCTCAAATTATAAATGAATGCGACAACCTAAAGGGTGCTAAATTTACACTAAGTCCTAATTAGGTTGAATATTTATCCAGGGCCCTAATGTACTAATTTTGCAGGCTAATGATCATTCACAACCTAATAGACTATGTACAAA
Organism: Erythroxylum suave; assembly: GCA_027563595.1. Classification (NCBI taxonomy): domain Eukaryota; kingdom Viridiplantae; phylum Streptophyta; class Magnoliopsida; order Malpighiales; family Erythroxylaceae; genus Erythroxylum; species Erythroxylum suave. The sequence continues at coordinate 27,988,835 of JAOSBN010000002.1, read as the reverse complement.
GTTAAAAAAATTTCACTCAATCTAAGCTATTGATACATTAACATAATTCACAATGCAGCCTAATGGTATCATGTAAAATCACATATAAAAGAAAAACATAGAATCCCTCTTCACACTTAAACAACACATTGTCCTCAATGTGAGATGAGAACCCACAGAAAATAACATATAACAAATTGTAAAGACAAGAATTGAAGTAACAACGAACAATTAAAAGTAACAAAATAAGAAAAAATAAAAAGAATATAAACATGTAACAAAAAAAAAGCAAAAACCAAATAAACAAAAACAAAAACAGATTTGATCTGATTTGGATCATACGGGAACGGAGGTGTGATGGTGTAAGAGGTGGTACTGGGATCCTTTAAGCTTCAAAATACAAATGGAGTCGTCAAATCTCCTGGCTCTGGCGTTGCTGCATACGCACCACTTCCTTAAGCGATCGGTTGGTTTTGGACATGGCATCCAAAACCTTTGCCCAGTGTTAGTCTTTTTCTTCATCCTCATCAAATTCTTCACTTATCGAGCCTGCCCGTGTCTACCGAGGTGGTGCAGAGCTCAAACTTGCTTGACCTGTCCTGGTCTACACATGTGTCTGTTCATAAATATCTCGTAATTCCATGTTAGTGGAATGGATAATTTCTGCCCTAAATAAGTGATAGTGATTAAGAAATTCTGACAGGTGAACTATTAATCAGCTCCAGTCCACTCCAAAATGTTCGATGATGGTAAAGTCCATATACCCTATTCCCAAATGGTTACTCCACTTTTACGGAGTTGCAGCAAGAGCATTGAGCATATGTGTTGTAGCACCCCACTCCCGCAAGGACCCAAACTCGACATCGTGGCAAGCTAATTATACTTAAATGGGTTTGGATAAAGGGAAGTGGATAAGTGGATAAGAATTAGACAGGTGTCATAGCTAGTTAAGATCTTTATTGCCTATAAAACATAAGCTAATGTCCTTATCTTTATCTTTCTTGAAAACTTCTTCCTTTAAAAATCCCCTAACCCAGAGCTTTTCATCAAATATTCAGCAAAGATAGACCTTGCTTTTCTCTGTTTGTCCCCACTTCTATTTAGATATTCCTTTCTTTCATTTCAAGAAAGACCAAGCCTCCATCTCATCTTTCAAGTTGATTTATATGGGTGCATAAGAGATTAGGGTGTAGAGATTAGAGCTTCAAACAAGTCAAGCGTCTACATTCAAACATTCCTAGATCATTGAAGCTAGTGCTACTCTGGAGCGTACTGTGAGTAGACCGAGATGGTCTCACTTTATTGTTTGTTATTTAAAATTTTGTATTATATAACTATTGAATGAATATGTAGATGTGATTGCTTATGTGGTTTTCGGACAGAAGGTCTGATGATTGTGATGTCTGATTTGGATATTGAAGTGCTACTTGAATGTGAATTGGATGAACTATGTGTACCTAAGGTGATTGTTAAATGTGTTCTAAGTATGCATTTGCATAGGAATGAAAATGTGATTCTCAACTTAATGTTGAATGCCGGACTAAGGTTCAAAGATAAGGGAATGTGATAAAATGGGATCATACAAATGTGATTGATGCGTTTCATTTCATGAATGTATGAAACATAATGGCAGTTGTGACCAGAGTAGCTACTGATCAGAGCTTAAAGCTCAACAAGCGAAAAAGATCCTTGAGCTCAATAGTGATTCAGAGCCTCAGGCTCAACGTTTAATGAGCCCTCTATGGGACAATTATCAATGAGCCCTCTATTGGACAACTATCAATGAGCCCTATATGGGAAAGTTTAGGCACTCGATCACAACAAAATAATAAATGGAAAGTGGATCTCATACATGCTGCTATGCATAATATGATTGATTAAATTATATTGATCATTAAATGTGAAATGTTGCGAATGTAAATTATGTGTTATGTGACTGGATGAGCCATCGATGATGGTCACTCATTGAGTTCGCAAAACTCACCCAAAATTTGCAATTATTTTTCAGGACGTTAGGCCAACAGGAGTATACCTACAGCATCCAAGTAAAAGAAAGAGGTCGGGATCAGTTTGCATCTGCATTGCATTTCCTTAATTTGTATTGAATTGTGTATTTTGCAACTTTTTGTGTAAAATTGTATTCCGAAACAACTAAAGTGTTTTGTATTTGTGAAAGGGCGCAAAAGGGCTATTGAAATTATCGTTGATTTTATTACTATGATTGAAAGTGTTTATGAGTGAGAGTGGGCCCTATGTGATGCTTAACTTCCGCATAATATGTGTGATTATAGTTTTTGAAGAAAACAAAGAAAAAAAGTTTTTACACTGATTTCTGAGTGAGTGACTGCTTTAGCATGCCACCCTCGCAGGGCAAGGATGCGGATATCACCCACGATGTTAGATTCGGGTACTTGCAGGAGTGGTGTGCTATATGTGTAGATGTGCATACTAGTATACTATGGTCCATGCACCACAGTATGAAAAGTTCCTTGATCGAACACTTGTTCCTCTCTAATTTAGCAAAGATCAGCTGACACATAAACTTATGCAGGAATAACTGTTCATGAGATCAGATAATGTTGTTATGGACTTTTTAATGTAAAAATGCTCGATTCCGGTAAGCTCATTTTAGTATTGGGAGGCATTGAAATTATCATATTGGTCGACAATAATGGATTCAAGGAATCCACATATACCGCACATGATCTATATTGTTAGTTCGTATGCTCGCTTCCCCCCCCCCCCCATCTAAATGATAACTCCTTAGTGTTCTTAAGGTCTAAGGTCAAAGTTATGAAGAATTCTAAAGTCAGCTCTTTATAAACTGGAAATTAAAGCCTAATAAATTTGCCCCACTGAATCCTCTCAGCTAAGTTCTCTACCCGCTCACGTACTTCGATCTTATCTAATGTATCAAAATCAAAATATTTGGGTGTAACAATTTGCCTAGAATGAAGAGAATGGAAACAAGTATCTTCATCCTCATTGTAATTCGGGAATGGAGCTTCAAAGTCTATTGCTCGATTCCTGCTCCCCCGTCCTTCTACTTATTGTGCTCCATATGGCTCTCGTCGTGCAGTTTCCTTGATTTGAGGCATGATTGGATTGAGTGTGGGAAAAGATTTGGGTTTGTAAGTTTTTAGAGAGATGTTAGAGTGTTGAAAATTGGAATCTGGAGATATAAAATGAAAATGAAAGTGAAGGTAAATGTTAAGTGAGAATTGAATATATAGGTGGTAAAAAGGGTAAAATGGTAAAAGTTGCACTTTAAATTCGCGTCTTCCACCTTTAACGTTCAGTCGCAAGCCATGATTGTGGTTCACTATGCCACGATCATAACATGTAGTGTATAAACTACAGACAACTCAGTCACAGACCACAATCATGACCTAATAGGCCATAATCATGTCCGATGCTTAACTCCAACACTCAAGTCCTTCTTTTCCAATTCTTTTCTCCTTCCTTTCACTCTATATGTTTACGTAATCTCCCCCCGTAATCCTATTCCTATTTTTGCTTTTATTTATCTAATACCAGAAACAATCGTAACTACTGAATTCAACCAACTGATCAATAACTACTTTCCATAGGTTGCCTCCTATGCAGCGCTTCTGTTTACGTCAGTAGCTTGATGCTCCTTTTACACTCATGATGGTTAGAATGAATGGTGAGATGGTAGCCTTGCCATTACTCTCAAAGTCTGAACCTTTGCTACCATGTGACAATTTCCACCATCCTTGACATTTTCCTTACCTCACCTCCTCCTTCGCGAGTGCTTCTTCTAGAAAGCATTTGCGAGATCCTCGATGTCTTCCTATTCTCCTCGAAGTTCGAGTTTATTGTGATCTACAAGAGTTGAAGGAGCTTTGTACTCTCTAACAATCACTTTGAAGGTCAGTTGCTCCTTTCCCACTTGCAGCGTTAGTTCACCCCCATCTACTTCAATCATTGCCCAAGCAATGGCTAAGAATGGTCATCCCACAATAATCGGGATATCCTCATCTTCCCTAACATCTAGAACATAGAAATACATGGGGAAAATGACTTTGCCAACTTTTACTGGCTCATCTAGTAAAATTCCTATAGGTCTATGCGTAGTCCTATCAGCTGTCCTAATCACAAACTTAGTAGGCACTAACCCTTGTAATCCTAATTTGAAGCTTAGAGTATAAGGCATCATATTTGTAATTGCACCTAGGTCTGAGAACGCCCTCTTTATGATGATCTTGTTAATACTACAGGGAATGAAAAAGTCCCCTAGATCATCCTTCTTGACAATGCTAGGGGTGTCTTCTATTTACTCCTCCCCCTTTTCTGTGACAGACCCTTGTAGATTTAGTTTAGCCTGTATTTATTCTATCACCTCCTCAACCTTATTGGGCGCAATTGCTTGCATCTTTTCCACTTCCTTTCTAGCATATAATTCCTTCTTCTCAAAAATTGGTGTAGAAATATTCGTTGAGTCATTTGCACCGATTTTCTTACATTCTCACTTAGAAGGTTTGCTTAATCCAATTGACTTTGTTCTTCCTCTTCTAGCTCTTCATCCTGATTTTGGATTTTAACCATGATACACTCGTTTAGATTCGAATTAGTGATGCTAGGAAGAGTCCCCTGATATTGCTTCTATGACCTGCCCCACTTGGACTTCCAAATTATGGATGGACGAAGATGATTTTTCGTGATTTGTTCAAATTTATTTTCGAGCCTCCTGTGTGCTTTCTCCATTCCTCCTATCTTGTCCAAAATTCTATTTAATTTTGAATCCATCGAGCTTGTCTTATCCTGTTGGAAACTCAATAAGCTTGAGGGTTTGAACTAGCCAACATTGTTATTATTTGACCAAGAGAAGTTTGGGTGATTCTTTCATCCAGGTTTCTAGGTGATGGAGTAAGGATTATTACCTCCTCCACATTTGAATTGTGCACCCATGTAATTGACTTGCTCTGGGTTATCTTCTCTCATCAGGTAGCCGTCCACCATATCATGATCTACTTGGCCGTATAGCTCACACTTCAATTGCACAGCCTTTACTTGACCCGAAGATGACGCCTTTATATTATTGAGTTGTCACTTTAAGTTGTCGATCTTAGCTTACATCTCCGTCATTTGATAAACTGCAACCACTCCCTTCTGCTCCCTAAAATTAGTAGGTTGCCTACTATGTTCAATGGCCCACAACATAGCTATTATTGGCCATCTTGTTTATCAACTCCTCTATTTCATCGACCATTTTTCTCATTAACGATTCTCTTGATACTGCATCAATAGTTCCTTTGATAGATAGGTTAACTCAATTATAAAATGTCTACAGCAAGAATTCCTTAGGTAGGTTGTGGTGTGGGCATCTCCTCTACAACTCCTTATAACGCTCTTATGCTTCATAAATAGACTCCCCATCTCTTTGTTGGAAATTGGTCATTCCCTTTATTATCTTGGTGGTCTTCATCAATGGGAACTATTTATCTAAGAAGGCACGCACTAGCTATTCTGACATTGTAATGTTAGTGGGGCTCAATGAATGATACCAAGTCTTCGCTCTATCTCTAAGTGTGAAAGGAAATAGCCTAATTCTCACCATAACTTCCGACATCTGGTGATACTAGAAAGTATCACAGATCTAAAGAAAACTCATGATGTGCATGTTTGGGCCTTCATTCACTAGTCCATGAAGTTGGATGTTCCATTAAAGCATGTTCAGGAGGGCGGGTTTAATTTCAAAGGAAACCGTTTGAACAGACGGTCTAGCCAATCCTTGGTTAGCTAGATTGAACCCTAGTCTCATAAAACCCATAAGTGTCCTCGGTTGCTACCTTCCATGGTTGACTTCTTGATCCATGTCTTTTTTGGAAATCCTTGGCCATTTGTACTTCCTTAAGCTTTTCTTCTTCTTCTTGTCGAGCTTTCCTAAGGGTTCGTTTTAAACGTGTGATATCTAAATCTAAGGTCTTCAATGTGCGACTCAGAACCCTTGTGACTCTTATTATGTTCATGGAAGAGCACAATTCCTACGTAAAACTAACAAAAAGGAAAACAAAGATTAAAACTATCCTAATGCCTTAAACTACAAAACCAAATTACCTTCCCAACAACGGAACCAAAAACTAGTTCGCTCATGGTTACACGTGCTAAATTTTATTATTTATAACCTTAGTAATTACCGCAAGCATACGAGTCGTTCACATAGTATCTGACGTGTCGATCCCATAAGGAAGGGAACTAGTCCTAAAATCTAAAGCAGCTAAGTTCACAATTCCTAATTAACTAGTTAATGTAGAAATTAAAATTAATCAAGAATCACTTATGAGAAATTTAAGCACCAAGAAATAAACAAAATAACAAATCACACAATTAATCCAACAGTCAACCTAGAAATGACCAAAAGAGAGGAATGGGGAATTTAGTCAAAATTAAAGAAAATCTACTCAATTATGCAAATTCCAACTTAATGAGCCTAGACGATCCTAGGGTGAATTGCTCTCTCCTAAGTTATAATTTTTAACCCTAATTGATAATCCTTAATTTAAATTATGGAACCGTAATCTCTCGATTAATAATTGACCCAAAACCTAAATTAGTTCTCAATTGTCTATTAACCTACCAGGAATCTATGTTTGATCTCTCATTACACGACTTTACTAGTTTGATTAAACTCTCTACCTATCGATCTTCCTAACTCTCGTTAGCATAAATTGATGATTTTCACTCAGCTCACCCTCTCAGTTTATTGCTAAGTTATGAAGAATCAAATTGAATCACAATTAAATTGAATAAACACAATCAAAGAAACTTTATTATTCTCAAGAACAAAACACCATGAAAGTGAGTTTAGACAAAAGATCAACACTCAACAACAAGTATTCCAATAAATTCTCAAAACTCATACATTAAAGAAATTCAAATAAAAAATGAAAGTACTATCAGAATGGATCTCGAAGGTAGCAACTGCGGGAAACTACCTATTTCAGGAAGTATGTCGTGTGAAGCGTATCCCCGTGCCTCTCTTCTTTTGTCTCCTTCCTCAATCATTCGATCTCTCTCTAGGTCGCTCTTGGATAATTACAAAATTTCACCCCTTTGCTTAAGTCTCTTCACTCTCTTTTTAACCACGATGACTGCTAGGGATTGTTCTATTTATTCTCTAGTAGCCCTAGGCCAAACTCGGGGTCGAAATGGTTGAAAAATTAATCCAAAAATTAAGTTTTCAATCAACCTAACGCAGGGCACAATCGTGGCACTGCATGTCATGATCGTTGCTGATGCTTTACCCTTTCTGTCACAAGCATGGCTTGATATGCACGATCGTGGCCTAACTTGTCATTTTCTATCACGATCGTGTCATAAGATCGTGGTCTGGCTACTTCTTTTTCTTCTTTCTCTGTCACGACCTTGGCCTATATACACAATCGTGGCCTATGTCCTTAGGCCCAAAACTTTTTAAATCTTCACTGTTCTTCCCTGTTTGCCCTGCAACAATAGCATACACATCAAGGTACCTCAAAAATATACAATTTAAGCTCAAGAATTCCAATAAACCCGTAAACATACTTAAATATACAAAATAACCTAATTAAGTTCTAAATGCATGCTCAACACTCACTTTAACACCAAATGCATAACAAATTAAATTGTAAAACATCATACAAAACACAACTATCAACATGCAGGGCCACAATCGTGACTTGTATCGGACTATCACAAAAACTCAAATTTTAGTGATTTTCGGAACGTTTCGACCCCGAGTTTGACCTAGGACTTCCACAGAATAATTAGAACATTACATGGTAGCCACCAGTAGTCTTTAGAGAGCCTAGAGTCTAGGAAAAAAAGTGAGATTTTGTCAATTCTGTGAGTAAACCTAGGAGAGATCAAGAGATCGAGGAAGGAGACAAAGGAAGAGAGACACGGAGACGAGTTAGACGTAAAGTGTTTCCCAGAATAGGTGGTTTCCCGCTGTCTCCGTTCCTACAATTTTGTTCCCGATAGTATTTCCATTTATTTCAGTTTTATTTATGTATATGATTGAAATAGGTGTTGAGATTGGATGTGTTGAATGTTGAGTCAAGTTTATAATCACCTTTGGATATTGATTCTTGAGTTTAACGAAATTCAATTGATTGTGATTTTACTGATTTAAATGTGATTTCAATTTTGTTCTTAATAATTCGGCAATAAATTGAGAGGGTGAGCTAGTTAAAAATGATCGATTTGAGCTAACAAGAGTTAGGTGAATCGATAGGTAGAGAATTGGATCAAACCGGTAGAGTCGTGAAATGAGAGATCAAGCATAGATTCTTGGTAGGTTAGTAGATAATTTGAATTAAGGATTATCAATTAGGGTTAAGAATTATAACTCAAGAGAGAGTAATTCACTCTAAGACCGTCTAGACCAGTTAATTCAATGTTTGCATAATTGGTTAGGTTTCCATTAATTTTGAATTAAAATACCCTTTCTCTCCCTAGGTAATTTCTAGGTTAATTTCAGGTTGGTTGTGAGTTTGCTATTTTGTTTACTCTTTTGGCACTTTAAATTAACATATTTGATTATGATTGATTTAATTTCTGCTTAGTTATTTCTTTAGAATTATTGTAGTTTAGGACGACCTTAGATTTTAGAACTATTTCCCTTCCTCGTGGGATCGATACCTTAGGTACTATGTGAACGACCTATGCGCTTGCGGTAATTACCAAGGTTATAAATAGTAAAACTTAATGCGTGTAATCTTGAGCGAACAAGTTTTTGGCATCCTTACTGGGGAAAGCAATAGTTTAGTTCTTTAGTCTAAGGCTTTTCTACTAACTTTTGTTTTTATTTTTGAAAAAAATAAGTAAAGACACATCGAGACATCTTAGAATAGGATATCTGAAGAGTTGGATGCTGAACAATGATGGAAGATAGATATTATAAGGAGTAAGGAAATTTTGAGAAATCTTAGAATGAGATATCTAAAGAGTTAAATGTTGAACAATGATGGAAGATAGATATTATAGGGAGTAAGGAAATTTTGAGAATTACAATAAGTTGTATTATGGTTGGAGAAATAACGACCCTTATTAGACCATATACACTTCGGGGTGGCAGAATCACCCAGATTTATATTGGTCCAACAATGCAAGTACCTACATGGGACACCAAGATCTGTTTGAATTTCAACATGACGAATCTAGTTTATGGGATTCTAAATTGGACAAGATCTTGGATAAGCTTATAGATATGGAAGAAGGGCAGAAGAAACTAAAAGAGCTAATTGATCAATTAACAGAAAATTATATCGCTTCTATTTATAACTTGGAGATTCAAATAAGACAACTTTTTCGTAAATTTTGTAAGAGAAGTGTAGAAGACTCTTTGAGAAATATGGAATTACATCAATGAGAGCAATATGAGGCTATCTCATTTAGGAATTGGGTAGAGCGAGAAGAACTAGTGGAACGCGATGTTAAACCCTAACTTAATCAAGACCAAGAGTTGATGAAAGTGTATGAAGAAAAGCATGTTAACCTCCCTTTTATTCACTAGTACTTGATGTACCTTAGGTGACTATCGAAAAATCTTGGGTAAATGTCTATGCAAAGAACCTTATCCTTTAGATTGATGATGATGAAGAGACATTCAACATGAATGATGTACTAAAGAATCCGAAGGTTAGTACTCGTTTAGGATAATTGATGTGTTTGAATCTTCTAAAGAACAAGAGGACGAAGAACAGATGATGACAGACATAGAGTTTGAAGAAGTTATGAAAGTATCTGTTCGTGAAGAGAAAGAAGCAGAGGAGTCGAAGGTGATTAAGGAAGAAAGAGAGCAACTCACCTTCATGCAGGACAAATTGTTGGATTTAATGGAAGATTCTCGGAGTTTGTCATTCACTGTTATATTGACAGTTCACTCGAGAAAAGGACATTATTGAGCTTAATTGGTTTTCATAATGTTATCAACATGATCCTTATGATTATAATGCAACTTATAGCTTACTTACAGGCTACAAAACTGATATTAAATGAAAAGGATGGAAGCAAACTGCTCATAATTGATCCCGACTAATTTCCACTGAAAGAAGAACATCAAGCTACTGACGTTAAAAGAAGTGCTACATGAGAGGCATCCTATGGAAAATTAGTTTCTTTGTTTATTTTTGTTAGAAAGGTTGAATTTTGTAGTTAGGGTTATTTTTGTTTTTGTTGGAATAAAATTGTGAAAAGAATAATTTTCATAATTTTTTGGATGATTATGCAAGTATGGAAGAGAGGTGAAAAAAGGGCTCAGGTAGTGTAAGTGAAACAGACTGGAAAAACAACAAAAAAAGGACTTTGGTGTTAGGGTTCAAACGCTGGACACAGCCGTAACCTAGCAGGATACGATCGTGGCCTACGATTGAGAACATTGTTGTTGGTACACTACATGTCATGATTGTGGGGGCTTGCAACTATGCAGAAACAGGGGAGGCTGCAAAATTTTAAAAGACATTTTTACTTTTACACCCTTTTTACCACCTATATATTCAATTCTCACTTAACTTTCACCTTCTCTTTTATTTTCACTTTATCCCTCTAAAACTCCAGCATCCAAATGCTCTTATATCTCTCTAGAATTTTTCAAAAAACTACTACTAAGATCATGTCACATATCAAGCAAATAGACTAACAAGAGTAGTATAGATGACAACAATTCGAAAAACGAGGGAGACGGAACCGAGCAACAGACTTTGGAGCACCATTTTTGATCCCTTTGTTCTAGGCAAATTGTAGCTCCTAGATATTTTGACTTTGATACATTGGATAGGATAGAATTTTGAGAGCAGGTAGAGAACCTAGCCGAGCGAATTAAGTGGAGCTAGTTCATTCGGTTCCAATTCCTGCTTTATGAAGAGTTTACCTCAGAATTCTTCACAACTTTGACCTTTGACCCCAAGAACATGAAAAAATTATGGTTTAGATTTAGGGTGGCGAGCATATGAATTAACTGTAGAGATAATATGCAAGATGTGTGGATCCCCCAAATCCTCCATCGTTGACCAACATGAAAATTTCTGTGCCTCCCAATATTGGAATGAGCTTACTAGGATTAAGCAATTTTATGCCAAAAATGCCTACAACAACATTATCTGGTCCCATAAACACTTGTTGTCACAAAAATTTATATGTCAACTGGTCTTTGACAAATCAGAGACCAACAGGTGTTCCACTAAGGAACTTTTCATACTGTGGTGCATAAACCATAGTATTCCGATATGCATATCTACATATGTACTTAATGTCCTTGCTGCGACTTTGCGAAAGTGGAGCAATCACCTTGGAATGGGGTACATGGTGTCTGCCATTATAGAGCATTTTAGGGTGGATCGAAGTAGATTGACAGTCCTTTTGCCCAAATTTCTCGACCACCATCATTTATTTAGGGTAGAGATTATCCATTCCACCAACATGAGTCTACGAGAGATTAATGAAAAGACACATATGCAGACTAGGGTAGGTCAAGCGAGTTCAAGCTCCGTGCCAACTCAGTAGGAATGGGAGGAATCTACAAGTTAGGAATCAGAAGAAGAGGTAGAAAGGGACCAACGCTGGACAAAGGTTTTGGATGCAATTTCCAAAACCAACAGAACACTGAAGGGGGTGATGCGTACACAACGATGCAAGAGTTGAGAGATCTAATGACTCCATTGGTATTTTGAATCTCAAGATATTCAATTACCACCTCTAATGCCATCACCACCTTTGCGTCCTCAAGATTTAATTCTAACCCAGTTATTTTTTATTTTTCCCCAAATTAGCCTTCAATTATAGATTGTTTCTGTTTATTTCTATTTGTATTCTCATTTCAATTTTATTTGTTTCATGTTTATTTTAATTCTTGTCCTTTCTTTTATTTTATGTGCTTATGTGTGTTTCCTTCTCACATTGAAGACAATGTGCTGTTCAAGTGTGGGGCTTTTGAATGTGATTTTGCATACCATATGATAGTGTTAGATGCATTGTGTGAAGTGTGTGAATGTGTCAGTGGCTTAGATTGAGTGAAATTCTTTTAATTTTGGACATAGTCTATTAGGTTATGAACGATCATTAGCTTGTGAAATTAGTGAATTAGGGAGGGTAAATTTAGCACCTCTATATTTTCACATTCATTCATAATTTGAGGCCTTTTAGCTTAAATAGTTTAACTAGTATTTTTCATGGAAACAAATAGCTAAAAGCATCATAGTAGGAAATAATTTGAAAAAAAAATTGGTTAAATAAATTGCTATTGTGCTAACCTTCAGATTATGAACAGAGCTAGTAGCCAGTTGAAAGCTTAATAATAGCTGAGTAACAGGATCGACATGCATCACAAATGTGTGCCTTCGCATAAAACGACTATAATGATGTTTCAACTAAGTTGTTTAATAAATGACTTAGTTGAGTAACTTGATCGACATTCATCACCAATGTTTTCCTTCGAGTAAAAGACTAAGTCCTGGTTTAATAATAACAAAAAAAGTGTGCTTAAATAAAAATCTATCGGACTTGTGATGAGCTTGAATTTTCATGGAATATACTTAGGAACAGTTACAAAGTCTAAGGGACAAAAAAATTAATAATGTGTGTGCATAATTGAAAAGGGTAAATAAGTTAACACTTAGGTCTTAATTTAGTTGTATATTTAGTTCAAAGCACCTAGACACATATTTTGATATGCTAATGATTTGACATAAATTGAAAGATTGTGTCTAAGATTAATTTTATTTGATGAAGATTAAAGTCGTTGCTTCATTATTGCATTGTGTGTTTTGTGATGTTATGTGTTTGCTGGTTTGTTTGCTTAAGGATAAGCAAATGTTTAAGTGTGGGGATGTTGATAGGCGTGTTTTACATGACGTTTTAAGGTATATTTTGTTATGTAATTAGTGTGAATTTGAGTGTTGGGTGTACATTTAGGGTGTAATTATGTTAGTTTGTGTGTTTAAGTGTTTTTATAGGTTAGTTTGAATCTTTGAGCTTAATTGTTATATTTTTTAGGTACCTTGATGTGTGTACTAGTGTTGCAGGGCAAATAGGGAAGAACGGTGAAGCTTTGAAGAGTTTCGAGCTAAAGGACATCGGCCACCATCATGCACATTGGCCACGATCGTGATAAAAAAGGAAGAGTCAATAGCAGCCAGGCCACGATCGTGCACATTGGGCCATGATCGTGACAGAAAGCATCAATTCAGGCCATGATCGTGTAAATTAGGCCACGATCTTGACAGAAAGGTTAAAGTTTTCGACACGATCGTGACATGTAGAGTCACGTTTGTGTCCTACGTCGGGCTAACATAAAAACCCAATTTTAAAGTAATTTTTCAAACTGTTTCGACCTCGAATTTGTCTTAGTACTTCTATAGAATAATAGAACATTATATGGCAGCCACCAGTAGTCTTTGGAGAGCCTAAAGAGTCATGCAAAAAGCGAGATTCGTTCAATTTGAAGGGAAAACCTAAAGAGAGATCAAGAGATTGAGGAAGGACACAAAGAAAGAGAGACACAGAGACGAGCTAGACGCGAAGTACTTCCCGGAACAAGTGGTTTCCCACAGTCTTTGTTCCCGAGATTCTATTCCTAATAGTATTTCCATTTATTTCAATTTTATTTATGTATAGAATTGAAATAGGTGTTGAGATTGGTTGTGTTGAATGTTGAGTTTATACTCACCTTTGGATATTGATTCTTGAGATTAATAAAATTCATTTTATTGTGTTTTTATTGATTTGAATGTCATTTCAATTTTGTTCTTAATAATTCGACAATAAACTGAGAGGGTGAGCCAGCTAAAAATTATCGATTTGGGCTAACGAGAGTTAGGTGAATCTATAGGTAGAGAATTCGATCAAATCAGTAGAGCCGTGTAATAAGAGATCGAGCATAGATTCTCGGTAAGTTAGTAGGTAATTTTAGAACTAATTTATGTTTTAGACTAATTGCAGATTAAGAGATCGCAATTCCCATAATTTGAATTAGGAATTATCAATTAAGTTTAAGAATTATAACTTGAGAGAGAGTAATTCATCCTAGGATCGTCTAGAACTGTTAATTCAGTGTTTGCATAATTGCTTAGGTTTCCATTAATTTCAAATTAAAATCTCCTTTCTCTCCCTTGGTAATTTCTAGGTTAATTTTGAGTTGGTTGTGAGTTTGCTATTTTGTTTACTCTTTTAGCACTTTAAATTCTCATATTTGATTGTAATTGATTTAATATCTGCTTAGTTATTTTTTTAAAATTATTGTTGTTTAGGACGACCTTAGATTTTAGGACCATTTCTCTTCCTCATGGGATCGACACCTTAGGTACTACACGAACGACCTGTGTGCTTGCGGTAATTACCAAGGTTATAAATAGTAAAACTTAGCGCGTGCAATCTTGAGCGAACAACCCCCAATATCTACAAATATACAAATCGTAACTTGTAGTATTAAAGGAGTCGATCCCACGAGGAAATAGTTAAAACTAAGTGAACCTAACTTTTTCTAATTTATCGAGATATGAATTTAATGAAAATAAAATTTAAAAATTTAAAAACAATTATATATGACTAAGTAAATAATCAAATAACAAATGAACTACCACAAATATGTGAGGAAAATTAAGGATGATACTTAAGATTTATTCTATGGTTACTGTGTTCCTTTAACCCCTATTGATTTAATTATATGTTGATTCTAGATCTTTTAAGGGATTGACTACTCTTTCTCATGACTTAATCAATTAGCCCTAATTGAATCTGAAAATTCTATAATTGTAATCTCTCAATTCATAACTCTTTCCTTAACATTTTCAATTAGTTCTGACTTAATTTATCGAATAGCCAATTTCTCACACAAGATCTCTCTTCGAATGATAGTTGATTTTATTAATCGTATGACATAATAAATCATCAGTTCTTATTGCACAGTTTAATCAGATTACTTTTGACTCACTCTCTCAATTTATTGTCGAAGTAAATGTATGCACCATGAACATAACACAAAAATTTTATTGAATCAATTGAAATTGAAGTCACAAAATAATTCAAGAACAAACTAGAAATTTAGAACATAATAAACGTGAAGAAAGAAATCAGTTTACATATTAATCAATTCCAAAATTGCCCCTGAAACTCAAAAGATGAAAATTTTCGCACTTAGGAGGTGTCTATTATGATAGTGACATAGGTGTCATGATTGTGACTTAGCCAAATTTCCTTCTCATGTCATGAGCTTGGGAGAACCTTCTGTCCTGACCATGACAGCCATATAACTATCGTGAACTTGTCCTTTAGCCCAATCTTGCTCCAACTTTCTTTAATCAACGTTTATCTGGGTTCATACCCCAACAAACACATCAAAATATCTCAAAAACACAAGATTAAGGTTCAATATCATGCTCTAGACCACTCAACACTTAAAACACAATCAAACAATCATATTAACATAATTCTAAGCCTAAACATGCAATAATAATCTATCAAACACCTATAAACAAACTAAAACACCTATCAAAATATAATATAAACTATACCTATTACACTTCTTGCCTAACCCTCTCTACAATAGTTGTACAGTTCTCTCAACATGTTATGTAGACAACATTAGAAGTCAGACACTTATGTGACTATGATAATTGAGATGAATTAATTTCAAAAATGGTTTGAAGAAAACGACAAGAAAATAGTTAAGCTTTTGAATAAGGTACAAATTATAATTCATACTTTGTTATATTTTATATTTTAATCACATTATATCATTAAAATGATTTTAGCGTTTAAAAAATTAAACAAAAAAGTTTCATTATCATTCTCCTACTTGCGAGATTGAATTCCACTGCGATCTCCCAACAAGTAGGTCTCCTTGCTTCTGCATGATTTTACATGTGCGTAAAAATAAAGTTACTGTCAGACTCGTCACTGAGTTTTATAAACATGCATCCAAAAAGAATTGAGTCCTACTTTCTTACATATTCTATAAATTAACCAAAACCACCAATAGCAACAAAACAAAACAAAAATCTTTAATTTGAATAAAATGAATTTAATATCTATGAAAAATTATATAAAATAGTGAATAAATATGCGGTATTAGGAGTTCTAATACTGAAATCCTTACTAAGACATTGCATTTGACACATTCATTATGCAAATTAAGACCTTCTATCAACTTCAGTTACATGATTTGTTTGTTAAAAACATATACAAAATTGAAAGTTCAAAATTTTATCCACTTCTAAGAAAATTTAATGTAACATTTCGTCAAAATTTCAATTGTTAAAGTGGGATTTTATATTTAAAAAAACTCAATATTCACTAAATTATTATCACAATTTTGATAAAAAAATTCTTGAGCAGTATTAAAAAATAGATTCATAGAACGCCAAACATATAGAGAAAATAAAAGAGCATCATTGAATAAAGCTATACAATCTCAATATATCTAGAAATGCCACAAGCCAATTTCATTTTCTTCAACTTCGAAGTACGAACATGTTGATAGGTTACAAAGATTGACATACTGGTCTCAGATGAAACAATATAGAACTAATAGTGGCCATCCATAAGAAAAAATATTGCTCCTCGTTACAGTACATCAATCCTTCCAATCATGAAGTACTTGCAAACTGACTTTCAGGGCCTCGGATATTATGCTTTTCCCTTTCATTGTCTTCTCATAACCTTGATGGAGGTCGAGGAAGGTCCCAGTCAGTGACAATGTGGTCACGGGTGATCTCCCTGAGTGAGCGGCAGCCGCTCAACGCCATTGTTAGCTCGAACTCTTCGCGAAGCATTTGAAGTACTTTCCTAATACCAGCTTCACCTTCAGCAGCAAGTGAGAATACTACTGGTCTTCCAATCTGAAATTGAAGCACAGGATTAAAGAGCTCATAAAATTATTAGCGTTTATGCTTCGGACTCTAGTAAACTTCAACACACACCAACGAATGCCCATAAGCGCAAACACAAGAAGTTTTGGTAACTTGGAAAGGCGTCATAATTGTTTTTCTTGTACGCCTAATGTCGGTGATTGCAAAGAATTGTATACTTACAAATATTCCAGATGCACCCAGTGCCAGCGCCTTAAAGACGTCTGTTCCTCGCCGGACTCCACCATCAAGAAAAACAGGAAGTCGGCCTTGGACAGCTTTGACAACCTGTCACTTAGCATCAGTAAAATTAAGCCTCCAGAGTACATTGGATTAATATCAAGCAATTGGATGTTTTCAGTAGGCTTTATATAGATGCTTCAGTAGATAGTTACATTGAAGAATGAAGCAATTCCCCCAAAGGGGTTATTATATTAGGCACAACACGAAAAAGCTAGAAAAGAAGCAGTTTATTTTGGATACAACATAGAAATGGGCATAATTGTAAAACAGAAGCACAGGAGTACCACTAACCTCTTCCAAAGCCCTGATAGTTGCAGGAACGTAATCAAGCTGGCGAGCTCCATGATTGGAGACGATGATTCCTGCAGCTCCACTCTGTATAGCAAGTCTTGCTGCAAGCGTATTATTTGAAGATTCGTGACGAAGGAATACCAGGACAATATAAGATGAGAAGAAAAGACGAAATTTTATTACAGTACTGCAGCAGGTAAAATGTGAAATACCATCCTCAGCAGTGATTACGCCCTTCACTAAGATTGGCAACGATGTAATTGTTTGAAGCCACTGAACATCCTGTCCATGAAAACAACGAAAAACCTGTCAAGGGTCCTGCCAATTCTACGATTCAGAAGATTTAATGCAGTAATCCTACCTTCCAGCTAAGTGACCGGTCAATTTGTCCAGCAACATAAGAAGCTAGTCCAGAGTCGTTGCTCTGCAAAGCCACTCTAGTCATCATCACGATAAAAAGTAATAATGGAAATATGCAGGTCTATTGTCACCTACCTTATCCATTTTGCCAAGGTCCAAGCCCTCAAAGTTCTTCAATGTCAAGAATGGTGGCAGAGTAAACCTGTGAATATACATAGTGGTGGATTAAAAACTCTTTACTTAAAACTAGACAAATCATATTTGTGATTTCTTTCTTACTTTCTACCAAATTTACTTTTCTCTTTAACCAGCCAAGAGTGCTTATCTAGAGTTTCTTTTTTCTGAACGCACTCTCTCCTCATTTTTTTCTTGAGAAAAACTAGTTCTCACCTGTTCTTGATGTCAGCTTCCCTCCGGCCAAGCCTTGGGGTATCCACAGTGAGGGCAATTGCCTTGAAACCAGCCCTCTCAGCTCTTCTCACAAGCTGAGCAACCACATTCCTATCTTTGTACACCTGGATTACGAAAAAAGTAAATATTTATTCAACTCATACAAATGATGGAGAGTAAATTTTTTGGAACTAATGGAAAATTCAACGAACAGTCAAATATTCATTATCTACATCTGGGTGAACAACCAGTGAGATAATTGACGCTCATAACCACAGAGCAAGAGAAACTAACAAGAGGATAATGTTCTATTCAACTTACATAGAGTTGGAAAAAGCGAATGCCAGGCCCTGTTGAAGCAACCTCCTCAACACTGGAGGTGGCCCATGAGGACAGCGTCTGAAACGTGACAGATAAAAAAAAAAAAAGCAATACGAAGTTAATAGGCATTATTTTGAAACAGAGACCTCTATTCCAAAATAACGTTTTCAAGTGACACTAGGTAAATTAGCAAACCATAATTGTCCCAGCTGCCGAAGCTGCCCTTGCAGTTGCATATTCACCTACGTTTAAGTTGATACCGTCAGTCAGAACTGGTTTCTCTTTCATTTTTCATTATGATCAATTCAAACTCTCGTAACGTTAATCAGTCTCATAAGAACATTTCACATTGTGTTTGAAGGTACCTATTGCCTGTGTAGCTCTTTTTAAGCATACTCCCGGCAGTACCAAGCTATATATTATGGTTTTATGGTCTCCATGGACCATAAAAGTTGTTATTTGTTGGTTCAGGTCTATAAAGTACCTTCAGGGTGAGCCATTTTCTGCATGGCCGTGGGAGCAATCATGATGGGCATCGAAATCTTGAAGCCCAAGACGGTTGTTGTCATATCAATCTTACTCACGTCAATAAGAATGCGGGGTCGGAACCTGTTTAGAATCACGTATATAAAAAGCTTAGAAAAGACCATCAACATTAAATTAATCTAGAACCTCGAGAAAAGCATTAAGACACGAGCTTACAAAATGCGAGAAAAAGCGTTCCGGTTCTCCTTAAGAGTCCACTGGTCCTCTGCACCAGAGGCGTAGTAGTCAAAAACCATCTTTGGCAACTTCTGCCTTGCAATTTCCTCATACTCCATAATATTGGTGATCTCCATCTTTTAAATTCAGTTCTGTTTCCTATTAAGAAGCTCTGAAAAGTTTTAGAAAACAAGGTTATATTTGGCTCAAGAATTCAAACGAAAATAGCAAATATGAGAACTTATCTCTAAATTTCACGCAAGATTCTGAATTTTTGGGTAAGAATGGACTTTGATACTAAAGAGATGCGGATGCTTTTAAAAAGTTTCTTAATCCAGCAATAAGTTTTCATAATAGCGATTATAGTGAAATGTTAAAGTGGATAACGGGCAACAAAAGGTTAAATGCAACTTTGAGAACTTGTTCCAGTCAACCGAAAAACGTGAGCAATTGAATTCCCCTTTGTAACATACTCGTTTTCTTGTTAAAACTTAGTTTATGTGAAGGTTTCAGCAAAGTAAGGATCAGGATATTAAAATTTATCTTGATTCTGATTGATCGATACAGCCAATCTTATAGGTCATTCTGAAATATTTTTGGAAGTGAAGACACGTCCAGTACGAGCTTGCAGATATCATATAAACACAATATGTACAAGCTTGTGATTTGTGATGCATGCTAGTGCCACACAGTCGCCCATTTAACATTTGCATGCAGCAAAATCATAACAGCTACAAGACCAAACTCAGAGAACAGATTATCTGGTCATGTCAAAACCAAATCGTTCATGTTGTAAAAGCTGAGGCAGTGACAGTAGAAGCAAGGAATTTTAGCTCCTTTGTAGCGATACAGAAGCTTATATTGATGTAAAGAAGCATACACGTCACGTAAAACATGTAAAGAAGTCAGAAGTATAAATTAAAAGATAGAAAATCTCTGCTTAACTACCTAACCGACAGCAGGAGAGCTATAGTAAGAAGGCAAAGAAGATAACAGAGCACTTGGAGAAGGAAAAAAGAGAAGGGGAGAGAGAGAGAGAGAAAACTTACAAGCTTCCAAGTAAGGCTAAGACATGCACAAATGTGAAAATGGAGTGTGCATATTGAAGTTATGGTGCACGGAGGCAAAAAAAAAAAAAAAAGAAAGGATAAAGACAAGGACATAGAGTGGATTGGATTTCGGAGGCGAGGAAATATTCGCTAAATCAGTTTCAATTCAAGCAAAATTTAAAGACTTGTGGAGAGCATTTTCTTTGAACCATTATCACATCCCAACTCAACGCTCATCCCCAAGTTTGCCAATCTTCTTCTCGTGTTCATTTCCCCTTTTGTCCCCTGCCAGGATCGGTCTTGTCAATGTGCAAAAGGCCTTTTTGACTTTGTCTTTGACGTTTCCATGCTTCACTTGTTAGCACTATTAGGGGTCATTCGCATTCGCTATGTCATCTGCCAGACAGTCCAGTGCTGCGAACAAACGCAAATAAAAAGGTACCTTAATATCTTGGACCATTAAGGACCGTATTTCCTTTTTAGTTTTTCACTCGCTGTTGAAGATGGTTTTGTGTTCTCTGCACGCCGTCTCGTCTGTCTCTTCGCTCCAGAGGACCTACTCTTCTCCTTGTTATTCCTTAGATTCTGAATGTTCCTCGATCAAAAGCATTGTTTTTCCTAGGCGAAAAGCCATAGCCTTTGGTTCCGGTTTGTCGATGGCTTCTCTGCTAGACTTGCTTAATACCATCTCAAAGCTGCCTTCTTTTCACTCTGCCGTTGCCCTTCAACTAGATGAGGTGCAGCAAGAAGAAGATAGAGTTGTTAATCTTTTCCAGGTATTGATACGCACCCTAAATTTCGTTTCTTTATTCTGCTCCCTTTTTGTTGAACATAATGGTGTTCTTAAAATTGAAATGACTTGGCATTGCTGAATCTATCTGTTAATTGTCCATATTGATCATGTCTTTCACCAGTTCCAGAGAAAACTTTGTAGTAGCTCAGCGTTCTGTTTCAGTAGAGCATCTCTGGCTTCTGGACAAATTATTCCCCTTTTCTGTTTGATCATACTGGTTGGATTGAAATAAGTTGTCTCTTTTTTTCATTCTTAGGAGGGGGCTCCGCTATAATGTATTCGGTTTAAAGATGCATTGCTACTTTCATGATTATTCGAAATTAACCTGAGAGATTGTTTTGGAGGTTTCTAGTCTTTTTCTGCTTTGAATTACAAATTCTTAGGGTTAGCTATCCAAGGGACAGGATAATAAAGACAGTTGAAAGAACTTAAAGAACACAGTCTGCTTAATATTGTACTATTTCCATGTTATTCAGCTGTCTGTGTTGCGTTTCTCATTCTTGTATCTGAATATTTGACTTTAGGAAACATCACCATCAATTGTTTTCATTAAGGACCTCGAGTTAGCCAGTGTCCCAAAGAATTCTTCTGATGAAATGATCCTTGCGGAGGATGAAAATAAAAAAGTTGAAGGGACAGGCTCAGGCTTCATTTGGGATAAGTTTGGTCACATTGTGAGTATTTCTTATCTAGTAACTAAATTATATTTATGATGCAATGTTTCACGTAATTACCAGCCTTCATAGTTTGCCATGATCTCGAAATTACCTTAACAACTCTTAATTAAACAAGATAATTGATTTGATGAGAATAAAGTAATGATAATGTTCTATATTTCATCTCGTTAAAGTACTTGAAAAATTGATTACTACGTGTTGAAAACACAAAATTGATCTCATGCTTACGGAAATAAATAATTTTTTTTTACTTTTTAAACTAATATTACTTTAATTATATACTATCATTAATTTAGAAACATAATAAAATACTAATCAATTAATTGTACTAGTTAATTAAGTCAAAAATATATAATCAATTAATTGATTGTTAGACATAAATTAATAATATGTTTGACGTAAAAGAACTTAAAAGTCTATAACAGAAATAAAAGAGAAAAGATTAATCATTCACAAGCTTTAATTTGGTGGGATTCGAATTGAGAATTGAGTTGACATCAAAGATAAAGGCTGAAATTCAAATTGTATTAGGATTCCTTATTAGATAGGAAGTAGTACTATTATGTTATTCTATTTTAGATATACTATCCTAGTTGTATAGGACTTATCCCTTTTCTTACTAGAATAAGGATTCTAAGAACTCTTTATATATGTGTACTCAGCCTTTCATTAATAACAAACAATCTGAAATTTTTCTGCAAACTTGAGTTTTCAACTAGAAGGTGTGATGTTTTCTTCTAAGAGTGATTCTTAAACCCTAGAAGTGATTCCCAGTTTCTTACCTTTCATTCTTTGTGTTCACCACAAAATTCCAACAACCAAAATCCTATCTTCCCTAAAATTCTAATGCTAAATTTTCAGCAATCAAACTATAAGATTTCAGCTATACAAAATTTGAAATTTGAACATTCGTAGCCAAAATTCAACCCTGAAACTCAATATTCTAGCAGCCTAATTTTAGGCATATTTCTTAATTTTGTGATTTTTAACTACTAGTCAATAATTCTTCTATTTGTCCTACATCAATTGGTATCAGAGCTTTGGATCATGATGGTTACACATAGCGGAAGGGCATATAGAGGAATATTTACTGACTAGGAGTAAGATAAGATACTGCTAAGAGTGATAGAAAGATTGGACCTTATTGACCCTTTATCACAAGGTGGTCAAAAAACTAGTCCAGAAAACAATATCAGACAACAAAGTACACTTGATGGTGACACTAATCAACAACAAATGAGGCTAGGAAATCAACACCTACTGAGAGATCTAAGACAAACAAATCAATCAGCAACTCATGGAGAACACATGCGAGCCTTTAGAGGCCATGATAGAGTTGAAACACCCAACAAACTTGATGATATTACTAAGAAAGTTCATGTTGAAAGCTGTGATTTTGCAGGAAAGATGGATCCACACGTATTCTTAGACTGGACAGAAGCAATAACAGATTTCTTTGACTAGTACCACATGTTAGCACATCGAAAAATTTGATTCGCAAAGATGAAGCTAGTTGGACATGCTAAAATTTGGTGGAGATTGGTAGAGAATAGACTTCGAAAATCAAGCTATCCGTTAATTGTTGATTGAGAAGAGATGAAATTGAAGTTATCGGAGAAATAATCACCATTTCATTATCAAGAAAATCTCTAAGATCAACTCACAAACCTTAGACAAGGGATTTTGTTTGTAATTGAGTACACGGAAATATTTGGTAAACTTTCTATCCAATGTGAAGGGATGGAGTCGGAATGACAACTTATATCGCATTACAAAAATGACTTAAGGGTAGAAATTCACAAGGAGCCGATAATGCAAAGTATTTATAGCCTTGAAAATGCAATCACTTAAGATAACAAGTAACTAAAAAGTTTCAGAGTCAAGCCAAGGAGTTTAGCATGAAGAGAAGTACGACAGTACAAAACTTTAGACCAGCACCCAATGCATCAAAATCTGCACCATAAAACAACTATAGCACTTCTTAAAGAGTTGAATTTAAAGGTAAAGCCATAGCTAACTGAGCCAAAAGGAGGTAATAGTGACAAGAAGTTCTTCCAATGCAATGGGAGGGGCCACTTATGAATGTACTACTAAAGCTTTGCATATAATGGGATAAGAAGAAGAGAAAGAATTTCATGAGTACTTGTGTGAGAACAAAGCTGGAGAGGAGTTGGAAGGAGACTCTAGTGATGAACTATTTATCATGGACAAGATGATGAGAAATCCTCTACTGTAGTTGTAAGAATTCCAACCATTCCCCATCTTAAAGAGGAGATAAAAGGTGCTCTAGATGAACAAATTGTAGCTATCAAAGATGGAGGATATCGACAATTTCTTGTCAAGTGGAAAGGAAGACCGATTTTTGACAGAATTTGAATTTCAAAAATTGAATCCAAACTTATATGATTGGTGTTTATCACATTCTACATCAAGGACAACTTCAGACGAGCCGAGATAATTGATGCAAAAGAACTTAAAAGTCTATAAGAGAAATAAAAGAAGAAAGATTAATCAATCACAATCACTTAATTTGGTGGGATGAGGATTGAGAATTTAGTTGATATCAAAGATAAAGGCTGAAATTCAAATTGTATTAGGATTCCTTATTAGATAGGATGTAGTATTTTATTATTCTATTTTAAATGCGCTATTCTAGTTGTATAGGATTTAAATGATTTTTATTATAATAGGATTTAAATTAGAAACCTTTTCCATCTATAATAAGGATTCTAAGAACTCTATATATATGTGTGTGTGTGTACTCAAATCTTTCATTGATAACAAGCAATCTGTATTTTCTACAAACTTGAGTTTTAAACTTGGTAGTGCGATGCTTTCTTGTAAGAATGATTCTTAAATCCTAAGAGTGATTCCTAGTTTCCTACCTCTAATTCTTTATATTCACCACAAAATATCAACAACCAAAATGCTATCTTCTAGCATATTAGACCCTAAAATCCTAATCTTAAAGTTTCAGAAATCAAACCTTAAAATTTCAGCTATACAAAATCTGAAATTTCAACATTCTTAGCCAAAACTCAATCTTGAAACTTGATATTTTAGCAGCCTAATATTAGTCATATTTCTTAAATTTGTGGTTTTTAGGTACTAGTTAATAGTTCTTCTATTTGTCCTACATCAATGTTCATTACTCTTCTTATCCTGTATTTTAGGTTCACGGCTTTTTGACCTATTAGGTAGAAGCTTATAGGATAATGTAAATCTGCCCCAGTCATGTTTTAACATATGAATGCTATTTTTGATACCACAATATAGCATAATCTTTATACTTTAGCTCATGGTACTTTTGTTTTTATGGCGTTACAGGTGACAAATTACCATGTTGTAGCTAAGCTGGCAACAGATAGAAGCAATTTACAGCGTTGTAAGGTCTTTATCTGTTGATATTACACAAATATCTTCACTGCAACTACTACTCTCAAATATCATTGAGTGACTAAGTCCCATTATATGTGCCTTAGAGCGTTACTCTCTTAGTCCCTTCTTTTACAGGTATATTTCGTTGACAACAGAGGCAATAGCTTGTGCAGGGAAGGCAAACTTATTGGTTCTGATCCTGCTTATGACCTGGCTGTCCTTAAGGTGTCTGATCAGATCCATATGT
>JAOSBN010000002.1:27932772-27951721 GCA_027563595.1 Erythroxylum suave | reverse complement strand
TCCAAAACAAGATTGTATGGCAATTCGTTTGAGGAGTGGTAAGGTGGTAGAAGGTGTGGTTCCTAAGGAGAAGGAAGTTAAGATAAGTGAAACAAAGGATGCTGAAGTTGTGAATTTGGATGAAGACGAAAAGCTTAAAGAAAACAAACCAAAGAAAGAGTCCTCACCAAGTTCAAAATTTTCCTTTGTGCCGCCCATACCATACCCCCAAAATGGAACATCCTGTCACTTGAATTAGGGTTCAAATGGTGATTATTAAAGATTAATGAGAAATTAGGAAGCATAACTTATGTTTATGCATAATGTGGCATACAGATACACGATATTATTAATTTGGCACATTACAATTATTTGTACATGCATTCATTGACATTTTCCAAGTATTATTAATTGTTAAAAATGAAATTAAAATTTGGATTGTTAATTATTTAAGCTAAAAAAAATTATTTGGAGAACATTTAGATTATTTCATATTTTTTTGTGAATTTTAGGAATTTATGGAATTTGGAGTATTTTTAGACTAGAAATAATGGACCATTTATATTGTAACACGTAGATTGTATAAGTTAGTGATAAATAGCACACATGAACAATGACACGTGAAAGACATGCAAAGCATATGCGTATTCTGATGTTTTGAGTAAGGAAAGTTTACTGTAGCTATTGTTCTTCACAGATGTTTTGAGTAAGGAAAGTTTACTGTAGCTATTGTTCTTCACAGTGAAGAACAATAGCTATAGTAAACTTTCCTTACTCAAAACATCAGAATACGCATATGCTTTGCATGTGTGAAGAACAATAGCTACAGTAAACTTTCCTTACTCAAAACATCAGAATACGCATATGCAAAAGAAACGCTCAACACCGAATGGCAAATTGTTATGCTTTCTGTATACTTGATTCCCTCTTATTGCTGGATCAAGTAAGTGATTCTGATGATGATTGTTTAATGTTCATAAATAGATACTTGCATGAGCTGTTAGAGAACTGCAGTTTCGGTGGCTAATGCATGAGATGATAAATGAAAGATTTGTGAAATAGGTTCTGTTTTGAATATACAAAAGTGCTGGAAAATTGATGTATTAAATGTGCTATGTTTTGTGCTAATAAAATGCAAAGACAGAAATTGACAGGTGTAAGAATTGAATTTTTGATTTGTTTTGTGCTAATGAGCCAAAATTTAGTTAGAAAAATTGGGTGGAGAGTTATTTGTGTGGATTGAAGAAGATTGAAGTAAGAATCGAAATCTGGAAAATACAGTAGAAAGAGAGAGAGAATTTGTAATGTTTTAGATTTGTGATTTTTGATATGTAAACTTGAATTTGATTTGTTTAGGGATTGTATAGAAGTTAGAAATGCATACTGGATGTGTTAGAAGTGTGTAAATTCTGGAAATGGAAGAAAATGAAAGAAGAAGTGGAGAAGTGCGGTTCAGTGAAGAAGATGAAGGTTTGAGTTTTAGAGAGAGAAAAGGGTGGTGGTTGCATGTATAAATTATGAACTAGAGTATTTCATTGAACAGCTCTAAGTCTTTTAGTTATAGCTTTTTCATCTGAATTCCAAATAACTTGAAACTTGGATCAATGGATTCCTAAGCCATTTTTCTTTCTCTCCATAAAAATTAGAGCTATCTAAATTGATTTTAAAGTGACTGATAGGAGGAAAGCGTGGAATGATATGGACTAGAATGTTATGAACTGGAGAATTTTCATGAATATGCTTCGGTATTCTGATTTTAAACTAGAAACATTCTTCTACAACTTTCTTGAAGAAGTCAAGTTTAAATTCTGCCCATAAGAGCTCTGAAAGTTAGGTGGAAGTTAAGAGTAAAAATCTGAGGAGATATAAGGAGCAGTATGGAGTATTTTGATCATAACTTACATGATACTGGACCAAAATGAGTGAATTTGATGGTGTTAGAAACTTAAGACATAGAGGAACATTTTATTAGAAGGAAGTATTATCTGAAAATGGCTGGTTGTAGGTCAAAAATGGCACGAAAGGAAGAAAAGAAAGAAGAAAACATAGCAAGAACGATCACGACTCTGTTAAAAGACAAAGGAAGTTGTGATCGTGCTTGGTTGTTGAAAGACAAAAGTAGCAATAGTGCACTTGTACGATCGCGACTCTGAAACTTTGAATGGTTTTGAACATCCTTTGATCTTTTGACCATAACTTCTTCACCTGACCTCCAAATGACATGGGACTTAAACCATTATACTCAAAACACATTGTTTTCCATCTCCACCAAAATTGTAACCATATGAAATCAGTTGAGAGAAATTGATTGATTAAATTGGGAAGGAAATAATGAACAGTTCTAGAATTTCATAACTGGAGTCTTTTCATGAACATGCTTCAGTATTTTGACAATATCTTGATTTGTATATATCTATGTGGAATGATTTTTAACTTAGAGTAAACTAGAGACATCGTACAAACTGTATGAAGAAATAAAATTTTAATTCTATCTCTATTAATTTTAAAATCTAGCTTGAAATTGAGTCTTGGTTTAGGCTATAACACTACCCAAGATAGAAATCAAGTCTTGTAGTTTTCGAATAAACTGTATTGATGTTGACCGACTCAGATAAAAGTGTCTTCATAAAAGCTTTCAGTTGGTATAAATTTTGTAATTTTTGGATATTTTTATTGAGATATTGAGTTGTACAACTTGACGGCATGAGCATGCATTAGCTGATTTTCAAACATGCTTAGTCTACAGTATTTGAAGTATAACTTGCAGAGTACTGAACTGAATTGAATGTTCTTATTGTCATCAGAAACTCAAGAGATAGGAGAACAATTTTCCAGAAGTAAGGTTTGCCAAACTACTTCACTTTACTGATGATAATAATCATGCAAAGTAAACTGAAAGTATGTTTTGAGACAAGTCTAGATGGTTAAATTGAGTATTGTTATATGAATGAATATTGTGACAAGGATAATAATTAGGAACTCAGAATTGTCATGAACATTCATTGTATGTATTCAGTATACATGAATGTGCATAACTACATTCATATTTGTAGAAAGTTGTGATATGTGTATGTATGATATGTTTTTAGAGGAACATATTAAACGTCAACATCCAGACATGCTGGAACTTCTAGGCAATAGCTTTTGGAGCAGACTATAAGTAACCTAGACGGTCTCACTTAATTATTTATTTATTTAATCTCTGATTTGAATTGTCAATGAATGTGATTTGATTGTTGGATTCTGGATATGAAGGCCCGATGATTTTGATTTGATGATTGTGATATTGAAGTGCTCCTTGTATATGAATTTGAATAAATAAGTGATATTTCATTATTGAGGAATGTCGAACAAAGGTCCGATGATGTATGTGAATGTGAAAGTAAAAGTGAAATCTAGTGACTGATTATATATAGCTGAATGTGAAGTATTCCATTACATGAATGCATGAAAAATAAAGGCAGTTGTGATCGGAGTTTGCCAATGTAAACAGCTTAAAGCTCAAACTGTGATAAGAGCCTCAGGCTCAGTTGTGAAAGTACCTGGTATCCACTAAGGGGTATGGGACATTATTTGCTACAACTCAATATCCACTAAGGGATATGAGCTAGTAAAAAGGCACTCAGTCACAACATCAATAATAATAAGTGAAAGTGAGTCTCACGTGCATCACATATATATTTTAATATATATGTTTGCTTGATTAAAATGTCTGAGTAACTAGTATTTGAATGGGAATGTGATATGAGATATTTTTGGCAAATTACAAAGATGTGAAATATTTGTTACATGTTATAAAGTGTTACATGAATTGAGTGAACCATCGATGATGGTTACCTCACTGAGGTCACAAAACTCACCTAAAATTGCACATTGACATTTCAGGACCGAGAGAGAGGAAATTAGCGATTGAGAGATTACAAGAAGCTTAATTCTTGTAATTTTGTTATGTGAAGAAGAAATGGCTCAAAGGTCGGTCAGTTGGGATTGAAGACTTTAGATAGGCTTTTTGTGTAATTACCTCTTTCATGTAGCATATTCTATAATAAGATATGATGATGCACATGTATGGATGTTTAAAAGCTACAATGTAGATACTTCTGTTTTTATGAAATGAAATGAGGATTTCAATTTGATATTTGATTTTAAAATCTAATGATAGTTATGTGTAGTAGTTGAAGCCATGACTAAGTTTGATATATTGCCATGTTATAAAGTGAAGGTTTGATAGTTAATACACCATTATTATAGATTATATACTAGAACATCCAATGGGTGTTCCGGTATATAATTTATGGTAATAGAGTGTTACAAAAAGGGTAAGGAAGAAGCATTATGATTCCAAATTTCAAAAATTACTTGACCTTTTCAAGAAGATCTATATCAATATACCTTTCACCGAAGCTCTTGCTGTGATGCCTGCTTACACCAAGTTCTTGAAGGAAATCATCTCCAACAAAAAGAAGCTATACAATTTTGCAACGGTAGCCTTAACTGAGGACTGTAGTTCTATTTTACAAAATAAATTATCTCCTAAGTTAAAGGATCCAAGGAGTTTCACTATTCTTTGTCATTTTGGTGCTTCTAATGTTTTTCAATACTTATGTGACTTAGGGGCAAGTATTAACCTTATTCCTTTGTCTCTTTATAACAGGCTTGGAATTGGTGAACTCAAACCAACTACAATCTTATTGCAACTTATCAATAGATCAATTTGATATCCTATTGGTATAGTTGAGGACTTATTGGTGAAAGTTGGTAAGCTTATAATTCCGTCTGACTTTGTTGTGTTTGAGATGGATTTCGATATACAGGTTCTTATAATCTTAGGAAGGCTATTTTTAGCCACTGGTGGAGCATTGATTGATGTCCCAGATGGTAAGTTAACTTTAAGGGCCGGTGATGAGAAAGAGGTGTTTAACATTTTCAAGATTTTAAAGGGACCCTCTTTCGATGAAATCACTTATAGAATAGATGTGATTGATTCTCTTACATTCGAATCTATTCTTAATTTGATATATAATGATGCTTTAGAGACATGCCTAGCTTTAGGAATAGATGAGAATGAATTGAATGATGAGTCAAGGGAATATGCTTATAGATTGTAAGGTAATGGTTTTAGGTATAGACCTCCAATTGAAGAATTGGGCCCTGCTAACCCCAAACTGTACCTTCCATCTTGAGTCCACCAAAACCTGAATTGAAACACCTTCCAATTCATTTGAGGTACGCATTTTTAGGAGAATCAAATACTTATCCGGTTATCATTTCTTCTTCTTTGAATTCCTCTTAAAAAGATAAATTGTTAAGGGTGTTACGTGAACATAAAGTTACTATTGCATGGAGTATTGATGACATAAAGGGAATTAGCCCTTCTATTTGTGTTCATAAGATTTTAATGGAGGAAAACCACAGACCTAGTATGGAAAGTCAAAGGAGGCTCAATCCCAACATGAAGGAAGTTATACGATCTAAGGTACTTAAATTACTTGATGCAGGAATTACCTATCCTATTTCTGATAGCCCGTGGTTAAGCCCTGTGCAGGTTGTACCAAAAAAAGAAGGCATAACTGTCATTTCTAATGACAGTGATGAGCTAATTTCCACTAGGGTTGTGACAGGGTGGAGGGTTTACATAGACTACGGGAAATTAAATGCAGCAACTAGGAAAGACAACTTCCCTTTACCCTTTATTGATCAAATGTTGGAAAGATCAGTGGGGCATGAATATTACTGCTTTTTAGATGGTTATTCAGGGTATAACCAAATTCCTATAGCCCCAGAGGATCAGGAGAAGACCACCTTCACTTTTCCCTACGGTATATTTGCTTATCGTAGGATGCCTTTCAGCTTGTGCAATGCTTCTGCCACTTTCGAACGCTGCATGATGTCCATATTCTCCAACATAGTGAAGGATATAATTGAGATATTTATGGATGAATTTTCTATTTTTGGTTCTTCTTTTGATGCATGTTTGTTCAATTTAGAACATGTTTCATAAAGATGTGAAGAAACCAATCTTGTGCTAAATTAGGAAAAGTGGCATTTCATAGTACAAGAAGGAATCGTCCTAGGCCACAAAATCTCAAACAATGGAATAGAGATGGATCCAAAAAAATCAAAGTCATCAATAAATTACCACCTCCTAATTCGATTAGGGCAATAAGGTGTTTTCTTGGGCATGCAGGGTTTTAAAGAAGATTTATTAAGGATTTTTCCAAGATTTCTAAACCCTTATGTGCTTTGTTGCAAAAGGAAGTCCCTTTTGAATTTACTGATGATGCTTTCAACAAGTTAAAAAAGGAAATTACCTCAGCTCTTATAATGGCTACACCGAATTGGAATCTCCCTTTTGAGCTAATGTGTGATGTTAGTGATTATGCACTTGGGGTGGTTTAGGACAAAAATGGGATAAAAAATTGCATGTCATTTATTATGCTAGCAAAGTTCTTAAAGATGCTCAAATTAATTATGCTACTACAAAGAAAGAATTGCTAGCAATAGTTTTTACATTTGATAAATTTAAATCTTATCTTGTTGGGTCCAAAGTCATTGTTTACACTGACCATTCCACTTTGAAATATTAGCTTACCAGAAAGGATGTCAAACCAAGGTTGATCAGATAAATTTTACTCTTGCAGGAATTTGATTTGGAAATTAGAGATAAAAAGGGATTGGAAAATTCAGTAGTTGATCGTCTTTCAAGACTTGAGCAAAAGGACAAGATGGAAGTTGAACCAATTAATGATGCCTTCCCTGATGAGAATTTGTGGTTTGTTAAGGGAAATATTCCTTGGTTTGCTGATCATGTTAATTTTCTGTTGTCAAGCACTATCTCAAGTGATAACTCATACCATAAGAGAAGGAAATTCTTAGCAGAGGTAAGGAACTACTTTTGGGAAGACTCATTGCTCTTTAGAAGGTGTGATGATAGGATAATTAGGAGATGTATACCTGATGAGGAGATGTGTTCAGTGTTGTATCATTGTCGCCTCTCCTTATGGCAGACACCATGGAAGTAACAAAATGGCAGCAAAGGTTTTACAATCCAGTTTATATTGGCCTGTTCTTTTTAAGGATGCTAAAACTTTTGTCATAACATGTGATAGATGTCAAAGGATGGGAAACATAGGTAGGAAGCACGAGATGCCTCAATCGGGGATTTTAGAGGTTGAACTCTTTGATGTATGGGGATTGGACTTTATGAGACCATTTCCAATATCTTTAGGCAATGAATACATCCTTATGGGGGTTGATTATCTATCTAAATGGGTGGAAGCCACAACTTTGACAAACAACACTAGAGCAAGTGTGGTGAAATTTGTGAAGAAGCATATATTTTCAAGATTTGGAGTTCCAAGAGCCATAATCAGTGACAATGGGGTACACTTTCAAAATCATCAATTCAAATCTCTGTTGGAAAAATATGGGTGCCATTTAAAGTTTGGAACCACTTATCACCCAGTGGGCAAGCCAAGGGGTCGAATCGTGAAATCAAGCAAAATTTAGAAAAGACCATCAATACATCAAGAAAGGATTAGGCATTAAAGCTTGATGGTGCTCTTTGGGTATACCGGATAGCATACAAGACTCCCTTGGGTATGTCCCCATATAGACTGGTCTTTGGGCAATCTTTCCATCTTCCGGTTGAAATTGAACACAAGGCATTATGGGCAATCCAGAAGTTGAACTATGATTTCAAAGAGGCTAGACAAATGAGACTAATGGAGTTAAACAAGCTAGATGAGTTTCACCTAGATGCTTTTGAGAATGCTAGAATCTACAAGGAGAGAACCAAGACTTTCCCAGAAAAGCATATCCATTGGAGAGAATTTAAGCCCGGTCAAAAGGTTTTACTATTTAACTCTTGTTTGAAACTATTTCTAGAAAAATTGCGA
The DNA here is from genome assembly GCA_027563595.1 of Erythroxylum suave. Taxonomy (NCBI): domain Eukaryota; kingdom Viridiplantae; phylum Streptophyta; class Magnoliopsida; order Malpighiales; family Erythroxylaceae; genus Erythroxylum; species Erythroxylum suave. The sequence continues at coordinate 27,943,844 of JAOSBN010000002.1, read as the reverse complement.
TCAAGATGGTTTGGACCCTTTGTGGTGACCAAGGTATACCCACGTGGAGCAGTGGAGATTAGAAGGGGTGAGAAACCACCCTTCATAGTCAATGGGCAATGAATGAAGTATTACTTTAAGGGAGAGATGCTTGGATACATTTCCACCATCACATTCAAAAATTGAAATCATGGTGGCCTAGTCCAGCTGAGGACACTAAACTTAGTGCTTATTAGGAGGCAACTTAACATTTCTAACTCTTTGTGTTGTTTTGTGAATTTCATTACCTCATCTTTCTTCATACATTTTTATTCTAGTTTATTATGTGTTGTATAGGTTTAATGTTTCTAATACACCTCAATGACACCTCTTACTATCATGAGGAATAGCGTGAAAAAGTTGCATCAATCCAAAAGTAAGATCCATGTTACGTGTGGAGGAGGTAAGTCTCTTTGTTTCTTTTTAAATTGTTATGATTTTCATCCATACAACATGCATATGGTCCTATGGTATCATTAAGTAGTTGAAAGGGGCAAAATAGAAGTGAATTAAGTGAGTTAAGCACAGAAAAACTGGAGAAGGTCCGCTTAACGGACATTACTCAGCTTTTGAAACCCTGGAAACCTAAAAAGGTCTGCTAAATGGACATCAAGTCTGCTTAGCGAACTAAATAACCTCAAACACAATTCTAGACCCAAGAAGGTTTGCTTAGCAGATATTGCTCACACTCAGTTTTAAAAAAAAACCCTTTTTTCTTTCTTTCCCACACTCCTCTATTTTTCCCCCTTCCTCCCACCGTCACACCCTTCTCTTCTCCAACCCATTCTCTTCCCTCTCGCACCTTTTTGCTCAAATTTTCTCTCCTTTTCTTCTCTTCCTCTCTTTCTCCACCACCTTCGACTACCATAATCACCACAACAAACCCTAATCGCCCCCATTAACTGTGTGCTGCTCTCTTCTCCACCAATACTTGTCATCATACTCCTATTCATGGATTTTAGGGATTTCCTTTCGATTTTGGACTGAGATTACGCACTCTCCACTTCCATTTGGCACGGGTAAGCGCCATTTCACATGTAATAGTGAGTGCCTTTGTTGATTAACGAAAATCCAAGTTTGGGACTTGTGAGAACATTTGGTGATGTGTTTATGTATATGAGCTCTGGATTCAGTTCACCTTGTGTCCAGTGTGATGTATTTGTGGTAAGTTGATATTGGAATTTCCTGTGATTATTGGTTGAACTAATGTGGACAGTGGGTTTATAATGGCATTGGGCTGTGGAGGTGATGAAATTACTTTTGGGTTTGTTATTGACACTGAACTAGTAGCTTTGTTGAAATTGAATTTGGGTGTGTGAATGAATCGATGGCTATGTTTAAAGGGAAATTAGGTTTGTGCTTGGCATCATGGTGTATTGAAGTGTTAGGTTTGTGCTATTGAAATTGAATTCGGGGGTATTAAAAGTGGATTTAGGTTTTTATTGAAATTGAAATTGGGGTTGCATTGTGGTTGAAGTGTGCAATAAAGCATGCACTGGTTGTGGTTCTGTGTTGTTAAGAGTGAGTTTGTGATTGCATTCTGACTAGTTGGGTGTTGGGAATTGACCTCTACCTTATCAAGATTATAGCTGGTAGTGTACCTATCCATAATGTCGCAATTCAAGCAAATGGCAAGAAACGCCACTGCCTAATCCTTTAAACTGGCTAGGGGTAAATGGTTAGCTAAAGAAACAGAAGAACCAGAACTTCAACAAGCTCTATTCATTAATGAACAATGTGAGACATGGTATAATAAGAAGAAAAATAAAAAGTTTGTGATAGAAGTCTCCGTGGAAGCAGGAATTAATGAAGTATACCATATGAGGGCCAACTTGGATAGGTTCCACTGGGGTAAATTGTTGGATCTGAAGGGAGCCTACCACCCAACTACAGTCAAGCAATTTTATGCCAATCTAAGTTCGATAATAAAGAAACATCCATCGGAACTTGTCTCTCGAGTAAACAGTAAAAAAGTGGTCATCACCGAGGGGTTGATTGGTACACATTTGGAGTTGCCCATGGGAGGTCGAGTCCCTTCCTTTGATAAGCGGGCAAGGTGTTCTATTGATAGCCAATGGACCAAGGATGATGCTATGACTCGTTTTGGGGTTGAGGTGTCTATGCACTTCACCAATTAGTGTATGTTCATGCATTGCGGCCCCCTTCATATTGAACCAAGATTGATGGCAGTCATCCTTACCCATAATGTCATCCTGAAGGCTAACAACTCGGAGTACCTTCGGAATAAGGATCCATACATTTTTGGACAAAATGTTCTTCCGAGATGATCAATTCCAAGGCATCGCGATTGCTAAAATGATCATAAGCTCGATGTGGCAAGTAGTGCACCATAAAGCTGAAACCAAGAGATTTGTATTTCCAGTCCTATTGAGCCAACTATTCGAGCGCCTTAAGTTCCTCTATAAGAATGAAGACGTGGCTCATACGACTGAAGTGGATGTCATCAATGTGTAAAAAATGAGGGAATTCAATTATCACGAAGATGCTCTAAATAGATGGATCAATCCACATCAACGAGGGTCAATCCGACTACAACCCCTACACCTCGATCCCAAACTACTCAAGACCAAGGGGACCGGTGACTTCTGACCCAACTGTAAGAAGTTCGCACGAAAGTCCAGGGACTTCGAACTCAGGTGGGAAATCTTGCGGATTCCTAAACAAAGATGGAAGCAATGTTAAGGGTTTTTATGGAGCGCCAGCCACCCCCTTCGGACTAGCACTAGATGAAACATCATAGGATCCTAGGATTTCATTTGCATTTTCAGTTCCTGCATTTAGCCTTGTACTTTATATTACTCTGACCCTATGTTTTATTTTGTTTCTTCTATTTTGGACAATTGTAAGGATAACTTTCGGGTTCCTTTGTCCTATCTCCCTAATTTTTTCATGTATAGCTTGATGGGTGATCGGAATCTAAGGTGCGGAATTTGGTTTTGTGACAATGCAATCTGTTATTTCAGGGGGTTTCTTTTCCTTTACTCTTTATTTTATTTTGTGCATTATGCTTTCTCTTTTATCTTACCCAACATTGAGCACAATGTTGATTCTAAGTGGAGGGGTGAGATAAATTGATGGTTTTGCATGCATTATGTTGCATTGAATTATCTTACAATTTCCAAATAAAAAACAAACCTTTTTTTTGTGTTAGTTTTGCATTAATTTTCCATTGAATTTCATTATGCATGTTGCATACTTATACATCTTTCACATTCTAATTGTCCTTATAATCCAATTCATGTGGCACCCTAATACCCCCTGGGAAGATATTATGAGTGCCACACATATAGAACACACTGAAGACAAACATACAAAACACTTTATACATACATACATTCATTTCCAGAATCTCAAAAAACAGGCATCGCATATCAAAATTTCCAAAAGCAGCCTAAATTAAGGTTATTACAACCCATCAAAATAAAGTTTAGGATTCATATACATTAGATACCAGTCCAAAAACAATCTCAAAATACATATGAACAAAACAAAAATCAAACTCCTTTGGCCATCGCGATTGTCTTGTCCCAGTTCCTACGCCCCTCTTTCAAAACCCACACGGGGCAAATCCACCGTGCTAAGCATATAGCTTAGTGAGTAAATAACTAATCTATGGATAAACTGACAACTTATCATATTGAATCATGTAACAGCATATACATGCATTAAACAATAAATTAGACATAATGTATTTCAGAACAGGCTTTATATAATTAACATAACTAAATATCACAAGAGGGTATAAACCCTTCAGAATCAGAACAATAATGTTTATGTCATAATCAAACACATACATCAGAATTACAAAACCAGATAACTGCTAATCCATCAACAGAAGTGGGTAACGGGACTTATATAGAAGAGACCAAAGTCTCGACACCTAAGTGTCAATATCAGAAGACACCGAAGTGTCAATAACAGAAGACACCAAACAAATTCATATCATGTTCAACATAATTAGGCAATCATTGCTTACATGCCAAAATTCAAACATATTAATCTAACAGCTTTGCAAATCATTCAATAGATTAAAGTCAAACAGTAAACAAACAGTCAAAGCAAAACTATCCAAAATTTCTCACTAGATTTCTTACTAAATTACCCATAATTATTCAACAAGACAATACTTATAGATAAGACCATCTAAATTACTTACAAAATTTACCCTCTAAAATTACTTACAAAATCTCCCTTATTGCTTATTGCCTCGACGTCCTGGCAATATCTGGAATCGGTCGTTCGATGGGTTCCTCTAAAACATTTAATACAAACATATATCATTATTGTGCACAATTATGAATTCAATTATGTACATTCATATATACTGAATATGTATGATACATGTTTATGACAAATTTCGGGTTTCCTTATCCTTAATCTTGTCACATTCTCAATCATTCAAAAGCATACTCAATTCCTCAATCTAGATTTATTTTACAGTCAACTTTCGGTCCCCTTTGTTCAATTATTATCCTCAAGAGGGTGAGGTACTTAGGTAATACTTCCTTCTGGAAAGTTTTCCCTCTTTATCTTAGGTTTCCAATGATACCAATTTTATCCAATTTGGAAATGATTTTAGATTGTTCTTAAGCTTCAACAGAATTCTTATCTCAACTTCCAATCAGATTATGAAATTTCTAGAGGAAGAATTAGAATTTAATTTCTTCAAAAAATTTGTAGTCTTATGTCTCTAGTTTAATCCAAATCACAAATCACTCCATTTGGATAACTACAAAGAAAGTTATGCCCAAAATACTGAAGTATGCTTTGTGCTGGAAAGTTTGCCGCAGCGACCCTGAACAGCAAACTTTTCCAGAGAGGAAAAGCTCGCTTGAATTCTTATAAGTTTGCTGTGGTGAACCACTGAGTTGGCCATGGCGAACTTCATCCTTCAAGTTGGCCACGGTGAATTTTAAAAGGTTGGCCGCGATGAACTTTGACAGAAACATACTTTATTTTCCAGATTTTAACTTCAAACCAATTTTCCAGTCTATTAAGGACATAATTTGAATTTCATCCCTTCATCAAAAATTTAGTTCTATGTCTCTAGTTTACACTGAATCAAACTTCATCCAATTTAGATATTTACAGATCAAGTTATGTCCTAAAGACAGACGCATGTTCAGTAAAATTCTGCATATCTCAACTCCATCTCACTTCAAACTTTCACTAAGTTATACACATCTCCGAATCTACTTCTATATCATCTGAACTCATTCTCAACACCGTTCAAAACCAAGTTTTTAATCAAATACTAAAAACCAATACATGCATGTGAAACCATTTTCAACTTTCTCTCTCTACTGTAAATTCCTATCTTTCATCATTATTACCGAAATGCTTCATACACAATTCATGCATGTATTCCTTTTCTCAATCGTGAAACATCATCAAACTTATTTACAGCACCAAAAACATAAAATTTTCACTTACCTTTCTTTTAGAAAAATCACCAGCAACATGAGTGAAAAGGAAGGTTTAGTGTTGAGGAAAAACTAAACAAAACCAAAGAACAAACAGTGAGCTTCATCTTTTCCAACTTGATTACATGTTCAATTAACTCACTGACACATGGCTCAAAGCATGTGTGCCATTTGTGCTTCATATATAAGTGCTACATGTCAATATGCCATTTGTCTAATTTTCTTAATATCCCAAAATTTCTAGAAAATTGCCTAAAATTGTCCAAAATTTCCAAAGTAATACCAATAATCTCTAAATAATTTTTCATCACTAATAAACCACAAATCTCATCTTAATCGGAAATTTTAAAACCAATTGTACCCGAAAATGTAAATGAATGCATGTATAATATTAGTATGAGTCTAAAAAAGCATATGCACAAATAAGCAAAAAAACTCAATTATGCCAAACATACCATGCATTGAAATTCCTTAATATTCTAACCCTTAATATGGGGCGTTGCAATTCTTCCCTCCTTAAGAAATTTTGTCCTCGAAATTTACCTCATCTTTCATAGTTGCAGATACTGAGCTTTCATAGTTTCTTCCAGTTGCCATGTTTCTTCCTTAATTCCATGATGTTGCCAGAGTACTTTTACCAAAGGCACTGTCTTGTTCCTAAGCTGTTTAACTTCTCTGGCTAAGATAGAAATTGGCCCTTCTTCATATGACAAATCTAGTTGCACTTGAGTCTCTTACACAGGAATCTTATGTGTAATATCAAACCAATATCTTCTCAATATAGAAACATGAAATACATCATGTAACCTGGCCAATTCTTCAGGAAGAGCTAACTAATAAGCTACTGGTCCAATTCTTTCAGAATTTCATAAGGACCGATGTATCGTGGACTAAGCTTACCTTTCTTACCAAACCGAAGTATGTGTTTCCATGGTGATACTTTCAAGAATACCTTATCTCCTACCTGATACTCAATATCTCTTCGTTTTAGGTCAGCATAGGATTTCTGCCGATCACTAGCAGCTTTGAACCTTTGCTGAATAATCCGAATCTTTTCTTCATTATCTTTCACAATTTCTGGCCCGATTATTTTGTTTTCACTTAACTCAGTCCAACAGACAAAAGTTCTACACTTCCTACCATACATTGCTTCATAAGGTGCCATGCCAATGCTCCTCTGATAATTGTTATTGTAAGCAAACTCCATCAGAGTCATATAGTTATCCCAACTCTCGGGAAACTCTAATACACAACCCCTCGTTCAGATTGTCCATCTGTTTGGGGATGGAAAGCAGTACTAAACTTAACCTGAGTTCCCAGAGCCTTCTGTAAACTTTTCCAGAATCTCAAAGTAATTCGCGGATCACGATCTGAAATGATAGACAATGGTACACCATGTAGTCTTACTATCTCTTTTACATACAAATTTGCAAGCCTATCCAAAGAATAGTCAAGACGAACAAGCAGAAAATGAGCAGATTTGGTGAACTTATCTACAATCACCTATAGAGCATCATGCTTCCTTTGAGTGAGAGGTATTCTAGTGACAAAATCCATGGTAATTTTATCCCATTTCCATTGAGGAATAGAAGTAGGATGTAACAAACCGGATAGGACTTGATGCTCAACTTTAACCTGCTGGCATGTCAGACATTTTGCTACATAATCCACAACATCCCATTTCATACCTGACCACTAATAATACTGTTTCAAATCTTGATACATCTTGTTTCCACCTTGATGCATAGTAAATACTGTATTATGAGCCTCAAACAACAAATTCTTCTTCAATTCATCATTAGCTGGCACACACAATCGATCCTTATAATACAATTCACCATCACCAAGCACAAAAAAATCAAATTGTTTACCTTTCTGAGTAGCCAAGATAAGTTGTTGTAACTTATCATCAGCTCTTTAAGCGTCACAAATCTCTTGTCTCAAAATAGGCCTTGCTTCCAATTGATCCATCAAAGCTCCATCAGATCCCATTTTCCATCCATTCTGCTTAAGTGATAAAGCTGAGATGGTCTTTCGACTCAAAGCATTAACTACAACATTAGCCTTACCTATATGGTATTCCACAATACAATCATAGACTTTAAATAGTTCCAACCAACACAGTTGTCTCAGATTGAGTTCCTTCTAGGTAAGCAAATACTTCAGACTCTTATGATCTGTGAAAATTCTACACCTTTCCCCATATAGGTAGTGTCGCCAAATTTTTAAGGCAAGCACTAATGCTACAAGTTCCATATCATGTGTAGGGTAATTCTGTTCACGAGTCTTTAGTTTCCTAGAGGCATAAGCAACTACCTTTCCTTCCTGCATCAAAACACAACCTAAACCAATCCCAGATGTATCAGTATACATAACATACTCTTTACCAGAAGTGGGTTGAAATAATACAAGAGCTTTAGTAAGCATACTTTTCAACTAATCAAAGCTACTCTGACATCTATCAGACCATTCATACTTCACTCTTTCCGTAACAGTTTAGTTAAAGGGGATGCTATCACCGAAAATCCCTTAACAAACTAATGGTAATAACCAGCCAAACCCAAAAAACTTCTCACTTCTGTTACATTCCGTAGTGGTTTCCAATTAACAATCACTTCTATCTTACTAGAATCAACTCTAATTCCTTTAGAAGAGATAACATGCCCTAAAAATGATATCTCTCGAAGCCAGAAATCACACTTACTCAGCTTAGCATACAACTGTCTTTCCCTTAGAGTCTGTAATACAATTCGAAGATGCTCAGCATGATCCTATTCATTCCTAGAATAGACCAGGATATCATCAATAAACACCACAACAAACTGGTCCAAATATGGCCTAAAACTCTATTCATCAGATCCATAAATGCTGCTGGAGCATTAGTTAACCCGAATGACATTACTAGGAATTCATAATGTCCATAACAGGTCCTAAATGCAGTCTTCGGTACATCCACATCTTTTACCCGAGGCTGATCATACCCCGATCGTAAATCTATCTTTGAAAACACTCCTGCATCTTTCAACTGATCAAATAAGTCTTCAATCCTTGGCAACAGATACTTATTCTTCACTGTGACTCTATTTAATTGTCTATAATCGATGCACATCCGTAGTGTGCCATCCTTCTTCTTAACAAACAACACCGGTGCTCCCCACAATGACACAATGGGTCGAATAAATCCCTTACATAGAAGTTCTTGTAACTGCACCTTCAACTCCTTTAACTCAGTAGGAGCCATTCTGTACGGTGCTCTAGATATAGGAGCAATGCCAGGTATAACTTTAATAGATAACTCCACATCTCTCTCAGGAGGGAGTCCAAGTAATTCCTCCAGAAACACATTTGGATATTCATTCACTACCGGAATATCTAGCCATTTACCACCTTCCTTCTTAGCATCAACCACAAAAGCCAAATATGCTTCACATCCCTTCTTGAGAAGCTTTCGAGCTTGCATAGTAGATACCACATTAGTTAAAGAACTAGTGCGAACATCACGTAATACAATCTCAAACTGATCGGATCTCCTAAACATAACTATCTGAGGATTACAATCAATTATTGCCCGATGTTTAGACAACCAATCCATACCTAGAATCAAATCAAATTCATATAATGAGAATTTAATTAGATCTACTACATACTCATTTCCTTGAATCATAACAGGGCAATTCCTAAACACTTGATTAATCGACACACTACTACCCAAAGGACTGGTCACATGCATGTCATACTCTAACTGATCTATAGGCACCTCCATACCAAACATTTCTCCAACACAGATAAACGAATGAGTAGATCCAAGGTCAAACAATGCATGCATTTCATAATTAAAGAGAGAAACAGTACCAACAATAACATCTGGTACGTCTTGATCCTCACGAGCTTTCAGTGCATAAGCTCGAGCCGAAGCAGAAGGCACAACTGGTTGATTCACAGTTTCTAGTTGGTTGCTCCAATTTGGTCCATTCCGCCCAAATCCTCCTTGACCTCTACCACGTCCTCTATTCCCAGCAGATGCATGAAAGACCTCTCCACTGGCTTATGATGTCTGAGCCTGGTTGAGAGGGAAACTGTCTATCTTATGTTCAGTACTACCACAACGAAAACAGGCTCCTGTAGCCCTTCTGTAAACACCCCAATGATGTACAGAACAATCAGGGCACTTTGGTGGTTCAGAAACTCAGCCTCAAAATGACCCCCTACCAGAAACAGCCAAAGAGGGAAAGTTTTGTTGCCTTCCCTGTGTCACAGATCTCTAAGTATTTTCAGGTGTAAAAGTAGTACCTTCCTGACTCCATTTCCCTGAGGACTGGCCTCCTCTACTAAAACCCCTTCTTTGACTCCTTTCTCTCCTAACCATCTCCTGTCTCTCAATTTTCATTGCAGCCTATACTAGCTGATGATACATCACTTGCTGCAACAGAGTAATTGCTGCCAGATGCTCCTTGATGGAATCATGCAATCCATCCTTAAACTGGTGACATCGGAACTCCTCAGTAAGTGCAAATTTAGGGGCATACTTACTGAGTCGATTAAACTCCTGATCATACTCAGCAACTGATAAGTTTCTCTGCTTCAAGTTCAAAAATTACTTCCATTTATCCTTTCTATAAGCCTTTGTCATATACTTAGCTTTAAATTCTTGGGCAAAGAAATCCCAAGTCAGAGGTACCGGTAGCTGAGGACTCCTCAGAATGAACTTCCACCATTCATAAGCTGCTCCCTATAGAAGGGAGACAGCATAGTGCACCTTCTACTCAACTGGACAATTGATCTCATCTAGTACCCTTTTCACCTTCTCAATCCAAAACTTAGCCCTTTCAGATTCCTCCAGAGATGTCCCAATAAATTCCTCAACTCCATACTTCCTCATCTGATCAATTGGAGCCTTAGGTGCAGTCATACGATACAACAATGTCATCATATCTTGGGACAGCTTAATCAAAGCCTCGCCCTGAGCTGGAGGAGGAGGTGACACTTCAGCTTCACCTTGATTGACCCCAAAGGGTCCAGATATTACTGGACGAGTTTGCTCCTACTGATTGCTCTCAGCAACTTCGTTAACAATATCGTGAGATCCTTCCATCGTTAATTCTATAGACAAAATATGGGACACCGCATTAGGCCAAAACATAACTTGCACACTCAAATAGAAGCAATAGTTAACCGTTGGTTAAACCACAATTGCCCAAACCATGCTCTGATACCAAAAAGATATGGTGTCCTAATACCCCCTGGGAGGATATTGTGAGTGCCACACATACAAAACACACTAAAGATAAACATACAAAACACTTTATACATACATACATTTATTTCCAGAATCTCAACAAACATGCATCGTATATCAAAATTTTCAAAAGCAGCCTGAATTAAGGTTATTACATCCCATCAAAATAAAATTCAGGATTTATATACATTAGATACAAGTCCAAAAACAATCTCAAAATACATATAAACAAAACAAAAATCAAACTCCTTTGGCCATCGCAGTTGTCTTGTCCCAGTTCCTACGTCTCTCTTTCAAAACCTACATGGGGCAAATCCACCGTGCTAAGCATATAGCTTAGTGAGTAATAACTAATCTATGGATAAACTGACAAC
>JAOSBN010000002.1:27894768-27923283 GCA_027563595.1 Erythroxylum suave | reverse complement strand
GAAAAAGTACCCCGAAATTTTCTAGAAAAATTTCTAAAATTCTCCAAAAATACAAAACTCACAAAGACACACTCCAACTAAATTTTCAAGCACAAAAATCAAATTTATTCACAATCACATTCTTAACAATTATACCAGGAAATGTCATGAATGCATGTACAATCATTACATGTGCATAATTTACTATTCACATGCATATATGAATGCATGAACATAGCCAAACAATTTTAAACACTTCTAACCCATTCCAAATTACTAGTTTACCCTTCCTATCGGTGATGGGATGTTACACATGGATCTTAAATGGATTATTTTATGAATGTAACATGACGAATTGTTAATGAAAATGAGCATCACATTACTTACCATGTCACGATTATAACATAGTAAGTCACAATCATAAGAATGTCATGGCTATGACTTTTAAGTGACCCCCTTTACATAATTTTCCCATAATTGCTTTAGTTATTACGTGGAAACTACAGAGATTGAGGGCACAAAACCCTAGACCTAGGAGCATACTACAAAAGGAAATGAGAGGGTGGTAGGGGATCGTTCATTCCATTTACTCTTCATTATCTACACATTCAGAGACAGAGAGGTAATAGAAAGAAAGAAGGGATGAAGAGAAGAGAACAGAAAGAGTCGATAAAGAAGAGCAAAATAAAGCAGAGAGTTAGAAGCAGAAACAAGCCTTCGACCATCTATTGAGATCAAGCTGAAGTGCAAAGGCAGAGTTAATATGGGAAGCTTGAGTGGGGTAGTAGACCACCGCACCTCACTCACCCAATCTTTGTTTTCTTACTCTGTTTATCATTTGTCGCATTGTTTCTTGTTGTTTACTAGACTTGTTGCTTTTATAGCTTAGCCAACAGTTACTTGTTTTCTTTTCATAGTTAATCTAGTTATTTACTTCATTTACTGTTTAAATACTTCACTTATGTTGTTAAAGATGGGATTGAAGTGTTTAATGATGATAAATCTTATGATATTGGTGATGGGATGATCTCTTTTTCTTGAGGATTGATGTAGCTATTTTAGTTAAAACAACTATTTTCTTGAGGGACTGTGTTGTTGTCTTTTGTGTTGCTATATTTTCTAAATTGAAAGGATTTAATAACATGATCAAACTTTGCATCATTTTGGTATTAAACAAAGGATCAAAAAAAGAAGTTAAAACGAGAAACTATAGACACTTAGGTTAAGAACTGGAAATATATTAACTTAAGTAGTAACTAGTTGTCAGGTTTCTATAATTAATTCAGATGATAACTTGTTGAATACAAAAGTTAGATTAGTTCATTGCTCAAGTTGATTTTAGATCCTAACTATTAATTTTAGTAAGTTAATTATCCAATCACTTCCCCTTAATCATGCATAGGAGATCAAATTAGTGAAATTTATTCTAAGAGTTTTCCACTTTGATTTCTGTGCATTTTTGTTTTTGGTTGAATTAGTTTACTTTTCGGTTCGATTGCATGATTTGCTTTAAAATATTTTACTAAACAAATTGGGATAGATTGTTTAGGATTTCATTTATTTTTGTTTTTGTTCAAAATTAATTTAAGTGAACCAATTTCACCTCATGGAAGATGACCCTGGATAATTACTACAACTACCTCGTATACTTATGAGTAGGATGGCCTAGGTCATTTTTAGAACTTTTTTGGCACAACGCTATTGGCAAACACAAGATGAAGGTTTCAAATCCTTCCAGCTCATGCAGAAGCCACGTAAGGTAAAGCCTCTTTTAAAACTTCTCTTCTCACCATCCTAAACAAATTTAAGAATGCAAAACCCTAAAACCTTAAAAAATAGAACAATCACATTGCATTCAAATTTCAAATAATCTCAATTCAACAAAATAAGCAAATAGAAGTTTGTAAAGATAAGACATAATGCAAAAATCCTAAAACAAAAACTAAACTACGTATATGCATGAAGTAACATATAATCATGCAAATATTTCTATCTGAAACACATAAAGCACTAAAAATAAAAATAAAAATGTTACCCCTTCCCTTAAACATAGATTACCTCAATGTCAAATAAATAAAAGGTTAACCTCAATCATACGAGCTAATTAAGGTTCAGAAGTCTTCCCAATTTATACAAGTTTGATCAAGTGAAACTCTAAGGAATCTTATAAAAGAAACTACATATTAGTAAAAACAGAAACAAAGAAAAGAAAAGAAAAGTTAAATTTTTTGGGTTGCCTCATACTAAGTGCTTCTTTTGAAGTCTTTTTGCTAAACTTGCAATTAGGCTTTTTACTTATCTAGGATCTCTATTCGAAACAACTTGTTTCCCCTTTTGCATAAAATCCAAAGAAGAAGAGAAATTAGTAGGATGTTATCCAAATATCTCCTAACTATGCATAATTACAGTAAGGAGGCAAATTACTTAACTCAAGGCCAGGTGTTTCTTTGGTAAAAGATAAAAGTTTAGGCTACCCATTTAATCTAGAAACACCATTGCTAAAGGTAATATCCTCTTCTTTTTCTTTAAGTCTCAAAGCTTTATATTTACAAAATCATGACAATTAACTTTAGGAATTTCATTTACAATAGGTTTATGACATTCATCCTAAAGCATTCAACATCTAGGTATGAGGTCTTTTCAAAATCTTATATATATATGGAACTCCACTTTCTCCATTGCCTACTCTAAATGCAAGTTTTTAGTAAGCCACATGAATTATAACCCCTCTAGTAGCTAAAAAGGATCTCCCTAAGATAATAGAGACTCTAGTTTCATACTATATTTCCATCACTAGAACGTCGATAGAAAATATTCGAATTTTTTAAATATAATAAGATTAATTTTAGATTTTTAAAATTTACCTAATTTTAATGTTAACTCCAAAAAGATATGGGCTTTAAAGGAGTCTACATGGACATTAAAGGAGTCTACGTGGGCAATAAATAATGGACTAATCCACTAATAATTAACCTTAAATTATTAATAGTGTTCTGTTAATATCATTTAAATTAAGATTATCGTAAAAAAAATATCCTCTATTAGGGACATGCAAAAGAATCGCATTCAAGACATAGTAACATGATGGAATATCACTACTCTTTAATTGTCTTGTCTTGATTGTCTTGCCTCTAACTTTGTCAAATTTCTTATACCTTTATTCTATTAACTTCCCAGTTCCTATTCAAATTTTTGCTAGTCTTTTATATTGATTATACTAATAAATTCCTTCATCTTTTTGTAAGTATGTAAATTAAAAACAAGAGAGTTACTTAACTAGGCATTTCCTTTTTAAAGCGTAGGCTCTTTTGTCTTCCTATATAGTAACTTGACTGTCATTTCAAGTTTTTATACAAATTTCTCTTTGATTTTCAAAAAAAATGTGAATTGTTGTTTTATTAAAAATAAGTTCTTGTAAATTATTTATATAATATCCTAAACTTAGGAGTGAATTCATATATTTTACTTATTTCCTTATCATATACCAACTATTATATCTTATATTGGCTATTGAGTTTTTATTTTATAAACATTGTTATAAATGATTATAAGCAATTATTAAAAAATTGAATCAATTCAATTGGTTCGATTGTAAAAACTTTGAATTGGCTAACTTTCTTCTTCGATTTATCTTAATAACCCTAGTTATTGAAAAACCAGTTGATTTTCATAAACTAGAATAAACCATTTAGTTTTCATTTAACAATCTATTTCTTGAATTAAACCTAAAAATCTTTGATGGGAAAATATAGTCTCCATTCTTTCATCAAAATGCTCTCATTTCATTGTTTTTAAATGCTTATATTATCAAACATAGTGTCAATGTTAAGCTAAAATGTTGGAGGAATACGTTAGAGTTGAAGGGCTTTAAATTGAGCAGGATTAAGATTGAGTACTTAGAGTATAACTTTTTAGGCCATGGGGTAGCATCTGATGTGGAGATAAATATTGGTTCAAAAGTGATACCACAAAAAGAGTGCTTTAAGTACCTAAGGTATATTGTCCCAAGCAATAGAGAGATTAATGAAGATATAGTTCACCGTATCAGATCAGGATGGCTTAAATGGAGAAGTGCATCAGGAATTTTATGTGAAAAAAAGATATCACTCAATCTCAAATCCAAATTCTATCCTATAGTGATTAGGTCATCCATACTATATAGGGTGAAGTGCATAGTCATAAACTAATAGTGATAGAGATGAGGATGCTCTATTGGATGTGTAACCTTAGTAGAAGAGATAAGGTTAAGAATGTATTAGTAAGAGACAAATTAAAGGTGACTAGTACCAATGAAAAATTAAGAGAGACAACGCTTAGGTGATTTGAACATATTAAAAGAAGACACTCTAATGCTCTAATCAGAAGATGTGAGAAAATGGTACTTAGAGACTGTAAAAGGAAAAAAAAAAAAAAGGAATGCCTAAAAAGAACTAGGAGAAAAGTAATCAAGAATAATATAGCTCTACTAAAACTTACCAAAGACATGGCTCGCAATAGAAAACTTAGGCATACTAAGATATAGATAAAGGATCTCACATAAAGAGGTCTTTCTCAAGCTCTTAAGTCTTTCAAATATTTTCCTCGAAGTCTTTTATTTTATAGTTAGCCTTAATATTTTGATTACCCCTCCTAGTTATTTAGCCTAATTAGTTTTTTATTTAGTCAAATTACTTTCTTATAATGGTCAGTTTGATTTATTGTTATACTTATCTTTTTTTTATTTTTATATTTATTTACTTATTTTAACTTTTATTGTTAATTTTTACCTTGTTCTATATGTACTGTATTATAGTTATATTTGTTTATATTTTGTATTAACATTATTTTGCATTACATGTGGGTCTATTAGAAATATTTATCAAGTAGGGATAAAGTTGCGTACTACTAGACCTCCCTAGACTTCGTGTTTCAACTGGACCCTCACTAGGTATTGTTGTTGATATTTTTTTGTTATCAAAATAAGTAATCACCTTAGAAATCTTGATACACAAGAACACAAAAACTATTAAATGAAAATTATTATTCAATTTTAGATTATATTATTATGATTAATAATTAATTATACATATTAATAGATATTGGTATTTTAATAAATTATTTTATTTTTATTATAGTTTTACTTATTTTTACAATTTTATTTCTTATTTACTATATACGAATTTTATGGAGATCTAATACTGGTTAAATCTTATCGATTTATTTTTCGATCCATTTTTTAAAATATTAATTGCAAGACTAATAACTCCTATCTAACTTTTGACATATTTTGGTTTTTATTCAATTAATGCAGGGATATCAAAATAGTAAAGCTTTCTTGAACTCCAAATTTAGAATTTCAGACGATTTAAGGCATAAATCATGATGGATGGTGTCATGATATCACAAGGGATTTGAGACGATTCAGGCATAAATCATTATAGATGGTATCATAATATCACAAGCTTTTGATAGCTTCTACTTCGAATATTGATCAGTTTACTAAATTAGACATGGATTGCTTTTAAAAGATATAAAAATAGATCAAAAAATGAATCGTGATAAAAGTATCAAATCAACCACTAATTAAAAATGAGTTAAACAAATGGTACCAAAAGCATCAACCTTTTAGTTGACTATCTAAAGAAGATATAGCTTTGGTTGGACTTCTCGAGCTGGAATGTCCAATTGATAGAACTGCCATCCATGAAAGGGGTGCCATGCATGAATCCTGCTCATTGAGGTCTTTATTATGCTATTTTACCAAGTAGATGCAATACAGCATTGTTCTTCTTTGTTCGGTGCATTTATAGACTCTACCTGGTTTATATATCAAAAAGATCTACTTTTCTCTTAGCTCGGTAATGCAATGCATTTAAGAGGACAGAATAAATAGTTTGACAAGCAACATTTGGCAACCCAAATCTCACCCATTATTTTATTTTTAAATAATTATTTAAAATAAATTTTCTTTTTCTTCTTTTTCCTTTCTTATAACTCTATCAATAATTTCTCTACTAATTAAGAGTAGGATTATTTTTTAAAAACTTTTTCAAACCCTACATATCAACGAAATTTCTACAAGGATATTTTTATTTTTATGGAATGTCACCTACTAGAGAGATAAAATATTAACTTTTTATAAAGAATTTGTACCCGTACAAATCAAAAATCAAAAAGAGAATTCTTCACTCATCGTAAACGAGAGGCATAAATAAATCCAATTATACAGATCATTTCATTAAAATTAAATTTAATGATGCATTTTCAGAATCTTAATTTAAATTAAGAACAAATAAAGACTAGGGACCATGAGTTAATATACCAGCTAGGCCATATGGGAGATCGGACTAATGCCAGCCAATCCATAAATAGAAAGATGGGGACAGGAAGGACAGTACGGCATGACAGGAAACTAAGGTTAGCCACTGGGATTACTTTGCTCTTCTTGGATCTTCGACATGTAGCTTCCCTGGGAACCGTTTACATATCTTGGAGCAAAGTTTATTTGTGAAGAAGGATTATTATTTCTGTTAAGTTGGTCTTACGAGATGTACATAATGTGAGTTAATCTATATATAAACTAAACATAGGATTCAGGAACCTGTGCTTTTCTTCTTCTTTTTTTTACCTGCTATCTGAAATCTAGTACGCTCCAAATTTTTCTTAAGGTATAAATATATACCACCATGAGTGATAATGCAACTGTAAGCGCAATGATCGTAATGCTGATGCTAAATACTGCAAATTTTCAAACTTGTTTATAGCTTACTTCACAGGCATGCTCAAGAATTAGCTTGAGTTACGTTTGACCAAGACTTAAAAGATATGAAACAAAGTACTCCTTTAAATGGAAGACAGATCCACGAATTCAGCGATATGCAATTATTACTTGCTTCTAAAAGCATTTTTTCCTATCCCATATTCATGTCAAGTAGACAATATATATATATATATATATGTATATAGATTGTCAAGAGCACGTTAACATGCTCTGCCAACATCGGATTCTTGAATTGAAAGAGAACAATACATAGCCATGGTAGGTATTGGCCTATGACATGCATTCGTCATTATACTTGACAAATCAACATAGATGAAAGGGCAAGAAAGCAAAATCTTCAAGGAAACAAAGGAGGAAGACTTGAAATCTTTT
Organism: Erythroxylum suave; assembly: GCA_027563595.1. Taxonomy (NCBI): domain Eukaryota; kingdom Viridiplantae; phylum Streptophyta; class Magnoliopsida; order Malpighiales; family Erythroxylaceae; genus Erythroxylum; species Erythroxylum suave. The sequence continues at coordinate 27,916,172 of JAOSBN010000002.1, read as the reverse complement.
ATTCGTTGCTAAACAAGCGCTTCCATTGGATAGTAACTTGCTTATACACCCTAAATCTTGCGGCAGATATACTTAACAACATTCTTTTCCTCAATTTCATCAATTTTTTCCCAACCCTGATCTTTAATCTGCACAGTTTGATCCTCAAGAACGATGACTTTCTTCGAGAATCCGCAGCTTGTAGTGTTTTGTAGATCAAGAACTGAGCTCGTCGGTGTCTTATCTCATCTGGGTCTTCACTACCCAACTTGGAGTAATTGTAAGATCTGCTTATCAGAGCCATTTTTCTGCGACTAGCAGGCAACCCTTGATCGGAAACAGAGAATTTGGGAAGAACAGAGAAAAATACAGAAGTAACAATATGTGATGAAGTGGTATTGAGGAAATTATATTTATAAGCAGTGTAAGAGATTGACATTATAAGAGTAGGGAGTGATGGCTGAGGTCATGCGGTGATGAAACAGTGCATGTGCTCCAATGTTTGGTAAAAAAAATAATTTGGACATTTTGAACTTCGAGGTCTGAGCTGGTCTGACGTCAAGGTTTAAAATCAAGGTTGTCTTGTGTTGAGCAAAATCATATAGGAAGGTGTAAGTGTAGGCACCAGTTGATATAATCAAGCCATGATCACACACTGAAAAGAAAACCTACCGCAATTAGCTACCAAATTGAGGAAAATTGTAATCTCTACGGCTAATCCGTTGTGCCGAAAGGACATACGAACAAACAGAAGAAAACAAAGGAGGTTATTCATCTTAATTGATATAGGCAGGATTATCGATTGAGTTTGGTAGAGCGAAAGAACGTGATTGCTTATGTGAGCAAGATTGGCACCTTATATGTGTGTGTATATATATATATATATATGTCCAAGTAATGAATATGATGTTTAAGGTGGCCATTAACATCCAAATTTCCTCTTCTAAGAATTTTTTCAATTATGGACTTTTTGATTTAGTACATTTGTTCTAATTTGATTAGTTGTTAGACTTTTTTTTAGTAAAAATGCATTCTTTAGATTTATCATAATCTCTACTTTGATGTAAAGAAAGGTTGTTAATTTAGGGCATAATAGACCTATTAATTATTTATAATAATTTTATTGACTTGGAATAATAAGTCTGTAGGCAATAATAATACAGTACTATTTTTCTCACCGATCTTCATTATCTTTAATATGATCCTTTATTAGATTATTTTATTATCTTTATACCGAATTAAATTTTAATTCTTTTTAGTTTTAAATTTAAAAATAGGTAATTAATAAATATTAAAATAGGAATAAAATTTTCAGCACTTCTCCCCTTTGGACAAATATTAATTATTGTATTTGTAATAATTAAAATATTAAAAGCTAAGAAAATAAAACTTGCATTGGTTGATCATTAAAACTAATTGGATCCAAAGATAATGAAAGTTTATCATCTATTCTCATAAGCCTTTCAATACTAAGAGGTATCAAAAACATATATCATATACAATAGAGATCTATAATAATCTTGCATATCTAATAATCTTACTAACATGAATGAAGAAATAGAGCGTGAAGAATAATAATGTTACTTATACGATATGAAATATACAATGTCTCATTTTTCTGTTTCACTTTCTTTGAACTTTTTGAGAAAGTTATTTTCTCTTAGTGAATAATAAATTGCATTAGAAAAACTTATTTTATGATAATTGCATTAGAGAAAACCTTTATGGGATTAAAAACTTATATTCAACTATGTCTGATACACCACTATATGAATATATCTCAAGATATCTTTACATGTCAACATATATAGTATCATAGTTAACCCCAAATTGTCTATATGTCCAATAATTAATAATTTGCTTAAGATTGACATAAAACTTAAGACTTTCACATGTATCATGGCAATGCATGTCAATCTATATGATAGAGAAGAAAAATGGTGACAATTAACATATATATAACCAATATGATCATAGTATATCAAAACATAATTATATCAAGAGTAAATATATAATGATCCTTAACTAATAGTGTCAAATGACTTCAATAAACCTATACTATCAAACATGACTTTCAAAAAATGGCTAAGAGAAGTCTTTTAGTTAGAGAATTAGCCAATTTATGCCTAGTCAAAATGTGCTCCACATAAATGTTAAAATTATACGCAAGCTCCTTAAAGGTCAAATACCTAACCTCTAAAGGCTTAGACCATATGATATTCCTATTGTTCTTATTAAACAATATAATAAAAAGATTGTCATTGTTAGTGAGTTTCGAAACTAAATCAACCATAAATAGTTCAAAAATTAAGTTTCTTAACTAAAATATTTATGAAATAACCCTATAGTATGTTATAAACTTTGGAAGCCTAGTCAAGGAAGTCACAAGTGTCCATTTGACACTTTTCAATGAAATGACACCATCTATTAATGTGAAAATGTAACCTGATGTACGTTTCCTATCATTTGAAACATAGTTAAATCTGAATCTATATAAACAATTAGGTCTAAATGCTCAACTTTTATAAAGGTTATCATATAAAACTTTATACTTGAAGATATCTTAAAACTCGTTTGATTGCATTATAGTGATCTTCACCTAGGTTGGATAGATATCTAATAATATTTTAACAATAAATGTAATATCAGGTCTAATACACTCTAAGCATACATCATGCTTCTAATAGAACTTGAATAACGAAAACTCTTCATGGCCACTCTTTACATTTCATTCGTTAGACACTATCAAAAGTAATATCTCTCTATAATAGATTAGTTTTGCATAAGGTTTACAGTTCTCCATATTAAACCATTATAACACCCATTCAAATTATATTCTCTGTAAGATATCTGACAAGTTTTAAGATCTATCTTGGTAAATCTAAATAACAAAGAAGAAAGATGCTTCAATAAGGTGCTTCAAGTCAAAATTCTTGCTTAATTTTATGTAATATGGTCAAGTCATTTAATGCAAGTACAAGAGTACAAAGACAATATTACTCCCCCTTACTATAGAGTACTAACATCTTTTAACTTTAGTCTCCATGAATCCAAATGAGGTGATGACCTCATCAAACTTTAAGTACCATTTTATGTAAGCATATATCAATTTGTATAAATATTTCTTCTATTTATAAACCATATGAATCTTTTCATCATTTCAAAACCCTTTAGGTTACTCATAAACCTTCCCATAAAGATCTCAATCGAGAAAAGTCATTTTAACATCTATCTAATGTAGCTCTATATCATAATGAGCTACTACTTTCATAATCAATCTGAATGTTTTCTTAGAGGATACACGAGAGAAGGTGACATTAAAGTTTATTTCTTCTCTCTGAGCTAAACCTTTGATAATTATATGATTTTAAGTCATTAAACTTTACTTTATTCCTTTTTGTCTAATAAACCCTTTTGAAACAAATAGGTTTATAATTATGAAGTAAATTTATGAGCTTTTGTACATGATTATTCCTCATGGACTGCATCTCATCCCTTGTTGCATCTCACTATAACTCTAAATGAAAACTAGAAATAACATCTGAAAAAGTAACTAGATCTATAATAGGCCATATATATAATCCTTCTCACTCAAATAGACTATATAATTAGATAATATTGAAAATCTCCTCATCCTGTTGGATCTTCTAAACTGTATTAATTAAGATTACACATAAACTTCACTGTGTTCCTATATTAGTTCTTATTCCTATACTAGAATAGCACTAGGTCCAAGAACCACTAACCCTAACTAAGCAGGGGAAGATACGAAATGAAAATTGTATTAACTTTGTTAGCAGCTGAAATGTGAGAAGAACCAAAGCCATCATTGACATTATGTTCCACAAACTTAGATTTTTGTAACTTTACAATTATGGACACTCTATCTCTATAATAAATTCTATAATCTTAAGGATAGTTAGAATAACTTACAAAATAGTAACAAATGGAATGAAGATGCAATTTTGTTTTTAATTATAATTATACATATGTACCTCAATAGGGTAATCTCATATATGAAGATGAGTGAGATTTGATTTGTACACTTTTTAAAGTTCAAAAGGTGTATTTGTTATTAATTTTCTCGACGATCTGTTAATAATATATAAAGTAATCTTTATGGCTTCATCTTAAAAGTAATCTAGAAGATTAGTTATGCTCTATATGCTCATCACATGCTTTAAGTGAGCTACTATTCTATAGGATTTAAGCATTTGGTAAACAAACTCTTTTCTTATCCAAAGACTCGATATATGTCATAATACTCACCTTCAAAATCAAATCTAGCAATCTTAATCAATATTTTTAATTGGTTCTCAAACTCAATGTTAAAGATCTTAAATCTATTAAGAATTTTGGACTTTTTCTTTGATTAAGAACTTAAAACTATAAAGGGATAATCATCGATGCAATTTAAAAAATATATGGAAATAAATAATGGCCATAAATATTGGTATGAAACATTTCCAGTAAACAAGAACTGTGAGTTGACCTCTTTGCTTTATTTTGGTTATCTTATCCATGCAACGATCAATACATACATCTAAATCATTAGAATCCAAAATTGAAAGAGTATTATCTTGAATCAATCTTTCAACTCTATCTTGAGAGATATGTCCTAATGTTTTATGGTATAAACATACCATTTATCCTTTATTAGAGGTTATTTATAAGAAACATATTCAAAAATATATGAATAAGCATAAATGTCAACAGGAGTCATACACATTCTATAAAATCTTTAAACCATATGATAAGAAAATATTATTACATGTTTTGTATCATAAGATAATACTACATTGGAATTTTTATTACAAAATTATAGCCTTATTTATTCAGATCTATTACAGAGGTCAAGTTCCATTTATAATATAATTTATCAAAGGTTTCAAATTTTTAATCCAAATTCAAACAAATAACTCTAAGAAAGCTAGTGTCAACTTATTCATTATTACCAATCATCATGTTTGACTTTGCTTTGGTTGGATATATATTTAGTTTTAATCCTTGTATTATAGAGGTAACATGATTAGAAGCCCTACTATCTAGCCATCAGGAACCTGATATGGTTATAAAAATATTAGATTTATAAATAATCCAAGCCAAAGAGTATCAAATTCATATTTCCCTTTCACTCTGTACTAGTAAATGATGGAACGAGTGGCTCATCTATATTTATATATTAGCCATCTCGAAAGTGACCTTCACATCCTGCTTTTATTTTTTATAATTGAAACTAGACAAGGTTTCAAATATGAAATTGTTATCATTTATAGAAAAGGAAAATAAATAGTAAACAATGTATATTAATATCACAAACATAAGATAATGTTGATATAAAAGCTATAAACAATATATGTCCTGAACATTTTATCTAATCATAAAAAATTTATGGATTAAATACATAATATATAAATAGAAAATCTTCATATAAAAATCATAATACACAATGTTAAATCTTATGATTCCACCACCTATTATCCTATAGATTACTTAAGTAATAGATATCATCCATTGAATTCCTTTATGCATGTCTCAAAATTTTATGCACATATCAAAATTTTATACTAGGGCAACTCATTTAGGTAAAATAAACAAACATAAAATCAAATTCATCCCCCAACATCTAAGAAAAAAAGTTCAAATACCAACTTGAAAGTCCATATTAGTGACTATATTCTCATTTCCATTCAAACAGTTCTAAGCAAAAAAGGATACACCTATATATTCACATTTTTTTATGGGCATAAACTTATGTTAGACTTACCACTAGATAGTCCAATATCTTGATGCACTTATTTAATGCCATATAATAATGCTGAACAATTCTCAATAGAAAATATCTCAAAAGTGATAAATCAAGGAAAATATAGTAACTTATCAACTATATGAGACAATAAACAAAATCAAGGAAAATATTATTATATTTAGGGGTGTTCCATTGAAGTTCCTCTTCACATTGAAGGAACATTATAAAAGGGTTCCTCCTTTTTGAGAAAAGATTGTACAAAGGTTATTCTTCACCTTGAAAGAAAAATTATGATGGAATTCCAATAAGAGTCTTGGGAGTGGACATAGGCAAGGGTTATTTTTCAAAATACTATAAATTAGTTTGTATTCTCTTTTCCATATCCCCTTTAAATTATTATTCAATCGTTTGATTGATTTATGTTAAGCAATTTTTTTACTCTTATATATATTGATTGTTGTTAAATTGAATCCATTGGTAAGAAAATTTTGTTAAATTTTGCAAATACCCATATTCACCTCCCCCTCCCCCCTCTTGGGTGCCATTAGAGACTAAAACTTGGTATCATGATGGGTTTATTAGGTTATCATTTCAAATGAAATGATAACAAAAGATATAGGTAGCATATTTAAGAGCATGATCATCATCATTCAACTAAAAGGGGAAAACATTAGTAGATCCCCCTTCTTTGATGGAAATGGCTATCTATATTGGAAAACTAGGATAAGATTTTTCTTAATGGCTAAAACTATTGACCTAGGAAAAATAGTTTCAAATGGTCACTTTATATTAATAAAAATTGTAGACAATAAAAAATTTTCCTAAATTAAAGGAAGAATGGGAACCTTATGATAAGAGATTAATTTTCTTGAATATTAAGTGTATAAATAACTTATTTTGTGCATTATTAAGAGATGAATTTAATAGGGCCTATGTATATGAAACGACTCATTATATTTGTCACACTATGAAAATTACACAAGAGAGAATAAATCATTAAAAGAGAGAAAATTGAACACACTAACACACCAATGTGAATTGTTTCAAGTGAAGTATGGTTAAAGTATATCTAGCTTTTACACTAAATTTGTTGATATTATTCATGTTTTCAAAAGTCTTAGAAAGACCTATAGTAATGTTAAAATGTTAAGGAATTTGATTAACTTACTTTTGAAAATGTAGGATTCTATGTGGCAATCATACAAGAAACCAAGGATCTTATGACACTACCATTGGAGGAAATTATTAGATCTTTCCTCACAAACGAAACAAGGTTCAAAAAGAAACAATAATAGACTACACTTCCAAAGAAAAAGGATTAATCATTTAAAGTCTCAAAAGAATAATCAAGAGGCATCTACAAATAGAAGTGATGAAGAAGACCTTTCCTTTATTAATAAAAAATTCAAGAAATTTTTAAAGAGAAGTAATTTCTCTAAACAAATTACTTTAAGGAAGGTAAAGGTGATTTAAAATATAAATTCTCTAAAATTATTTGTTTAAATATAGAAAACCCCCTCATATGAAGTAATAATGCCCTCTACTTAAAGATGATGATGAGTATGAAATAAGTAATAAGAAAAGAGATGAATGACCAATATAAAAAGAAAGCATTTAAATCCTCAACTAGGGATGGCACAAGTGAATTCTAAAATGAGCAATCAAAAGGAAAGATAGCTTATATATGCTTTACTTCTTTAAACTATGATGAGTTAACATCTAACTTTAATTTAAATGATGGTGATAATGATTTGACATATGATAAACTAGTTGAAAGTTTAAAAATCATGAATAAGAAAAGTAAAAAATTAGCTTCCAAACTCAAGGAAGATCCAAAACATTTAGATGTATGCATAAATAATAATGAAAAGATCAAAAGTTGCTTATCATTGAAACATCCAAAAATGTGATCATTGACGACAATCATATATTAGACACATTATAGCATGAAAATGAGACATTGAAAAAGAAGATAAATATTCTCAACTATTTCTTATACACATTCACTAAAGAGAGCGAAAAACGAAAAGAAACATGCTAGGTGTTCAAAATAATTTCAATAATGAGCTTGGAATAGGATCGAACTGTGAAAGTGAAGCCAATTTTAGAATCCATTTCTAAAAGGGAAAATATTTTAATACCAAAAACCGTTGCCTAATATGTCAAATGTGTATGGAGCATCCACATCTAAGCATATTCATTCACATGTCACTTCCACCAGGACTAATTATACAGCAACCATCATGCTTCATATATGGCTCATAATCTTAGCATAGAGTTCAATACTCTCAAAGGAGGAATAGGTATAAATTCTGTAATAACATATAAACCCACTCTCACCTCTTTAAACCGCAAAGTAGAATGCATAAAATTTTCATTTATAGTAGGTATCATACATATAATCATTATAACTCATCTTAACTTAGGAGAACATCAACACCTTTAATATCGAAAGGAAGATACCTTATCATGCATATCATGCATACACACATAGAGTTCCAAGCCGTGCATTTATGCATCATCATCATTCATATAACATGATATGTCATTTTTTTGGTAAGTATGAGCATGTTGATAGATTTTATTTTTCTTTAACAAAGAATGAAAAGCGTTAAAAGTATGGGTTAAAAAGACGGAGCCCAATAATCAAAGAATTAAGCTCATTTTGATATCTAAAATATATTGATTGCTTTATATTTTAAGGATCTTAGAAAAGAAGAGAAAATGATATATAGTAGAGATGGTATTTAATAAATTTACTATTATTGAAGAGTTTATGATTTTCATCTTGATGAATCTAACCTTATTGTATCCAAGGAAGTCTTGAAAATATTGATATAAGATGTTGAGAAATTAGTCATTAAAGAGATCAAGAAAGACCACCAAATACTTTTTAAAAGAACCAATTATTGAACCAAGTAAGGACGATAAGAAAGATGAGATGCCTCCACTGAATTAAAAATTTTAAAAAGAATCATCATCCAAATCATGTCATAAGAAATGCTTAATCAGAGGTAATTATTAGTTCATGCTTTTAATTATCAATTTGAGTATAGTGTTGAATGTTGGATTCTCATTATGAATGGGGAATTGAACACGTATTGGTATATTATGGACTTTAGATTATGTGCAAAATAAGGATATTAAATTAAAACTTATTAACGTACTAAACGAATTAGGCAATAGTTTTAGTAAACCAATGAATGAGGATAATAGTAGAGAATTGGGAATGACTGTATATTATAACATCTCTTTTAATATTCTTGGTATTTCTTGATTGACATCCCCATGATTTATTAAGTGTTCTAATGTTTTAATGTGAATATAAAGGTTGTTCTCAAGTTATCAAGTCAACTATTCAACCAATATCCTAGTATGGTCAACCAATATCCTAAAAATTACCAACTTTTACCTTTTCATTAAGTTTATAAAGAGTTTGGTCGCTCCTTTAGTCGATCACCTATGCATAGTACCAAACCAATGCCTTTTGAGTGGTTAACCAATGTCCTCTTTTTAAAGAAATCTTCTCTTTTCAATGAGTTTCTAAAGATTTTGAAGGCTCCTTTGATTGACCACATATACAGATTGTTTGACCTATATCTTTAAGTGGCATGCCAATGTCCCCCTGTCTAAGAAATTTTTCTTTCAAGTGAGTTTATACATAGACTAGCTATACACGCTGGTCAACAACACCAATCATTAGTTGACCATTATAAGTCTATAGTCAACTAATGTAGTGAGTTAAAGTAAAATCTAGCCTCTTTCTTGATTCTTCAATGTGGCTTCACCTATCATTTCTAAGATAAATAGTCTACCAGTGTAGCAATTTGGTCAACTAGTCTTCATGATCCAAGAGTTTTATTCTTCTTTTTCCCTTTATATTTCATTTATATATTTGTGTTTCAAAAAATCCCAAAAAATCACTATTTTCTTTAGAAAACATTATCCCACATTTCAAGAGAATCAAGTTAGAATTCATCAAATTTAAATTTTTTAATTCTTAGTTTTCAAATTTGAAAATTCTCAAAAATTTTATAAATTGGTTTCTCTTTTCAAATTTATGCTTTTATAGTCAAAATTAAAAATGAGTCAAGGTTGTTACCATTTCAACTATATCGGTACATCTTTTAATTTGTTCAAATTTGACATTTTACATACTTTTATCACTATTTTTCAAAAAATTTTGGACTTTCAAATTTATAAAATTTTTTATAAAATTGGTCATTGGATATTGCAATTATGCTTAAAATTTTATTTACAATTCCAACCCTTATTTTTGTCAAAACTTGCCCTTTTCTCTTTAATTAAACTTTCAATTTACACTTAATATCAAAATTGGTAATTAAAGATTAGACATAATTAAGATTGTTCTATGAAAATTCATCTTTTTAAAAATGTTTTGACTCTTTAAACATTCAATGGCACTCTTCTTTGAGCAAGTTTATCAATCATGATGCATGACCCTTCACATTTTCATTTTTCATATAACTGGTCACTTTTTTAAGATTCCAAAAAGGGATAGAAAGAGTGATGATATTAGACTCAGAGGGAGTAATGACATTTAAGTTAAATTTATGCTATACTTCAGTTCATGTGTGAATATTTCTCTTACAATTAATATTAATATTTATTTTGCTCTTCATATTGAAAAAGAAGGAGATTGTTGAACCAACAAACGTTCTAATCAATGTTTTGATGATAAAAACTACATAACTACTACTAATGAGTTTATTAATTTAATGAAAAGAAATATAAAAATAAAGTCATAAATCTAAGAAGATAGTTTATGAAGTAGATAAAGAGAAGTTGAAGTTTGCAATTATCAAGTGAAGAACAAGTCAAGAACAAAAGAAGATCAAAGAATATTACGGTCATTTTATATTGTGTATTGTTAATTGTAATCTCATTTTATTAATTTGGTAAACTCAAAGGCTCATCATGCATAAATATTTCATCTTTCTTCATTATATGAGTCTTTTCATTCATCAAGAGGTGTTAAATCTTTTGTTTTTAAGAGAAAAGCCTCTTGATCTTTTAAACACTCTTTGGGTGACATTTTGGGAAGTGTTGAAATCACAATTCCATTAAATAAATTTTGAGCATTTAAAATTATTAAAATCATGTTTTTTAGAGGATTGGTCAACCCATATGGGTTAGTGGCTGACCAATATAGGTTAGAGTTATTAAAATTTATGTCCGAAGATTTTGTAGTAATATTGGTTAATATATTGGTTGACCAATATGTCATATCAATAAAATAATATGCCTAGTAGTTGAAAAATGTCTCAACGGCTATTGAATATATGCATGCAATGCACATTGGTTAACTAATATGCTAACTAGTGCTTTTTAATTAGTTGTTGTAATAAATAGTTTTTGACTCCAATTGCTAATAAGGGTCCCAGAAACTATATAAATATATATTTTCTCATTGGTTATTGCATCAAAAGTATTTAGGTGTCTTTCAAACACAATTCTAATTATTTTTCAATCATTAACCATTTATTGTTTCATTTTGTGTGAGTGAGCCTCTTTTGGGTTATCAAGTGATAAAGTAAGATATTTTGATTTGTAAGCTTTAGTTAAGGTATTATCTTATTATACTTAACAGTTCTAAGTGGCATTAAGGTTCTCTTCATAGTGAAGAAAGATTGCAAAAAGGTTCCTCTTTGTTAAGAAAAGATTTGCCTTGAAGAAAAATTATAGTGGAATTCTAAAACGAGTCTTATGAGTGGACATAGATAAGGGTTATTTATCGAATCATTATAAATTGATTTATGTCCTCTCTTCCCTATCCTCTTTAAATTATTATTTAATTTTTTGATTGATTTATATTAAGAAATTTATTTATTCTTGTATATAATAATTATTGTTAGATTATGGCCAGAAAATTTTGTAAACACTCAATTCACCCTGTCTTTTAGATGTCACTAGAGACTAACAATTGCAAAAGTAATACAACTATAAAATTTTAAAAACTTAACTTTATACATCTACAAGACTCCAAAAATGATCTAGAGCAACTTGACGGATAATTTTGTGAAGTCTAAAATTTTTGAGGTTCTTTGTCTTGTTATATAATGTAAAACCCCTAACCTTTTCCTTTCATTGAATACACATTTTTATTTTTGGTGAATATTACTTTTGCTTGAATAGTGGTTTTTGGGGACCCAACCCCGAAAAGAATTGAAAATATCTAGAATAGGTATTAGATTCTAATGATACTAATACGGATAGAAAATAAATCTAATAGGATAGATTTCAGGTGTTCTGAAAGTTTAGAATTAAAATCCCTTTTTGGAAAATAATGGGTATTGATGATTTTAAAACCCTTTCGATTTTTTTTTAAAGCTCCCAATCAATAAGTATTGACCCTAATTAGAGTATTTCATGGTTAATTTGAAGATTGTGGAATATTTTTGGAATTTAATTCGTTAGTAGTTTAATTAAACTGATTGAGGGCAATTTGGTCTTTTATATTGTGTTAGTGGATTAACGAGTCATTAGTGACAAACAATTTGAGATTGACATGTGTAATGCACTAAAGGAGTATAAAAAGAAAAAAGTAAGACAAATTGCTTCATTTAGGGAGAGTTAACTCTGAGAGCAAAAAAAAAAAAGGGAGAGGAGAGAAGCACGGGTGAACTTCAGCCAAAAAGAAGAGGAAGAAGGGGACAGATGATTTTTCTTGGATTTTGATGGTCATTTGGAGAAATATTGACCAAGTCTTACTATTCATCAAATACCCAAGAGATTGAAAGACGAAGTGGTAAGTTTTCCTAGCTTAAGTTGTTAGTTTTGAAGGTTTTTGCATGGGATGGATTTATTTGAAATTAATGTTAGTTTTTGACAAGCCATGGAGTATAGAATAAGCTTAGAAGCATTTAAGGGTTGAAAATAAGAAAGTGACCTAAAAGATTAAGCTTTAAAGAATCAGCCATGGCTAGGGTTTTCAATGTGATACAACATCAACAACAACAACATCCAGTAGAAATCTCACTGAGGCAAAATGTCGAGGGAGGTCTAGTAGTATGCAGACTTACCCCTAAGTAGTAGAGAAACTATTTCCAAATGACTTACATAAAAAAATAGAACTAAAACAAAAAATAATAATAAAACAATAAAATAAAATAAAATAATAATAGTAATGAAAAATACTAATTAAAAATGATAATAAAAATATATAATAAAATGGTTGAGAAAATTTAAAATAATAATAATAATAGATAAAATAAGTAGTAATAATATATAATAAAGTAAAATAAAAATAATAACTAAAAGATATATATATATAATTATAAAAACACGGATAATAATAATAATAATAACAACAAGAAAATTAATAATAGTAATAATATTAGTGGTAATCATAAAGATGATGATGATGATAATGACGACGACGATGATGATCATAATAGTAGTAGTAGTAGTAGTAGTAGTAGTAGTAGTAGCAGCAGCAGCAGCAGCAGTAGTAGTAGTAGTAGTAGTAGTAGTAATAACACCAATAAGTAATTACCTGTCAGGCTAACTACAAGAGACAAGAGTTAAAAGATTAAAGAGGACTGTCAAGATCTCTTTACGAGGGATCCTTTACTTGATTCCTATCACGCCAAAGTTTTCTATTGTGGGTCATGTCCTCAGTAAGTTTCAACACTGCCATATCATTTTTAATCACCTCCCCACAATTATTCTTAGGCCTCCCTATTTTCCTCTTACAGTCTCCAAGTACGATCCTTTTGCATCTTCTAACTAGAGAGTCCAAGTGTCTCCTCTTAATATGAACAAACCAACTAAGCCTTCTCTTTCTTAATTTTGTCCATAATTTTAGCAACCTTCAATTTATCCATCACCGTTACATTCCTGGCCTTATCCCTTTTAGTGTGATATGATCCAAATTTCTATTTTGATTTTTTTATGATGTTCATAACATAATTTTGATAGTAATTAAGAAAAAAATGAAAAAAAATTGATTTGGAGTTGGTTTTAAATGTTAGAAATTAAATGGAATTGAATTGGAAAATTTTAATATAAAATATGTTAAGTTTAGCCTTAAGGGCATTTTTGGTATAAAAGTATGGTTATGATATAATGACCATGTGAATGTGATTACGTATGGTCGTTAATTGTATTTGTGGTATTGGAATGATTAAATGAAATGTTATGTTATTATTTGGAAAAAAATTAGTATATAATGAAGTTGAAATGGTTATGGTCTAAATAATTTGGAATTTTAAGGTTGCTATTGTGAACAATCAAATGGAAAATGTTCGCCTTTATAGTATTACAAATTTGACCAAATGGTAAATTAATTGGTTCAGATAGTGTTTTGAAGAAATTGATAAGTTAGAATGCGTAAAAGATGTTGTTTAGGTCATTTTCGAAGTTAGATTTTGAAACAGAGAACAATAGATCAGCTTATAGAAGTTAAAAGAGAAATACGATTAGTGTACATGTTACACGATTAAACACTAATGTCAAATTCGGTTAAACTGAAGTTATAGTTTTAATGCCTTACTTTTGAATTTCGAAATAAATGCCTAAGAAAAATATGATTATGTAGGTAAAGGAGAAGCACAGAACTCATAAGTGTGCTCAGTGATAAATTGCAAACCAGTGAGTGTATTTTAAATTGGTTTTATGAAAATAGTTCCTATTTTGTCATGAAGTGAATATTTTTGTTGAGTTTCATGTGAATAATACAATACAAGAGTATATTGCTAGTACAAGTTTATGGTTTAGCAAAATATGAGTTTTAGTTTGAAAGTTAAATTTTGTATAAATTGAATTTACATTGAAATGATATTATTTGCTGATAAAGGGGAAATGAATTTTTAGCTTATGGTACACCGATAGGTTTTATACATGTTATTATATTGGTCAGAATATTCCAATCGTGTATGGAAATGTTTGGGGGCAGCAGTTACTAATAGTTGGTGGTATTGTGTTTGTCATTATTCCAATGAGTCACCCTCTACACGTATGGAGTATATATAGTGCAAACTAAAATTTTTACAAGTAATGTATAACCAACTCCATAACTACCGATATATCGCAGTTAACCTAGTGTGGGCAAGTGATATAGAACCAACTCAGTAACTAATAGTTAGCCAGTTGTGGGTAAGCAATGGAGACGTAGTTCTGTGACTTTATGCCTAAGGGTACCGTGTGGCAAAGAAGTTAGTGGTGGTCTTTGTCGTGTAAGAAAATTCACGAAAATAATAATGTCACCATTATTTATTTTAAATGTAAATTGAGAAATTTGATTTCAGGAATAAGGTCACCATTATTTATTTTAAACATAAATTGAGAAATTTGATTTCAGGAACCTTATATGTTTTATATTGGTATTGTATAGTACAAAATGAAATGAATTTATTTTAGGGAGGTTTAAGTTGTTAAATATGATTTGAATAGAAAATCTAGCACCCATTGAGCTCATTTAGCTTACACTCTATTTTTTTCTAAAAATAAAACCTCCCAAGTGCATATTCAGGGGCTTCAACAGCAGGGTACCCACCTCACTAGTAGTTAGCTTGATTAAGAGTTGTTATGTATACATTTTTTCCTTGTAATTACTTTTTGAGAGCTATTACATATCCATGAATATGTTTGAAATGTATTTTTATGTGAAGAAGGCTTATATATAAATGTTTTTAAATTAAATATATATATTTTAGCCTTTTTAAAATCAATTGATGTAATTGTTTGATATTGCTTGTGAATAGACTTGAACTCCAAAATTTGTAATAGAGAATTTAGCCTAAATACATAAGTATTTTAAAATTTTACAAGGACTTTGAAAATTTTGGGGATATTAAAATGCAATCATTATGCTGCCGAAGCTTCTAATAAAATTATTTAAAAAATCTTCATTGTTTACATTTACTAATGTTGAGTTAAAGCTTTCCAATAAAAAGGCGATAGGCTTGGCTCTACGGGAACTTTCTAGTGAGGTGCCAGGCAAGCTGCCTAGTCATTTCAAGATAAGGGACTATCAGTGTTGGTATCAGAGCCCAGTTTAAAACATGGTTGCCACCTTTTTGTTTAATGAATTTACATAATGTTTTTACATTATTTCAAAAGTGAGGTGACCAATACAATGTTGTTATTTATATGAATATGGTTTCTGAAATTGAAAGTGTTACACATTTTTTGTCGAATACACAACACGATTCACAAATGAGGTTGTGTACATCCCAGGAGAGCCATTCCAATGGCTCCTACACTTGAGGCACTCCAGCATGGGAGGATGACCACATGCCTTACTCGGTAAGTGCCTCGATGAACCAGACATATTTCAAATTGTCAAGGCTGGTAGAATCGGTCAAGGTGAACTCTAGTGTAGGACAGATGACTCAGATACTCGCCACCACGATACAATAGCCATACAAGAATGTGAAAGCTTCAGGATGTTCGATCGATCACGTCTATAAATTAGGAGCGAAGACTTTTGACATAAGTGGAGATCCTGAGAATGCACTCACATGTTTAGACTGGGTTACAAATATATATAGAGTTGTGGGATGCACAAATGAGTAGAGAGTTGTGCTTTCCACCTTCCTCCTTGAGGACAAGGTGAAGGATTGGTGGGAGGCCATTAAGAGATGACAGTCAAATGGGGTGTTATGGGTAGAGATTTTAGAGAGAGTTCACCAACAGGTTCTACCCACAGAGTTATAAGGATGCTAGGGTAGAGAAATTTTTCTGTCTAAAGCAAGGTTCGATGTCATTGACTGATTTGAGAAGAAATTTTTGAAACTTGCCAAAAATGTTTTGTTTATATTTGACAATAAAGAGAAAAAGTGCAAGAGGCTTGCTCCAAGCTTGAGTCCTAAATTACAGATCCATCTGTCTTTGGCTTCGCAGACACACTGCGGTGAATTAGTTAAAGCTGTAACAAAAATGGAGAGAAATGTGACAACAATTACTCAGAGTTCAAAATCAAAATAGAAGCACAGTGCACCAACTAGCTCATCCCAAGGTTTAGCAAAGAAAAGTAAATCAAGATAGACAAGCAGCAAGAGGTTTAGTAGAGGAGGATCATTCAGCTAGGCATCTTTTAGGTCATCCACTAGGCCCAGAGACCCCTGCGACATTAAGACCCCAATGCCAGAGTGTACTACTTAAGTAAAATACATTTGGGTGAGTGTTGGTTGAATAGGATGGGTTGCTTCCACTGTGGTTAGGAGGGCCATTTTATCAAAAATTGTCCACAGTTAGTCACCGTAGAGGTCGGTGGTTTAATCTTCAGCACCTTCACAAGCTAGAGGGGGTTATGGACAAGGCATTCAGGGTTATCAGTCTAAATGAGTTTTGCTACATCCAACAGACTTTCTTAGGATAAGGGAGTAACCCCCATAGGACAGGCAGGTAGATTCCACACACAGGCTTGAGTTTTCGTAGTCACCCAGCAAAAGGTTGATGCCACACTAATTGTAGTCACCAGGATGATTTATGTCTTTGAACAAGATGCATATGCTTTAGTAGATCTCAGTGCTATACATTCTTTTATGTTTATAAATTTTTCTACAAAATTGAATGTTGGGCCTTATTTATTAGACGTTGGAATAGTAGTTTCCAACCCAACTGGAAACTCAATCTTCCTTGAAAGAGTTTCTGTAGATAGTAGATAGTAATCGAGGGTATGGAGTTTCCGACAAGCTTGATCATATTGGATATCTAGGATTTTGATGTTATTCTTAGAATAGATTGGTTAACCACATATCACAGTAGTGGATTGTTTTAGAAATGAGGTTAGGCTGATTCGATTAAGGAAACCAAAGGTGAAATTTCGTCGGATACGGAAAGTTCTTCCCACTAGTATAGTGACCACCATGGTAGCTAATAAAATGCTCCGTAAAGGATGCCAGGGATATCTAGCTTACATGATTGAACAAGGTAATGAGGAGGTTCAATAAAGACATATTCCGGTGGTCAGAGAGTTTCCTACATGTTTCCAAAGAATCTTCCAGGATTAACACCAAATAGGTTAATAAAGTTTGAGATAGATTTAACTGTAGAAACCCAACTAATTTTAATTGCTCCATACAGAATGGCTCCAACAAAGTTAAAGGAATTGAAAGTGCAAATGAAGGAGTTGTTAGATAAGGGTTTCTTAATATCTAGCACTTCTCCATAGGGGCTCCATTCCTTTTTGTTAAAAATAAGGATGGGGATTTGAGGTCATGTATTGACCATAGAAAGTTAAACAAAGTGACAGTTCATAACTAATATCTGCGCCTAAGGATTGATGATTTATTTGATCCACTACAAAGATGCAAAGTGTATTCGAAGATTGATCTAAGATCAAGTTATTATCAGTTGAAAGCCTGCAGCAAGGATATTCCAAAAACGACCTGTATGATTAGATACGGACATTATGAATTCTTAGTTATGCCCTTTGGATTAACGAATGCTCCAGCTTCTTTTATGGACTTGAAGAATAGGGTGTTTCAAAAGTACCTAGATAAGTTTGTGATCATTTTTATTGATGACATAATGGTGTACTTAGGCAGTTATAAGAAGCACATAAAACACCTTCAGATAGCATTACAGACCTTACGAGAGAACCAGTCAGTTTTGGCTAATCAAGGTTGCTTTCTTGGGTCATGTCATCTCGAATAAAGGACTTAGTGTGGATCCTAAAAGATTAAAGTTGTTGCTAATTGAGACCTCCCACCATTGTCACAGAAGTTAAGAGCCTCCTTGGATTGGTAGGATGTTATAGGATATTCATTAAAGGATTTTCCAGCATAGAAACCCTACTGAACAATTTAATACGAAAAGAGTAGAAGTTTGAGTGGTTAGATTCCTATCAGTGAAGATTTGATGAATTGAAAGAAAGACTGACGACAGGTCCTGTACTCACATTACTAACGGAGACTGATGAGTTTGTAGTGTATAATAATGCCTTAAGAAAGGGGTTAGGGTTTGTTCTCAAGCAAAATGATAAGGTTGTAGCCTATGCTTCTAAGAAGTTGAAGAAGCATGAGTAGAAATACCCCATCTACAATTTAGAGTTAGCAGTAGTACGTTTTGCATTAAGAATTTGAAGGCATTACTAATATGGCATTGCCTGTAGGATTTTCACATATCACAAGAGTCTGCAATATTTGGTCACTCAGAAGGAACTAAACATAAGGCAGAGGAGATGGTTGGAGTTAATAAAAGATTATGATTGTACGATAGAATATCACCCTGGAAAACACAATGTAATGGTTGATGCCTTAACTGAAAACTATATACCTTCCACTTTTCGTGGAAATGAGATCTTTAGGAGTGAGATTGGATATGGTAGACTTAGGGGCATTAATTTCTACCTTTCATGTTTGCCTCATTTTGATGGTTCAGGTTAAAGAAAGACACAAATAAAATCCATAGTTGATGAAGTTGAAGACTGAAGTTGAGACTGGGCAAAGAATATATCATACAGTTAAGGAAGATGGTACAGTGATAAAGGGGCAACGGTTATATGTACCGGATATAGGAGACCTAAAGAAAGATATCTTAGAGAAAGATCACTCTTCATCTTATGTTATGCATCCGAGTAGCACAAAAATGTACCACACTCTCAAAGAACACTATTAATGGAGAGGGATGAAGAAGGAAATAATAAAGTTCATTTCTAAGTGTCTAACTTGTCAATAGGTAAAAGCAGAACTCAAAAGACTACGAGATTAATGCAGCCCCTCCCTATTCGAGAATGGAAGTGGGAGAAGATTACTATGGACTTCGTAGTAGGACTTCCAAGGAGTCAAAGGGGGCACAATGTTATATGGGTGATAATAGACAGGTTAACAAAGTCCTCACATTTCCTCCCAACTAAGAATGATTATCCCTTAAATAAATTAGCCCAACTTTATGTAGATGAGATAGTGAGACTCCACATTATGTTGATTTCTATTGTCTCAAACCATAAACTTAGGTTTAGATCAAGATTTTGGCCTAGCTTACAAAGAGCCTTAAGTACATTCGAAGTTTAGCACTGTCTTTCAACCTCAAGCAGGTGGAGAATCAGAGAGGACTATCTAGACATTTGAGGATATGCTTTGGTCCTATGTCATGGAGTTTAAGGGGAGTTGGGACATGCACCTATCATTAATAGAATTTGTATACAATAATAGTTATCAAGCCAGCATTGGCATGGCCCCTTATGAGACACTTTATGGAAGAAAATATAGAGCTCCAATAGGTTGGGATAAGGTAAGTGAGAGGAAATTGATAGGTCCCAAACTTGTACTGGTGACAATAGATAAAATTCAAGTTAATTAGAACAGATTAAAGATAGCCTAGGATAGGCAGAAAAGCTATATGGATAATCATCATAGGGATCTTGAATTTGAAATTAGAGATAGAGTAGTTATCAAGATTTCCCCTTGGAAAAGTGTACTTAGGTTTGGGAAACACGTTAAGCTAAGTTCGTGTTACATGGGACTGTATGAGATCAAAGAAAGAATTGGGTCAATGGCATATCAATTGAAGCCATTAGATGAGCTCACAAGGATTCACAATGTCTTCTATGTATCCATGCTTCTCAAGTACCTAACGGACCCTTCGCATGTAATCATAAAATAACTAGTGAACTTAACGGAAGATTTGACTTTTAAGGAGGAACCAGTACAGATCCTCTACTATTGAGAAACAAGTTCAGCATAGTAAGATCATTCATTTGGTTAAGGTACTATAGAGAAATCACACGATAGAGGAAGCTATATAGAAGCCTGAGTAGTAGATGCATACAGTGTATCCCCACCTATTTTAAACATGTATGTTTAGTTAAATTTCAAGGATGAAATTTTTATAATGAGGGGTGATTGTAAAACCCCAAACCTTTTCCTTTCATTAAATAAAATCTTTTATTTTTGGTGAATAATATTTCTGCTTAAATAGATATTTTAGGGGACCCAACCTTGAAAAGAATTGAAAATATCCAAAATAGGTATTAGAGTCTAAAGATACTAAGATAGATAGAAAGTAAATCCGATCAGATGGATTTCAAGAGTTCTGAAAGTTTAAGATTAAAATGCCCTTTTTGGAAAATAATGAGCATTGATGATTTTTAAACCCATTTGAAATTTTTTTAAGGCACCCAATCAATAAGTATTGACCCTAATTAGAGCATTTCATGGTCAATTTGACGGTAAGACAATTGTGGAATATTTTTATAATTTAATTCTGTTAGTAGGTGAATTAAAATCATTAAGGGCAATTTGGTATTTTTACAGGGTGTTAGTCGATTAATGAGTCATGAGTGATGAAAAATTTGAGAGTTACATTTGTAATGCAATAATGAAGTACAAAAAGAAAAAATGAAGGAAAATTGCTTCACTTGGGGAGAGTTAACCGTGAGAGCAAAAATAAAAAGGGGAAGAAGAGAAGCAAAGGTGAACGTTGGCCAAGGAGAAGAGGCAAAAGGGGGCAGCCAATTTTTCATGGATTTTGATGGTGATTTGGGGAAATCTTGTTCAAGTCTCAGAATTCATCAAATACCTAAGAGATTGAAAGATAAAGTGGTAAGTTTTCCTAGCTTAATGTTGGGCCCCAAAATTTTTTATATATTTATTAAGCATGATTTGAATAAATTTTGTGGTCTTGCTAGATAAACCATTTTATTTGGAGTTTAATTATTATGCCAAAGCTAGAATTAAATTAGTGTATGATTTAGGGTATAAGATTA
>JAOSBN010000002.1:27865545-27894026 GCA_027563595.1 Erythroxylum suave | reverse complement strand
GATTAACCATGTTTAATGATAGTTAGAAGGGAAAATGAAGTTGAATGTGTGTGGGGAGTTGTTAATGAATGGTGTATAAGAATGCTTTAATCTTTTAGGGTAATTATCAAAGATAGATTATGATGTATTTGTGAATGATTTTGGGTTAAAATGGAGTGGAGAATGAAGTAGAAATGAAGGTTGAGGTTTAGGGTGTTGGTTGTAGATGTTGGAAGTGAAATAGCTAGAAAAATGAAGTGCTGCGTATGTTTCTCTCAAGGTTCGCTGTGGCCAACTCTTCTTGGTTCGCCGTAGCCAACTTGATGGATAAAGTCACCGCAGCCAACCCAGGAAAATTCGCTAAGGCGAATTTCAACGTTTTAGGCGAATTTTTCCTTTCTAGAAAAGTTCGCCGCGGCGAACTTTTTAGCACCGAACATGCTTTGGTATTTTAAACATAACTTTTTGTGTAGTTATCCAAATAGAGTGATTTTTAATTTGTATTAAACTAAAGACATAGAGCTACAAGTTTTATGAGAAAAAAAGCTTAAATTAGGTCTTTAAGGATGTCAAATTTTGGAAGGAAGTGAAGTATATAATATTGTTTTAGTTAAGAATAGTCCCAATAGGTTTGGAGTACAACTTTCGGATTACTGAACCAAATTGAATAATTTTGGTGTTGTTAGAAACCTAAGATAATGGGGGAAATCTTTCTAGAAGAAAGTATTAGCAAATTTTTTCTTTTACCTGATCATAACGATCGTGGAAAAATAGGCCCGAAAGTCTAGGTTTGAAAGGATTATAGTTCAATTTTAGCTTCTTGATTTCTGAAGCCTTATGAATTTCCTTTGAATGTTATTTGAATGAGAACTTGGTTTGTTATAGGAAACCAAGAAAGCCTGATCCAAGAGCAAGAGGAAAGACAACATTGAACTTGGATTGTCAAGCGAAATTAGGTGGGTAATTTGTTTATAGTTATTGTGTGGTTGGGCAAATTCTTGCATATATGTGTGTATGTACAACTTGCTTGATATTGAATTATGTGATTGTTGAAAATGTGTGTGATATATGAATCTTGATCAAGTTATGCCATTGAAACATGTCATGGCATTTTATTTGAATGAAAAGATAGACAAGCATGAAAGTATGAGCATATGATCAAATGAATATGTGCTTTCGTTTGGGCAAGAGTGGAACCATTCTGTTCGTCACGTCCATGTTGACAAGAGCCTTCTCCAGACTGCCTGCTTATGGCATATGAGCTCCGAAAAAAGACTCATTCTATTCATGGTGTAAACTTCGGTTTCTCCATTCTGATTCCATGGAACCCTCGAGCCATTTATTTGTATACTTCATCTTTGAATTGTCAAGTATGATGCATTTGAATGTTATGTGTTATGCATTAACTTGCTTAATTAAGTTCTTGAACTTTATTGGTCAATGATGAAATTGCTAGAATAGAATTGAGAATACTTGAATTGCTTCGTACATATACTTATATATGCTTGAATTTGTGCTAGTTACCGATGGCTATAAATATATTAGCCACTGAGCTATGTAGCTCAACCCATTATTTTCCCTCCTCAGGTGCAGAACAAGTCGACTGTTGAATTTTGCAAGGCATCGAAAACTCCACGATAGTTAGAGACTTTTGTACTAGGTTAGTAACTATTTTGGATAGCTTTATAGGCATATCAACATTGAGCATCACTTTGTATTTTGTATTAAGCTTTGATATGTATGATGTTTTGTAAGTAAAGTTTGTTCGAACTTTTGGATTAGTAATGAAATGAAGAATTGAAGTTTCTTGTGCATGATTACGTTTAGCTTGTGATTAAGTTTGGAAGGTCCGATTTGAATGTATATGTTTGTCTTGAGTGTTTGAACACTGGAATTGGATTTTGAATTCTGAGGGTTTCGCCGTGGCGAAGGTAGAGGTTTGCCGTGGCGAAGCTTTCTGAAGCGACCTCGCTGCGGCGAAAAGAAAAGTTTGCCACGGCGAACTCTCCTTTGCTGCCACGTTGAGATTTATTTATGATTACAATACTTACACCTGTCTTTCACACCACCCTCACGCGACGGTCCTAAATGGTTACCGTGGGTTTCGTTTTGAGACCCGGGCCAAATATTCTTTTGGTATCCGAACCGATAGTTGGACTCCGGAAACGGGTCCAACACTTAAGTTGTTAGTTTTGTGGGTTTTTGTGTGAGATGGATTTATTTGAAATCAATGGTGTTTTTTGACGAGCCATGGAGTAGATAATAAGCTTGGAAGCATTTAATATTTGAAAACAAGAAATTAACCTAAGAGATTAAGCTTGAAAAATCTGTCATGGCTAGGGTTTTTAGTGTGATACGATCCAAAATTTTATTTTGATTATTCATAACATGATTTTGATGCTAATGAAGTAAAGAAATGAAACAATAATTGATTTGGAATTGGTTTTAAGTGTTAGAAAACAAATGGAATTGAATTGGAAAAGTTTTTTAATGTATGGTTATGATGTAATGATAATGTGAATGTGATTAAGGATGGTCATAAAGTGTATTTACGACATTAGAATTATTAAATAAAGTGTTATATTATTATTTGGAAAAAAAATTAGTATATCGAGTGTATGTCGAAAGTAATGAAGTTGAAATGATTATGGGTTAAATAAGCTGGAATTTTAAGGTTGTTATTAAGAAATATCAAATGAAAAAGTTAGCATTGATAATGTTACATATTCGGCTATACGGTGAATTACTTGGGTGAGATAGTGTTTGGAAGAAATTGATAAGTTAGAATAGGTAAAAAGATGGTAGTTAGGTCATTTTCAAAGTTAGATTTTAAAACGAAGAACAATATATTAGCTTACAAAAGTTAAAGCGGAAATACGATTAGCGTACATGTTATACAATTAAACACTAATCTCGAATTCGGTTAAACCTAATATATAATTTTAATGCCTGAGTTCCGAATTTGGAAATAAATGCCTAAGTGAAATGCGATTTGTGTAGGTAAAGGAAAAACACAGAATGCGTGAGTGTGCTTGGCAATAAATTGAAAAACAGTAAGTGTATTTTAAATTTATTTTATAAAAATGGTTTATGTTTTATCATAAAGTAAGTATTTATGTTGAGTTTCATGTGAATGATATGTTACAAGAAAATATTGCTAGTACAAGTTTATGATTTAAAAATGTATGAATTTTAGTTTGAAAGTTAAATTTCATATGATTTGAATTTACATTTAAATGATGTTATTTAATGATAAACATGAAATGAATTTTTAACCTATTGTACACCGTTAGGTTTTATACACGTTATTATACCAGTCAAAATATTTCGATCATGTTTGGCAGTGTCTAAGGGGGCATCAGTTACTAACAGTGGCTGGTATTGTGTCTATCAATAGTCCAATGAGTCGCCATCTGCATGTATGGAGTATATATAGTGCAAGCTAATATTGCTACGGGTAAGTGATGCAAAACCAACTTTGTAACTACCGGTATATAGCGGTTAACCTAGCGAGGATAAACGATGTAGAACTAACTCCGTAACTAATGATTAACTAGTCATGGGTAAGCAATGCAGAACTAGCTTCATGACTTTATGTTTAAAGGTATCGTGTGGAAAAGAAGTTAGTAGTGGGTTATATCATGTAGGAAAATTCATGAAAATAATAATGCCTCCATTATTTACTTTAAAAATAAAATGAGAAATTTGATTTCAAGAAACATATATGTTTGATATTGGTATTGTATAATATGAAATGAAATGAATTTGTTTTAGTGAGGTTTAAGTAATTAAATATGATTTGAATAGAAAATTTAGCACTTATTGAGTTGTGTAGGCATTTTTGCCTTGTAATTAATTTTTGAAGGTTGTTGCATATCCATAAATATGTTTGAAATGTATTTTTGTGTAAAGAAGGCTTGTATATAAATGTTTTTAAATTAAATGCATGAACATGTTTTATACTTTCTAACATCAATTGATCTCATTGTTTGAGAATCCTTGTGAGTAGACTTGAAGTCCAAAATTTATAGTGGAGAATATGATGTGAATATAGAAGTGTTTTGAACTTTAACAAACTTTGAAAATTTTGGACATGTCAATATGTAGTCGCTATATTGCTGAAATTTTTAACAAAATGATTTAAGAAAAAAATCCACTATTTACATTTATTAATGTTAAGTTAAAGTTTTCCGATAAAAAGGGTAATAGGCTTAACTTCACAGAAACTTTCTAGTTGGATTAAATAATGACTAGAGGGCGCTTGTGGAGTGCCGAGCGGGCCACCTAATAGTTTTAAGATAAGGGCCTACCATATAATGACGTCAGTATGCTGACATCAATATATACGTGTTAATTGCCACACATTTAGCTAGATGTGTATGGAACATATAACCCGTGTTTATGTACAATAACGTACATGAACCAGATAAGTGTGAATTGCATCATGTTTTAGGGCTTAGTTTGATATGTATTTAATTGTTAATTCAATCCTTTAGTATGTGTTTAGTTTAGAATTGTGTTAGTTTGTAAATTATTTATGTTTTATGGGTTAGTACAAGTCTTTAAGCTTAGTTATTATGTTTTTTAGGTGCCTTGATGTGTTTGTTAGTATTTCAAGGTCAACATCGAAGAATGGAAAAGTTTTGGAGATATTTGTGCCTAAACAACGACCTATGATCATGGTATAACAGGGCACCATCGTGGCTTATGACAAGAAGATGTGTAGACACTTAAAAACGTCAAGTTTCGAGGAATTTTTTAGACCTTTTGGACCCTAGAAAAATGTTAGGGCTACTCAGAACACAAAAGGTACTTAAAGAATAAGAAAAGAGGCCGAAGGAGCTCTGGCATCAACCACTTTTGGGAGAAACCCTAGAGTGAATTATCGAGAGATAGAGAAAGAGAAGAAGGAAGAGAGAAGAGGAGAAGAAGTTGACTTAACATGCTTCCCAGATCAGGAGTTTCTGTTCAATTTCGTATTTCCTATTATTTTCAATTTTATTATGGTATAGAATTGGAATAATAGTTGATGATAGGATTTTTGGATGTTGATGATATTCTAAACTCACCTTTAAGGTTTCATCTTTGATTTAATGAAATTTGATTTTTTACGTTTTACTATATTTATTGTGATTTAATTTCCAAAATTGCATAATTCGATGATAAACTCAGAGGATGAATCAAATCAAAGATAATTAAATTTAGCTAATGAGAGTTAGGTGATTTAATAGAACAAGAATTAAATCAAATCGGTAAATTGTGCAAAGCAAGATTTTGCATAGGTTTTCGATAGTTTATTAAACAACTGCAAATATAATTAGGGTTTTGGTTAGGTTGGTAATTGAGAAATTGCAACTTTCATAATCTAATTAGGGTTTATAAATTAGGGTTAATGATTATAGCTCAAGAAAGAGCAATTAACCCTAGGATCGTCTAGAACCAATAATTCAATAATTCATAATCGATTAAGTTAGTGTTAAAGGTAGGTAAATTTTCCTTTCTCTCAAGTGGTAGTTCCTTAGGTTCATTCTTGAGTGTGTGTTGCAATTGCTAAATTGTTAATATTTTCGTGATTGATTTTTAAATTGATTTAATTAATTGAATTAAATTCTTGTTTTAGTTTTGTTACATTTTGAATTTCTACGATTTATTTTGGCCTTAGATTTTAAGATTAGATTATCCCTTCTCATGGAATCTATACCTTAGGTACTACACGAACGACTCGTGCCCTTTTGGATTATTGATGTTAACTAATTAAAAATTAAAACTTACACACATCAAAATAACCCGATCAAGACCTCAATTAGTGTGAGTTTCACACTCACTATGCATATTGATATGCTTGGCACCTAATGAGGTTTATTGAGAACGTGCTAAATGTGTATGTATATGCCCTCACTTTTATGGCATGTTGATGTGTGATATAGATATAAACAAAAAACAAAGCAATTATAAAGGAAATCACTAAGGCAATTGCATATATTGTTTCCTATAGTATAATTTAAGTGAGTGTAATTGTTGATCCCACAAGGACCATAATAACTATTAGTGCTAATCATCTTCCTATTATCTGATCTTATAAAATAAGAATAATTGAAACAACAAAAATTAGTGAAACTTAATTAATAAATGAGATAACTAATTAAGGCGATGGATAAAAATTAAATAACGAGCAAATAAATATGATCTAGATTAAGAATCCCCCTAGAATGTTTCCTATACTTGAATTTATCGTGGTTGAAAAATGAATTGCACTTACTTGGACAAATAAGAATTACAAAGTTAAAACTATATTCTTTCTCAAGATATGTGACCCTTATCCTTAATTTGATTACCTGAAATCTCTTTCTAATCAAATCCTCTATGAATGCATTAATTAGTTTTATGAATTCCTATTGTATGTTTTACCTTAACCCAGGAGATTTATATGGTCTATCTTTAGGGGTCCAAGCAACTCTTATCATTTATTATACATGTGAATTTTCAATCACTATATAAGAAATTCAATGTTGGATTTAATTTAACACAATAAGCAAACATGAATAATTCTCAAGAAAACTAGAATCTTCATTAAATCAAATAATCTAGGATCAATGTTTTAAAAACTAGACCAGAATGGAGCCAGTTAAAGCAAACGTTTAAGATTTAAAGGTTCAATCAGTATTAAACTGCTATAAAACCGGTGTATAATAAATAAAAAATAAAAATTATAAGCATAAGTAAAAATAAAATATTTTTTCAAATGAAATATACATCAATGTCTATTATCGTATAATGAACTAATAATAAATAAAATATAATAATTCAAGTTAAACCTAAGTCTAATATAAAACTTAAAATAACAATAAAAATCAAAATCAAAATTATAATTATAATTATAATTGCAATTATAATTATAATTGCAATTATAATTATAATTATAATATACACTAAATTACTAATTAATAATTTTTTAAGTATCCTTCTTTAAATATATTTCTTTAAATTTTAAAAATCACTACTTAACACATTTTTTAATTATCCTAAATAAAATTAATTATTTATAATAAATTTTTAGTTAATAATTTTTTAATTTTATTCTTTAAAAGATTAAAAGATTTTTAAAATATTTTAAATCAAATAGGAAGTTTTCAATCATATGGTCAATTATTGATGATGATAAGTGATTAATCTTATTAAATGAAAAAAAATATTAATTATTATTGATCAATAACAACTATAAAAATTAGTCTTAAAGCATTTTATATAGAATATATTTCAACTTGTCTTATGTAGATCCTAAGTCCTATAACTTCACTCTTATCTGATTCGTGCTTAATTCGGTGGAACTGGCCAATTCAATCTGATTTTTATATCATTGTCTAGGATTAATCCCATCTAAATCCATATTACAATTTAATTTTACTCAAAAAAAAAAGATACTATAACAAAAAAGAAAGAACATAAGAAATAAGAACAAGTTCTCGTAGATATTAAGTCTTGATTTAATGAATCTTGATACATATCTTTTCCTTCGCCAAGGTTGCATTCTCCTTGACGTAACATTGAATCTTCTCTAGTCGGCCTATCATCCTCCGTCCTTCACTGGACCCAAAACTTCTCTTTTACTGGTTTTTAGTCCTCCCATATGTCTCTCTCCTTCTCCTCCTTTTTTATTATCCTTTTATTTCAAAAAACCCTAAAATTTTAATAAATATAGGCCTATGTTGATCTTGTATTAATCCGTAGCTACAAAAAGTACTAGTTTTCTTAAACTTTAATTTCAACATAAGTTAGCAATAATGTATCATATTAACCATGTATTATGTTTGTTCCTCTTCTGTTTTGCATTCGAGACTCCTTACTTAGAACATGAGTCTGAAGTTAGAAAATATGGTACCATGTAGGTGTTGCATTAATGAACATATGAACATGTCCGTGTTATGATCTTCATCTGACCAAATTGTCGAAGAATCAAAATACACTGAAGTGGAACATAGGGTTCACATGAAGTTGTTTTTGTACTTCAATCATTCATATGCCAAGTTTTTGAAAAATTACAACGCACCTTTAAACTATATATTTTGAACAAAGTATCATGTAGGTGTTGTATTAGTGAACATATGATCATATTCAACTTATGTTCCTTTAAAATAAATCTAAAACTTCTCTAATGTGGCTCTAACTCAATTCTAACTTTCCCAAATTTACTTTGTCTTCTGCCTATAAATAAAATATAAACTAAATTAAGCAAGAAATCCCATAAAATATTTATAAAAACAAGTTAAATATTCTCAAAATCATGCTAAAATATAGATTAATTAGCACACATGCACACCACGCACCCAATGCGTATTACACATAGAGACCCTGTATGCACCAACTATGATGTGCTTGTATCATACGCACTAGTTAGTTGACCCGCCTTCTGCGTGTTTCTTGCTTCTTGTTCATGCTGTAGGCATTTTCTTATACTTATCCATACAACCGTCAAAAAAAGAGACTTTCGACGGATGTTTTTAATGAATTGTTGTTAGATTTAATGATTTTCCGTTGGAAATTCATCATAAATAGATTTTTCATCCCATTTTCTTGCAATACTCATACAAAATAAAAATTCAAAGGAATATGTATACAATTTATTCAAGAAAAAACATAATAATTTCTTTGATTTCTACATATAGAAAATTTAAAAAAATATTTGTTTGAATTCATGCAATTATGGAACCACTTTGATACCACATGTTAAACATAACTTGAACTTTATTATTGGTCCAAGATTAGCCATAAATTGTACAAAAGGAGATAATGCCAAAATTTCTATATTTTACTATTTATTTTTGCATGAGCAAGATGTTGAAAACTATGAGTAAGCTCCTTGACCTTTGTAATTGTAAATTCCAATTGTCCTCAATGAAAGTTGCTTTAAATGATCAAAGTCCTTCTGCATCTTTCTTAAGGTACATAACTCCTAAGAGAACAAAGAATTCCTTCTGTTTGTGAACTTACTTAAGCGACTATGAGGAGACATAACAACTATTTATAGTAACCTTACTAGGTCTCCCATCACAAGTCACTGAATTTTAGTTTTATGACAATGAAAAAATAAATTAGTATCATTGAATTGTGAAGGCATACGGTAGATAATATGGAAGTTGCAAATATTATAGTAAAATGCATAGTGATTTTAGTATTGGTATAGCACAGTGTTAGTATTTATTAATATTGAGTACCATCTTGAATAATTTTTCTAAAAATTACAAACTAGTTTATCAAATTTGTATAAAAAATTTAGTTTCTTATTGTAATTAATTAAAATTGGAAAATATATTTTAGATTTTTATTCAATAACTTCATTTAATAAATTAAAATAAAAATATTTTATTTTTTAAAATGATATCTAAAATATTTAATCATAAAATTTTTATTTCAATCCTTTAATTTTCTTTCTAATTTACAATTTTAATTTAAAATTTTTTTATATTTCGGATTCCGTTTTTGTCAGTACAAGCTGGAGTTTCGCAATATAGTCCGATACATACAAGGTTTGGACTGTTTTCTAGCTGATCCGATAAGATTAGGACACCATGTTATTTGGTAAATTAATAATAACAATTCTCAAATCATATATCTTCCAAAGGATACAGGAAAGCAATCGCTAATTCAGTTCAGGAAAAAAAAAAGGCAGAAAGAGAGAGAGAGTATTATTTTATTCTGAGTTAAACAGAACTACGAATGCCTGTAAGGTATACCACTTCAGCTTCTAAACCAATAATTGAACTGTCCCAGAAACCAGAGATGTGCTTCAATACATGTGGGGTTCATTTGCGGTTCCGCAAGTTATAAAAGAAGAGACGCGCCCCGAATAAAATAGACCAAATTTCCACCGGCATATATAAACCATCTTTGAAGGAAAACATAAAATACAAAGTCAAAGTCAACCAACGAGTAAAGAGAACAATGACAAAGGTAGGCTTGCAAGGTGTTGCCTGGTGGCCTGCCTTCTGAAAGGTCAACTTGCCGACTTGCCCTTACCAAATACCAATGTCATCTCACTGCATCTATTTAGCCCTTGAGATATATTCTTACCTTATCATTAGCATATATTATTTTAAATTAATATTCAATTTGGCTTGAGTGGATTACGGTATGCAATAAGTTATTATAGTAACATTTTCTTTTTTCTTGTTTGTAATTTTAATATCAAATCGTTGGAAAAAGTTTGGTAGATGTTATACATTTATGGATTGATGATGAGAGCAAGAGTATTTCTACCTATTAATCTAAAAATATGTATTGACAAAAAAATTATAAATGATTATTGCAGGACTAATTAAATCGCATAAACATTGATATATAGTCAAAAAAAAAAGTAATCATACATTTTTGTTCACATAATTAATATGACTCTCTAATCTCTTCATGTAATAATTGTGAAGGATTCGAGCAACAGTCAACCACATAAAAGGTCTATTATTATCTCCTTTAAGTGCATAAAATTTAAATTAACGTTGTTTACAATGCTCGGTTCTCTTTCTTTTAGTAATAATGCAATCTTGGATGAGTACAACATGTTTATGCACGCAAGAAGATCATATACCTTCATCACCAGTATCTTTGTTCACCATTCAATTGGGTCTTGTTTTAATCATTATACCAATGTGGTTGCTATATAAAGTATTATCTCAGAAAACAAGTTTCAAAGAAAATATCAAGTTTAATTCCATAAATTTCATATGACGTTTCCTGCATTATAATTAATTTCGCTTGATGATCATCATTCTTGATTTTAAATACTCATATCACTTTAAAAGTTATTCAAACTAAAGTATAAATTAATTTAATAAAATATTATACTGAATATATATATTAAAATTTTCTAATATTTCTATATTTTATAAATTCAGTGTTAGTGTTAATTTGTTCCTTTTTTATGTTCTTTCTAAAAAAGCTCCATCAACTCATGCAAGGCGTTTTAGAGAAGCGTAGTATCACGTAGCTGGGACACGATGTAGGCCATCATTTTCGGTGTGAACTGTTAACTCATGTGAATGAGAGAGATCCCCTCATGTCTTAAGTTAGCAACCTACTATGGTCCAGAAAAAAAGTGGTGAACAGTAGTTCAAGTTGAGTCTCACGTAGCTGGTGTGAAAGCGATACGCACCTTCTGTTTTAAGCCTGCAATCATGTGACAGTCAACAGCACCGGTTGTCATTCTGGAATGCATGTGTTGGTAAAATAGATTAATCAAAGAATAGATTAGCTGCGTTAATTTGAAAAAGAGGAGAATAATCAACTTAATACGAAAGACTGTGTGTGTGTGTGTGTGAACAGTAACTGTTTGGAGTGGATTAATCCCTACTAATTAATACTACATTATGATATGAGAATGGACAATCCTTAAAAATATAAAAACAAAATCAGATTTCGTCATTACATTTAATTAAGGTTTGCTAATCTTAGATTAATTAGCTTATTTAATTAAATAACGAGTCAAAACAATATATACAATAGTATAAAATATTTGTCTAAGTCAATCATTGATTTCATGATAGAAAGCCAAACTAACAATATCTCGACAATTATGAGAATAGGGTTCACTTGGAAATAAGTTTCTATCTTCACTACTTATGACACAAATAATATTTAGTGTGAAATTATTAAGAAGACAAGCTTTGAAATAACTAATAAAACTGTTTTTTTATAAATAGAAGGTCGTAGGTTTGAAATAGACTCTTTCTAAAAATATATAATAAAAAAAAAGATTACGTACAATTGATATCTCTTCTCCTGCTCTTACAAAACGGGAGTATTTTACATTATGGTTTGTTGACTTTTTTTAATTTGTATAAGTTTATCCCATATCTTAAAAACTATATGTTTGAGGGCATGGATTAAGCCATTGACGTCATTTTTAAAATTTTCAATATAAATTTAACTGTTGATTCCTCCACCTTGTGAATTCTTGGCCTTGATTGTCTTCTACTATTATTAAAACTTATCAAATTTGATTTACGGTTAAAGAAAGGATGAATTCAAGAAACAAGATTATTGCTTTGATACCAAATATTACATAATAATAGTTGTAGATATGGTTGACAATTAGGTTAGGCATGTCTAGGTCGTTGTGGCTTGAGCCCAACCCAAATTTTTATATGTTAAATCTTACTCAAGACTTGATCATGCCTCAAGCCTAGCTCTAATTAATTTTCAAATTAGGCTACAACTCAAAACTCATAGCATACCTAAATCATTCGATATAAACTTGAATCTAAACCTTGATAAACTCAAACCTTTCTTAAGCTTGATCAAGATTTGCCTTAATCAACGCCCAGTCGTCTTATGTCAAACTTGAAAAATATAACCCAAAAAGTTCCACTCCTTTAAAAATAAAATAAAACAAAAGAAATGACAAGAACGTGACCAAAATCTTGCTCAAGACCAGGTTAAATATGGTATAGAAGGTTCTTGATTAAGCTCGAAAACTTCATTGCAGTGACCTAAGAGCTCTTCAAAGGAAAGTAGGAAAATACTAGGAGTCGAGCAGGTGGAGATCGACGGAGGGTGCAAAGACGTGATGGTTGAAGGAATGAATGAAGTTGGAAGAAGCGAGTCTGTTATAAATCAAAACATGCAAATTAAGTACGAGTTCTCTCCCTCCATCGTGTGTTAATAAGATAGAGAAAGAGCAAAAAAAAAAGGGTAAGTAAAGACTATTGAGTGGGATGGGACAGTAAAGATTAATCAGATGCTCACAGTATATTGAAGAAACAACTTTCAAGATCTTATTTTCACTTTTTTACCAAACCATAACCTCCAAGTTGATAGGTTTCCTGTGTGACTACCAGTGGAACAAGGTGGATTTGTGGTTATATACCTAAACACATTGCACGGTGGCGTATGAAGGGAAATTGTAAATAGGGATCAGCTAATGTTCCATTGGTGATATACTCAAACTACATTTAGATCAAAAGATATTCACGAGCTCAGTCGAGAAAGCTTCTCAAGTTATGCTGCATTGAATAGGTTGCGGCTGCACTGGAACACTGAGCTGTCTGATGCTAAGGAATCGCCCAAAAAGGGTTCACTGTCTGTCATTTTCTCTTAACTTGGTGTGCTGTTATGAGATCACCTTTATCAGGAGAGAACCAGAAATATCTGTAATGAAGGATTCTGTTTCTGCATAAAGGCTCATTTTTTTCTTTTTGGGAAAGCAAACTGTTTTTTATTTTGTTTAAGCAGAATGACTAGGTTTTTAGTAATGCAAAAACTTGGCAACTCATCCTCTACTTAAGCAGAGGTGCATGATGGTATGTGAGTTTAATATTGCAAATCTTCACAAAGGATAATTACAAGGCCAAGTTTTCCGTTTTCCAGTGTAATACTTGTTTCTGTTAATACATAGTCCACATGAAATTCATATATTCCTGGGACCGGAAGACATTATATGTTCCTACGGCTGCATTTATTGACCTCACAAGCTATTACAACATCGACTAATTGACAATAATATACACGTATCGTCAATCTGAGAAGGCAGACTAACCCACTGATCCCTCAAGCTTCAGGCTCATCAGCTGGTTCACCTCAGCTCCAAACTCATCAGGAAGCTCGTTGAAGACATCCCGACAAAACCCTGAAATCATAGCAGCCATTGCCTTTTCATAGTCAATTCCCCTTTGCTGAAAGTAAAATAACTGATCTTCACCAATTTTGGAGGTGCTCGCTTCATGTTCAACACGGGCTGTGGGATTCTTAACCTGTTGAAGAGCAGAGATTAAATAGTCAGATACAGCAATTAAACCATTAAGAAATAGCCCAGAAAATGCAGTCCATATTTTTACAGACAGTGTATGAGAGGAAGGGCAAGTTATGCCATAGATATACCAGTGCGATTGGCAAACACACATGATTGAAGTATATACCAATGGGAGTAATCAGACTTTCAAAGTCAGCTTCAAGTGACATAAAAATGAAAGAAACCTCAACCTTTTAGAAGAATTGTTGCGTCTGTTATTTTTGGTGCAGCCTGAAGCAATAAATTGGGATA
Organism: Erythroxylum suave; assembly: GCA_027563595.1. Taxonomy (NCBI): domain Eukaryota; kingdom Viridiplantae; phylum Streptophyta; class Magnoliopsida; order Malpighiales; family Erythroxylaceae; genus Erythroxylum; species Erythroxylum suave. Next base: position 27,880,018 of record JAOSBN010000002.1, on the reverse strand, counting down.
CTAAAGGACAAAGTGGCACTTTGGCCTATATAACTCATATCCCTCGACTATAATATGTATATGCCTACATAATAACCAAACATGTAAAATTATTTTACAAGTTTAGCATCAATTGTCATACAAGGTACTTCCTCTACATAACCTAGTCTACAAGTTATGCTGAAATGATTAAAGTTTGCACCACAACCGTATGAAAAATTTCATTGGAGCTCATCTCCTCAGTGCAGTAGGCTTTTTGACTAACATTTAAGCTATTCTCAAACATCCAATTTAAGCAACTTCAAGTATGAGAATTTGAATCACTAATCATGTAAATAATCTAAACCAAAAATAGAGGACCTTGGCCCTATAAGTTTAAGTCATTGATACACCCTCTTCACATATCCAAAGCAGCCAACCCTTCTTTCTAGAAAATTAAAACACTATTAAGGTGTCATACACACACTAATTCCAAACACTTGATGAATCCACCACATGCCGATATATGAACAATCTTCTTCAAGATATTTTTCATCAGTCCACCCACCCTGGCTTCCTAATGAGCTACGATAGGTGCAACAGATTTACTGATGAGCTATGATAGGTGCAGCAGAAAATAGAACTCAGCCAAGAAATAATAGCAAAAAGTTTTGCCCATATGATATTTAGAAAATAGGATGGCTATCAACTTACAGCAGTTTTTTGGTGATATACTAATAAGATAAATATAGACCATATTCACCTAAACCTTTAAAAACAAATATAGGGGCTACTAGGTGGACAATGATGATTAATAAAAACTAAACAAGAACATTAAGAAAAGAAGTACCTGAATATAAGGATACGTGTTAGCTGCTGCAGTATCACCAATAAGCATTGAATCACACTGTGAGGAGTTCCGAGCATTTTCCGCCTTCGACTGAATTTGAACAAGCCCTCTGTAACAGTTTCTTGAATTCCCAACAGAGATACCCTTTGAAATAATTCGACTCCTTGTGTTCTTTCCCTTGTGTATCATCTTTGTTCCTGTATCTGCTTGCTGATGATTATTTGTCAATGCAACAGAATAAAATTCTCCCACAGTATCATCCCCATCCAGAACAACACTTGGATACTTCCACGTGATTGCAGATCCTGTCTCAACCTGAGTCCAAGATATTTTAGATCTATCCCCTGCACAAAGTCCTCTCTTTGTAACAAAATTATAAATCCCACCCTTACCCTCCTCATCACCAGCATACCAATTCTGTACAGTGGAGTACTTGATCTCTGCCCCTTCTGCACAATACAACTCAACAACAGCAGCATGAAGCTGATTAGTATCATAGGAAGGTGCAGTGCAACCCTCCAAATACTCCACAAAACTACTATCCTCCGCAACAATCAAAGTCCTCTCAAACTGCCCAGTTTCCATAGCATTAATCCTGAAGTATGTAGATATCTGCATAGGGCACTTGGTATCCTTTGGCACATAACAAAACGATCCGTCACTGAACACGGCAGAATTCAAAGCTGCGTAATAATTATCATCAGGAGGTACAACTCTCCCCAAGTATTTCTTGACCAAATTCGGATACTTCTTTATGGCTTCGGATATGGAACAAAAAATCACACCAGCCTTTTCTAAAGTTTCCCGATGTGTAGTAGCTATGGACACACTGTCCAGAACAGCATCAACTGCAACATTGGCTAATCTATTACGTTCATTCAAAGGAACACCCAGTCTATCAAAGTACTTAAGGAGTTCTGGGTCAGCCTCATCGAGACTGTTCAAAACAGGCTTCTTTTTGGGAGCAGAATAGTAGCAAATATCTTGAAAATCAACCGGTGGGTAATGGTTATCAGACCATTTAGGCTCCTTCATGCTTAGGAACCTCTCAAAAGCATTCAATCTAAATTCAAGCATCCAATCAGGTTCCTCTTTAAGCGAAGATATCAATCTAATTGTCTCCTTAGACAGACCTTTGGGAATCGAGAAGGAGTCGATATCCACATTAAACCCAAATTTCTCCTTGTAATCACGGTTTCGGAGAATCTCCCTGATTTTATCATCAGAGCTAGAAGTAGGAGTTACAATTGAAGCTGGATTACCTGAATGATCGGAACTTAAGCTAGTCCTGGATTCGAATCCCACATCCGCTCGAACCTTGACCAAATTACGCGATTTTAAATTTCTGGATGCAAATGGTTTAAGATAAAACGAAAAGGGACGTGAGGGATTTGAGGGTTTCGAGGAATCGGAGATGTGTTGGAGAGAGAAGCGAGAAACGCCGTTGGCTAACAGAGACGCCATGGTTGTGGCTGAAATAGAAAGGCCAAAAGCGCTGACAAGCTGAAGGGAAAAGGGAATATAACATATTGCTTAATGCTTTGTATCGTTAGCCATTCTTGACTTGTGTCACACACACGTAACTACTACGTACGGCGGCAAGTCGGCAATGCACTGACCGGGCTTGGGGCCAGGCAGCCCAGCCTCAGCCCAACTCACCAACCCAGGCCCAAGTTCAAATTCAGCCCAAATTGAACTATTTTTTAAAAATTAAAAATTCAAAAATGATACCGTTTTTTACAAAATAACATTATTTTGCTTATAAATATCAAGCCTTAAACCAAGTAAGCATGAACAACTCGAGTCTAATTGCTACCTTACTCAAACCAGGTTCAGCTTGAGCAACTCAAGCCTAATTGTTATCTCTACTTCTGGGTCCATTCCCCGGTGGAGGCTTAGACTTGCATTGTTAATTGTTTATATCAATTATTAAGAAATGTCACGTGTTCGTCTTTGGTTAAGATAAAAATATTAGCGCTTTAGGAAATAATTTCTATTTAGTTTTTAGAGCAGATATTGTATTTTTATTTATTTAGCTTTTATAATTTTGAGCAGGAATATTTTATTATGGTATGGTTTAAGGGAAAAAAATTATTTAAGAGAAACAATGTATTAATTTTATTAATTGGAAACTTACTAGACATTGACACTACTATTGAAGTATCTAAGCATTAATGTAGTAGTATCATAAAGTTTACTAGTTTTACTAAGATATCCCTGCTCTGATAAGAGAGTGTGCCTTGAGTAACTAGCAACGTTACTCATTTGTGAGCAGAAGGTCATAAGTTCGAGTTACGGAAACAATCTCTTTATAAAAAAATGCAAAAGGAATTATGCGTACATGGATGACCCTCTTCCGACCCTCATAAAGCAGAGAGCGTTGTGCATTAGGGTACATTGTGCTTGTGTTTTATCCCAGCTCTATTAATTGTGTTACGAAATTAGGTAGAATCCAATCTTTGCGAGTAGCAGAATAATAAGGAAATTTTGTTTATAATTTCTTAAAAGTCAAAATCACTTTAAATTTATAACATACTAAAAAATAAAATATAATAAAGTAAAAATTATAATTTGTATTTTATTATAACGCTTGATTCCTTTTTTGTCATTTTCATCAAACTGTTTATGAAACAACTCATTTAAACAACCATAGTCACAAGTATCTAGTCTCTAACAGAATTTATAAAACATGTTAAAAGGAATTCTACAATTGTTGTTAAGAGAGAAAATCAAGAAATTTTAAATCTCTTAAGGCCTAAGCTTATTCATGATAGTTTTGGATATTAGTAATTTAATTAAAAGTAAAATCTAATTTCAAACTTTAATTAGAATTAACCAATTATGTCTAAATAAAATATAATTTCTCATTTAGTCAAAGAATTTCTCAAACTTTAAAATAAAGTCCAAATTGATTAGAAAACATTTCCTCTCTTCAACTCATTCTTTGAGTATAGCCTATTAGATTTGCAAATATATTGACAATAGATATAAACTATAACCCCCAATCGTATTTAGGATTAGATAAATTAAACTTCTTTAATTTATCTCTAATTATCTAATTAAGCAATTTTATATCTATAGATCAAGATTGACATATAACAATCTTTAAGAATGTCAATGTAATTTTGACTAACCTTTTTATACATGATTTTTTTTTGGTATAATCTAATCCTTTCTTTATATAATGTTTCGATAAAACATATAGCATAGAACTAATGTTTACTATGTTTAAGTCTAACCATGTTAATTCTCCACCATTAGTAATTGATTCAATTAATAAAATTGAAAACTATTTTCAAAGTGTCATTTTATCTTGACCATGAATTTCTCGAATTAATACTATTCGAGAAAAATAAAATATTATCCCTAATCACTTAAGGGTAATGAATCCTATATTGATCACTCGACTATCTCCATATAGTTCATACTATATTCAATGACTACCAATTGAACTATCCTTAACTAGAATAGGTCATAAGTAGTATCAAAACACAGTAACTCATATATGAGATACTTTAGTGATCTCAAGTCAAATGATTACTTATACAATCATAACAAGGAGAATTTTCACTTGTTTCAAATGGAATTCTTATACAATTCAATGAAATTGTTATCTAACAAGTACTCATATGTTTATTTAAGTATCTTCATACTTTATTCTGTAAGATTAGTTACTTCCTTCGTAAGGAAGATACATAACGTATGATAGTCTTTTTACACTCTATTAATGTGCATTCTCAACAAAATAATGACTAGGAACAATTTAGAAATAATACATAAATGTAATATGAATCTCATAATTATGATCTTATCATAATTTTATTTACAATGTATAATTACCCCATGAATTTTATCTTATACATCTAAATATTTCTAAGATAAAGAATGTCATTAAATATTTATATCACTAAACTACAACTAATCGATTGATTGTAGCGCATAAATTAATAATCTCTCACCTGTACTAAGACAATTGTTTAAATTTTGCACACCATATCACCATATGACAATCATGTTATTGAGGCACAGTAGTTTAGTGAGAGAATTTTATAAGATTCTTTATAGTGAACACTTACTTAAATTTTACAACTTTCATGTTAATTATCATCATAATTAAGAGAAAATGCCTGAATACATACTTAATCTTTGATGAGACCTTAGGTCTTTTCAAATGTCTAATGGCTTTAATGTTCTATACTACATTACTGTCTAAACAATATAAAGAAATATACTAAGTTCATTAAAGAATTTCTTGATCCAATTAATTGTTGCTACTAAATAAAAAATATATTTTGGTTTTATTAGAAAGTAATGATACATTGGAACATTATTGAGTGTAATCTATGTAAGACAGTCTACTCATTTTATGCTCAAAAACTGCAAGATTAATGTGATGATTGTAAGTCTATAGGATGCCAAATCTCATTGTACACTTCTATACAAATAATCTTACTCACTCTCTCAATTTATTGCAAGATATAAAAATAATCAACAGTCATCAAAAACAACTTCGTTCAATTCAATAAAATAGGAGTTTTAACAAAATATGTCAAAAGTAATCCCTAAAACTAAATCAGCCACTCATGGTCTCCATAACATCATCAACATTCAAATATTCCATTCTACAAAGATTAGAAGAGATAAAAGTGACAGAAAATTGAATAAAAAGACTCTTTCTCTTCTTTTCCAAAATCTAGAATTTTTGATGTTGATGTGTTATTTTCCCAATCTTGATGACAATCCTTGACTTTAATCCTTCCTTAAGACTTAAAACTTGTGTTCTTCATTCAGGGAGGCTCTCTTCTATAGAGGGTTTTTCGTCCTCTCAATTGTGGAGGCTTAGTTCTTTTTTATAGCTCAAAAACCCTAAGTTTAATTGAGCCTTTTCGTTCTTACCCTTGGAGGCCAAATCAAAAATATCATTTTTTCCAAGGATTGCAGTGTGGAATGCAACCTCGGGTCGTTTCACTTAATTGGAACCAAATTAATAGAACTAAGCTAGCCTATATGTCATGATATGCAAACCAAATTAGCAAGCAAGAGGGAGGTTTTCAATCTTTGGAAATTTGGACTAAAACAAGCGAATTATAAGAAAATGTAATAAAAAGTGTTTTTGGATTTTGGGAATAGAAAAGCGATAAGATTAAAAAAAACAACGATCAAATGATAATAGTATCCTCTTGAAAACGAGCTTTGGCTATCATCGTTCAAAACAAATTTTTACAAGAGTGAATCACTAAGTTTCAAATGGTAAACCTTAAAGAACTCTTTAAGTCCAAAGTTTTAATCATTGAACTCCATTTATTAAAACGTTGTTGAATGCTCTTGGTGAGTGCAATGGGTAAGCTAATGCAATAAGTCATTTAGGACCTAGAATCATCTCCATACCAAATACAACTAGGCAGATAACAGAGAATCAACCAAATCATAAATAAACATATATGAGACTTCATATATTCAAGCTCCAAATTCTACATCAACAAATCCCAGTAACACATTAAATATCCAAAACTTGATTAAACTCTAATAAAAAATATTCAACTACAAGTTACAAATCCTAAACCTAGGATTTCATAATAATGTAGCTAAATATAGGATGAACTACTCCCCTTTGAAGCCCATTGAACTCTAGTCGTTGCTACATTTTTAAGAGGAAAGAGGTGCCTAGCCAAGCATTACTCCAGGAAGAATCACAATCGGGAACCCATTGGAAACATCCATGTCAGTAGCTGTCGGTAGAGAAGTTGATGGTGAAGTGGAGAGGAGAGGATGATGATAGCATCTAAAGGTCTTTGAGAGAGAGAGAAAGTGTGTCTTCATATAGTGTCAGCTCCTTTAACCTAATATGGTAGGTTTTTAAAGAAAACGGGTTATGGATCGGGTTGCACAATGGGTAACTTTCTGAAAATGGTTCGGGTATTCGAAGGTTCGCCACGGCGACAGATAAGTTCGCTGCGGGGAACTTTTCCCTAAAGTTTTATTGCTTTGTTGTCCCCTTTCGTCATGGCGACAGAATAAATCTTCGCTACGACTAACTTTTCCCAAAAGTTTTGCTTGGAAATCTGCATTCTTCACCGCAGCGACACATCCTTTTCGCCGCGACGAACTTCCTGTTGCACTTGTTAACTTGAATTCAGCTCTTTCCTTTCCTTGACTCTACATCTTCTTCTTAAGTCTCTTCACCTTGAGACTCCTACAATGAACAAATGGTAGTTTGGATTATCAATTGTTCTCAGAAAATTAATTAGTGCAATTAACACTCATTTTTGACAAATTTTACTCTCAAACTACATAAAATAAAGGTAGACACTCAAGAGTCAAATTAAGCATAAAATCTAGAAATAAGAGCCAAAAAGTGTAGTAAAGGTCATGAAAATGTTGCCAATTTATATAATAAACTTGGGCTCAATCACTCACTCTCTCAATTTATTGCAAGATACAAAAATAATCAACAATCATCAAAAAACAACTTCTTTCAATTCAATAAAATAGGAGTTTTAACAAAATATGTTGAAAGCAATCCCTAAAACTAAATCAGCCACTCATGGTCTCCATAACATCATCAGCATTCAAATATTCCATTCTACAAAGATTAGAAGAGATAAAAGTGATAGAAATTTGAATAAAAAGACTCTTTCTCTTCTTTTCCAAAATCTAGAATTTTTTATGTTGATGTGTTATTTTCACAATCTTGATGACAATCATTGACTTTAATCCTTCCTTAAGACTTAAAACTTGTGTTCTTCACTCAAGGAGGCTCTCTTCTATAGAGGGTTTTTCGTCCTCTTAATTGTGGAGGCTTAATTCTTTTTTATAGATTAGAAACCCTAAGTTTAATTGAGTCATGCATAATGCCTCACCAATTCCCACAATAGTGGGAATTGGCAACAAAACGCCTTCTCTTCTCTTCTCCTCTTTAACCTTTAGCTCAATCTCCAAGTTGCTCAATCTTCCTTCCTACATAATAATAATAATCAACTCTGACCCTAAATTAACATCAAACACAAAAGAGCGACAATAAGGATGAAACTAAATGAAAACATATAAAATAAATCCTAAAATGCAACAATCATAACCTATTATGCAAGAAACATATGTCAATTACTTATAAAAACATAGACTAATACATAACTATCAACATCCTCACATTTAAATCTTTTTAATCACTTCTGTCTTAGTGCGATCCACTTCAATCACCTTTTGTGAAATCTTATGGCCTAATACAATTCCTTCTTAGACCATGAAATGACACTTCTTCCAATTTAAAACTAAATAGGACTCCTCACATCTTTGAAGCACTTTGTCTAAATTAATAAAACAATGATCAAAAGATTCTCTAAAGATAGAAAAATCATCTATAAATACCTCCATAAAGTTTTCATTCATATCTAAAAATATGGCCATCATGTACCTTTGAAATGTGGCAAGTGTATTGTATAAACCAAAAGGCATCCTCCGGTATACAAAAGTCCCATAAGGACAGGTAAAAGTGGTCTTCTTTTGATCTTCCAGGTACATAAATATCTGATTATACCCTAAATATCCATCAAGAAAGTAATAAAAAGAATGACCAACCACCTTCTCAATCATTTGGTCCACAAAAGGTAAAGGGAAATGATCCTTCTTGGCGGCCAAATTTAGCTTCCTATAGTCAATACATACTCGCCAACCTGTGACGATCCTTGTGGAAATCTTTTCACCTTTCTTATTCTCTATCACAGCCATGCCACCTTTCTTTCACACACACTGTACTAGACTTACCTACCCACTATTTGAAATGAGGTAAATAATCCCCGCATCTAAAAGTTTCACCACTTCCTTTTTCACAACCTCTTATATATTTAGATTTAACCTTCTTTGTCTATCTCTTACAGTTCTACATCGTTCTTATAGGTTAATCCTATGCATCACTACATTGGAGCTAAGACCCCTAATATTATAAATTTGCCACCATACAGCTCTCGTCCTCTTCCTAATGATCTCTATCACTTTCTCTTCTTGCTCACAATTTAATTCATTAGAGATAATGATGGGTAAGGTTTGTTTCTTTCCTAAAAAAGTGTATCTCAAATGACAAGGTAAGGGTTTAAGCTCTAAAGTAGGTGGCTTAACACTAGAGGGTGGTTCAGGCAGATCAGTTCTCTTTAATTTCTCTACGTCCACTTCTGCATATAATTCCTCTTCTTTCACATTCTCATCCTTGTGCACTTTGTTGAGTGTAATCTATGCAAAAAAATGTAATCATTTTACACTAAAAAACTACAGATATTGATCCTATAAAGATTGATGCCCAGATACCACTTAATTTAGATCAAATTTTTTTAAGAAAGAAAATTATTTAATGGAACTAATCTGGAAAATTAAATTAAAATTGAAAAACTAGTAATGACCAATAGACAAAAGTAAGATGTAGAAAATTAGAATCAAGAATTTAAGACTAAAGATTACTTTCTCCCTATTTTGTCCCCCTCCTATTATATTAATCGAATTATGTCTCACATAAGATTTTTAAATGTATTAACTACCCTCTCTCAAGGTGTAATTAACTATCCCTAATCAAATTAAGTGAAGTCAATTGAATGATCTCTCAACTTCCCCAATCACTCCACCAATTTAACTAGTTATTAAACTATCCTATGGGTGATTAATTGAATTAGTCGAGATCTCTCTTCTAACTAATCAATTAACATGATGATTGTAATTCTATAGGTTGCCAACTCTATTTTTACAATCCTACATAAATAATCTTACTCACTCTCTCGATTTATTACAAGACACAAAATTAATCAACAGTCATCAAAGACAACTTCATTTAATTCATTAAAATAGGAGTTTTAACAAAATAGGTCAAAACTAATCCCTAAAACTAAATCAGCCAATCATGGCCTCCATAACATCATCAACACTGAAATAATCCATTCTCCAAAGATTAGAAGTGATAAAAGTGATAGAAATTTGAATAAAAAGACTCCTTCTCTTCTTTGCCAAAATCTAGAATTTTTGATGTTGATGTGCTATTTTCCTAATCTTGATGATAATCCTTGACTTCAATCCTTCCACAAGATTCAAAACTTATGTTCTTCACTCAAGGAGACTCTCTTCTATAGAGGGTTTTCGTCTTCCTAGTTGTGGAGGCTTAATTTTGTATATTATAGTCCAGAAACCCTAAGTTTAAGTGAGTCCCGCATAACCTCTCAAATTATATTTCCCACGATCGTGGGAATTAGCATGATTCCCACGATCGTGGGATTAGCAGTAGAATGTCTCCTTTTCTCTTCTCCTCTTTGATCTCTAGCTCACTCTTTAAGTTGATCCATCTTCATTCTTGCATAAAAATAATCAATTCTTACCCTAAATTAACATCAAGCACAAAAGAACAACAATGAAGATCAACCTAAAAAAAAATGTACATAATGAATTCTAAAATGCAACAACCATAGACTATTATGCAAACACATGTCAATTACTTACAAAAACATAGACTAATGCACATCTATCAACATCCCCACATTTAAATCTTGGTTTGTCCTCAAGCAAAATAAATACAACCAATCAATTCTCTCACTTCATCTTCACAACGATCAAAGCATACAATCCCTCAAATTTTAACCAACTCAAATATTAAGTTAATAAACATATCATGACTACTTTTTCATTAATGTACATAAGTAAACTCAACAATTGACACCATCACTTAAAGATAAGTATAGATGCAAAATGAATCTTTTTTACAGTTTTCACTCATTTCTCTCAAATGTTTGATGGTTATTGTTTCGCTCAAACTTCCAATAGGAAATTACACTACCATAGGCTTGCTAATAAACTAATTCTCCACTACAATGATTGCATGCATAAATAGATGAAAAGGACTTGTTTAGGGTTATAATGTGGTAAGGGTTAAGGTGGGTAAAGAGGGAAAAAGAGTTAAGCACAAGCATTCGCAAATTAAAAAACAGATGAAAAGGGATAACTAAACATAAAATAATGAACATCTTCAATAATTCATAAGCATTAAATATCTCAAATAACAAAAACTTTTAGTATAGTATATATATATTTTTGGACTAGAATAGGTAAATAACTTGCATATCTATCTCTATATATCTAATTCCCAGAATTAAGATGTTATATTAGTCATATCTAAAAAGAGTTACTTTTGTGCAATTATATTTTCAACAATTGAAAATATGAATTATTGTTCTCTCTTCAAGGAATATATCTCTAAGTGCTCCCACTGAAGATGACAACTATACTCACATTAATCTTCTTGTAATCATAATAAATTTGCAAGCATGTCTGAAGCAAACTCTTTGAGTTCATCTTAAAAGTCAATCTTTCATCATTTCATGGTCTTTCAACTATACATCAAATATATAAATAAAGAAAACAATTTTGGCTGAATGTATTGTTATGAGATTTAACTTTTAAAATTTCATCTTACTTCCACTACTTATCTTAAGAACCATTATCTTATAAGTGTATATTGAAACAAACAATTTGTTCAGCAGGTATGTAATATTGTACCCAACCTCTTGGATATCTCATAATCCTTTTATCATCTAATTTAATTATAAATTTATTGGATAATAATTGCATACATCTTACCCTCCCCATAATCTGTTTAGGCAGAAATTTGGGTATGTTTGGTTTCGTTTGATTTGGATAATGTATGCTTCAACTAAGCATCAAATCTCAAAATCATTAACTTTGGTTCTTTCAAAGTCTTATCATTTTATATCTAATATAAAATCTCATTGGTTGATTTAATTAGAACTAATAAAGGTAAGCTATAGTACTCGGTATAGCTATAAAAGAAATAAACATTGCATCATACAATATCTCTTATTGTATAATCATCCTTACACAAATTCATAATCTTATGGAATTTAATTATAGAGATATTCACAAGAGAATCTCATTCCCTATGGATAACTAAAAATTTAAATATCACCACATTGATCTCTTTAAAATGATTTAGCATTTTCAATGCTTAATTTCTACTTAGATTTAAATAATTTAAGCTTTCCAAAATTTTAAATTAGTATTTCATTTAAGACATATAACTATATCACATAAAGTTATTAGTACTTCTATTGAAATATAAGAACCATCTTTTTATGAATTGTTGTTTCATCCAATACATCATATGTGTAAATTTAACAATGTAATGTCATCATCATTCTCTCACCAAAGGTTTGGTTATTCTTCAACTTAACAAATTTCATAAGTTTCACATGATTTATAATCAAAAGAATGCATATATCCTTGTATATTGATATGGCACTGATCTCTACTCTATAGATTTGATGGGCAAGTACACCTATCGAACATTGGTATAATATTAGTGAATATTGAATGTCAATCCCACAGGGACTATAAGTACTAGTAATAACCTTTTTTTCTATTATATAACCCACAAATAAGATGTTGATTAATTAAAACTAAATTAAACTGAGGTTTAACACAACAATAAACCAGAATATAGCTAACACTAAGATTAATCAAGATTAAATAACTAGTATCTAGGTAATGAATTCTCCTAAGATTTCTTAAGTTTTAATACTTTTTCATGTATTTCAACTATTGGTCATTGAACCATGGAAATTCCCACCATATGTTAATATCTTTCTGAAGATTATTAATAAATAATCTTCAGTTGATTAATTGAAAGCTCTATTTTAGTTAAAAACGCTTAAGATTGCTTTACTTGATTTGTGAATTTTACTATTAGGTTTGACCATAATCTAAAGGATTTAAGTCGTTCTATCTTTAGGTTTATATGCAATTCCTTCCTATTATGGTAGTTCTATTCATACAAAAGAATTTTTCAATCTTAATTATATTAAATTATACATTGAACTAATTTCTTAGACATGTTAATTTAATAAATAAAACACATAATTGAATCACAATGAATCAATCGATCGATCAAATTGCATTGAATAAAAGATTAAATCAAAATATCCATCACGACTTATGGTTCATCATACCTAGGCACTAAATAAACTTAGCTTATAAACATAGAAAATAAAACCAACATCAAAAGTTTAGAAGAATAATTAAAAACATTAGAATCCATAATGTATATATAGCCCATTTCTCTAATATAATCCATTTGAAACTTTGATGAAAGTTGTTCTCTATTGAATCTCTGAAGTAATCTTTGTGTTTTCTGTCATCCAATGTTTAGAATTGTGTCTCAAACTGTAACTTTGTCTCTAACTCCAGCTCTAACTACAACTCTCTTGTCTCCTCTTTATAATTGACTTTTATGGTGCAAATTTATGGTTTATGGAGTGTACACGATCAATCACATGACTATTTCCCTAAAAAAACACTTTAAAATAACACATATACACGTCTCTTCACTTACACAGATATGGACACGACCGTGTTTATGACTTACATAAGCATGTCCATCTTTATATTGGAAGAACAACATTCTCAAACTTTACTCGTTCATGGTGACTTACATAGTCCATTACACAACTGTGTATATTACTTACAAGGGCGTGTACTTCATCACCTAAGTGTGTAACTCTAAAATAGCTTTAATGTTCTATTTTATATCTTAATTTCACCCAAAATTTTCCCCTTTTGATATATAAAGGTAATTAAGGCTTAATAACACATTAAAAAAGTATCAAAAATAGCATAAAATCTTAAATAATAAGCAAAACACACTAAATATAAGCATAAAAATATAGTTTATCAAAATTTATTATATGTAACTTTATGATTCTCATTATATTTACTTACTAATATGGCATAAAAGGATAATCTTAATTATCCAATTTTGTATTCTTTCCACACATGATAAGCATAGGTCTCTCTTGATCCAATATATAAAAATTGTTTCTATAAACTTCGATCAACTATTTTTGCTCAACAATATATTTCTTATCATGCCTTGAACACTATAGTAATATTGAATCCACATTTAGTATCAAATACACATAAGCATGAACTAGAAATATACAAATGATCTCTATCATATCGTACATTGGCAACAACAAAAAAGTAATGCAATTAGTTTTCTTCTAATGACAACTATTACATACTATAGCAAAACCTTTAATTATAGTCCATGTTTAAGCTTTTAGTAACGAAATTTGAGTGTAACAATTTTATCAAGGTACTATACATTTTAGCTCTACTATATGAAACTATTTGCATCGTGTTATCATAGTATTGACATACATCTTAAATGCTCTCATCAAAGTTTATAAGACATTAGTCAACTCAAAATGTTAATACATTTTATCATCCATAAAATGTTAACATATCTCTAAAAGTTTGTCACTGAATCTTTCATAGGGATTATAGCAAGATGTTAACATATCTCTGAAAGTTTGTCACTAAATCTTTCATAGGGATTATAGCAAAATTATGTAATAGACATATAATTTCATTTCTAACTTTGAGATCTATTCTTAAACCTAATCCTATATTCAAGAAATTTAGTTCATTAACAACTTAATGTCAACTATATTTTACAAAGGTAATTTATACTTAAAAAATTATAAATGTATGAGAATAAGTATTGATTATATTCTATGACTACTAAATAAGATCAAGACTTTAATTATGTATTTAGTTACTCACCTTATTTATTAATAATAGCCCTTGCTCTATTCAGAAATATTATTATAATCTGTTGGACCC
>JAOSBN010000002.1:27761613-27776424 GCA_027563595.1 Erythroxylum suave | reverse complement strand
AATAACTATCATATATTTATCACCACAAGTATGTTTGAATTTTGGCCAAATAACAACCTTCCTTTGGGCTGATCATTGTTTGCATAAAATTCATCCATACACAATTGGCTTGATATTTTAAAATTAATTAATCTACACAATAGAGGTTACTTTGGCAACATATTGTTTCAATCAATTAATTCAAAATAACAATAAAAAATGTCAAAAGTTGAATCCATTAATTTAACCATAACTGATTTTGATTAAGGCATCTATTAAGCCTTTAAAACAAAGCACAAATCAAGACTCTGCAAAGACAAAACGTTTAAGACAAAGCCATATAAAACAAAAAAACTTTGAGTTGTCAACCCCTTTTGCAGAGAAAGTACACACGAAAATAAGACAAAGCCGTATGAAACAAAAAAAACTTTGACTTATCAACCCTTTTGCAAAAAAAGTACACACGAAAACCGAAGCGCAACTAATGCATTAGACAGCCTTCTTCAAATTTTCTTTTTATTGTTAAACATAACGAAGCAACCGAAATTGAAAAAGTGTGGACCATTATACTAGCATGTAGCATCACTTTATACTCCAACAATCAATACAACAAAACCCAGATAAATCTGAATAAATTAACTGTATTTCTTAATAAAACTAATGAATCCTAGCTGTAAACACATAATATATATTTCTTAATAATTCAACATAACAATGACTCTAATACCACTTGTAAGATACAATCAAATCATAACACATAAAAATCAAGATTCACCATGTCAAATTATTAAGAGTAACTAGATAGCGAAAGCATACCTGAATTTACCGAAGTAATCATGTATAGGATATTAAGATTTGTGTTAATCATCCGAGAGGTTTTTGGGTTATTTTGTCTTTCTCTTGATGGGATTAAAAAAATAAAACCCTTAAGCCTCTCTTAAGAGCCATAATCACATATTTATATGTTTAGTGTCAATTACCAATTTGTCCATCATAAATTAAAAAAATAATACTATATTCTAGACATATCTTGAGTCATACTTTAATTAGATGATTTGAATTTAGTAACTTAAAATTTTGTTAGACTGCTTTTATTTGAGTCATACTTTACAATATCCCGTGACATTTAATTATATATATATGCTAGTCCACCTAAAAATAAATCCTACAACAACATCATTCATATTCTGTCTCAGACTTTAGCAAGCTTTTATCAGAGTGATTTATGGGACACCCTGTAACCTTTTCATTCTCGTACATTTAAACATAATACATGAGAGGTAGAGGAATAGAATTGTCGAAGCAAAAGGTTGCCTGGGAGTCATTTCAGCGCTGGAAAGAAACTTCTGCATTCTGACACGGTGGTTTGAGGTCAGAAGTTACCAAAACACAAGCAACAAGTATGCCAATTAACAAAATAACTTCCATAATTATAATATACGACTGTAAATCTTGAAGGGTTTGTCACTGACAATTGATAGGTGACATGGCATACCCACTCTTCATACATGCATCCTTGAGGATTCTATAATTGAACAGTAATTTCCACGATTGAACAGATACTTGGAAGGAATCCTACGGGCTGCCTCCTCTTAGCTTCTTTTTTTTCAGCCTTTTGAGGTTATGTCCCTGAATTTTCCTAAAACTTCCACTTGGATCTAACCTAAGTATTCTTCACTAATGATCCAGGAGCATCAACGGCAAGGGGACCACAAACACACACACTTGCATACACCAATGAGATTGTGCCAAATTGGAGCCTTTGATCGGTATGGTATGGTTTATGTATGAATGTTGGAGGGGCAAACTCACTTTACCTTTGGCATATATATGAATATTCATAGTGTTGGACACTCACTGTCATGATTTGTGCGCATTGTTTGCTTTTTTTTTTTATAAATAAAAAAGCCTCCTTTTGCTTATATGCTATTATATCTGGACGAAAAATGATAGTGGGACACGGCAGACAATTCGTCCTCAACATAGATACATAATCATGTATCAATGTTAAGAATTAAATTTATTTTATATAAAAAACTAAAAAAGATTCAAATCAACTTAATATTTATAAAAAATTTGTAATTATTTTAACTTATAATTTTTATCCTATATTTATTTTAGAATAATTAATATATATTATTTTATTATTTATATTTTGTTAAAATTATGACAGTTATTTTTCATGCATTTTTGTAAATATAAATCTACTCTTGACCTTCACTTTAAGAAATGTTAACACGCTCTATTTATGTCTAAGTAAAGAAATTAATCGTCTGTAGTAGAAGGGAAGTCCGTGATTTGAAAGGTTCCGAAGCTTGAGGGCTGAAATTAAAATGAAACAAACTAACAGTAAAAGATGTCTCCCATTCCCAGATTTTATATCCATCTTAATAAGCGGAAACTATCAACTAACTTGGGGTGACACAGTATTGAGCATGGAAATCCGAACCAGACAGCATGAGAACGTCCCACTGTGCTCTGCGGCACGAGTCGGTGTGACAAAATTCAGTCGAAATCCACCGTGCCTGTAACTCAATTATAACCATCTATTGATTATCACCCACACATTTACCGAGAGACCCACATAAATGAGCAGATGAAAATCAATAAATTAGGGTTAGAATTGGATCACCTAACAGAAGATCTGTCCGACTGTCCCGACAAAATTATAGCAAACGTTGGCTTGGTAATGGAAAAGAAAAGGGAATGCACTTTCCAATCCTTTTACATCATGTCAAAAATATGGATCACAGTCCTTTTATTCTGAGAGATTAACCTGTTCTCAGACCAAACATACTTTTTCTCGGACAAATAACAGTTGTAACCTGTACATTCTAATAACAAATGTATACATATGTATCAGTAAAGTAAAAGAATGACTTGTATATGCTATCTACTCTATGACGTGTAGTGTCACTAACAGGAGCCAGAAGCGTCCTCCCGTCACGCCTCAAAATTTTGATGGACCTCTATATTGCAACGCTGTTATTGCGATATTCCTCTGTTCTCCCTTCGTCTGTGCTGGCTTCTATTTTTTATTTTTTCTTTTTTGTTTTCGTAAAAATCTACAGGTTATTCGTTTGTAATAATCTCGTCATTGTATAGAGGGAAGATGACATGAATACCTTAACCTCTTATGTGAGGCAAGAGCATTTTGTACAGCAGCATCTACTCCTGCCCCTTCCTGGAACAATGAGTAATACAGTTGAGAGACAAACTGCGAGAGCTCATCTTCATCATCATCCCAAAAACCTATAGAAGAATGATTCCTGCTCTTCTCAGGATCAATATCTTCCCAATCACTAGCTGGGCTCTCAGGTTCAAGCTCTTCTTCATCTGCCTCTTCCTCTCCAATCTCAAATCTCCCATTTTCCAGAACACTGAACTCACCTGATCCATAGAATGATGTCAGCGGGACATCAAGGGGATTAAGCGAAGGGCATATAACAGCCTTTGCCCCAGAATCCAAAAATGCCTTGATTAATGTTGGGGTCGGCCCATATGTTCCTGTTGAAATTATAATCCTATCCCTCCAAGCACCAACCTAGCACAAAATTGAGCATATAAAAACCATCAGGAAGGATCAAACAATCTTGTCAGGTCTACAATTTGATAACAGCACAATAAACAATTTCAATTCTAAAATTCGACGATGGTGTTACATCTGTCAGCTTAATATATTCTGCAAAAATTTCTTGATGATTCCTACAGAATTTTTTGCAGTATTCTTGAAATTACAAGGAAGTTCCAACAGTTTCAGCATTTAAACCAGATCACACACTCGAAGGAGCATTGCAAACAAAAATTACATCCATTTAAGGAACTGATAAGTTCTTATAAATTAAAAAGAGAAATTATAAAATATGATGGCCCTTGCAAGACCTGTTCTAAACTGATGAACAATAAAAACCATAAAAGTTTAACCCATTTATGAATTGAAGGGGTGCTACATATAACAGCGCAGGAAAAACAGCATCAATCAATTCAAATTAATAGGACTTGGAAAAAAAAAAACCCTTCACATCAGGGTAGCATAGCAAACCTGCTTCATTTTGGCCAACACAGAGTAATGTTCTTTGGGGGACTGCCAGCATTAGATGCAAGAACTAAAGAAATGAAATGCAGGGTATGCAGATAACTAAAGGAGAAATAAGTAATAAAATTAAAGCAAATATACCATCCAACGAACATCATCAGGTGTTAAGTACATAGAAGGGACTGTCCTTCGAAACATATATGCTGAAATTTCACGGTCATCCTCCATTACCTTCAGAAAACATCAGTGGAAGTTTTAACAACTTGCATTGTAAGACAAGTTTGATGTATAGCTAACATAAAAAATTTTGTTGAAAAGGAAGATGGCATGAGAAAATACTTGTGTCTGCCGTCCTATATAACGGTGCATGATATTTCCAACTTGGAAGTATGATCTATAACGAACCAGATCAGAAACAGTTGATATATTGGCAAGAACTGATGTCATTTTATGGTGGCGGGTCTGAATCTTTGACAACAAGCTAAATTTAACACTTTGAAGAAACTTATCAGCAAGATCTCCAGGTTCGGCAACAACAAATACATCATTCTGCCAACTACAGACATAAAAAACTAAATAGGTCAGCACACAGGCACAAACAACCAGAAAAGGAATAACAATTCCAAATAACATTCACCTTAGTATTGAACCTAAGGAATCGTTTTGAAGGGACAAATGTACAACTCCCACTTGTGGGGCATTTTGTAACTTTTCATGCAAGGATTGGACAGGTAATGATAATTGTCTGCGTCCAGAAGGAGAAGTCGGGGGTGATGCAGCTGTCTTTCCAGATTGACTCCCATCCAAGCTTAAAGGTGGAACAGTATCAATCCGACCAATCCTTTGATGACCAATATCAGGACTGTAAAGTAAAGGGCTTGAGGGGAAGCTTCCAGTAATCAGAGGTGAGGTAAATGGAGATGGAAATGTTGTTGCTGGAGCTGTCTTTTGGATTCCTGCTGCTCCGAGCATCAGAGAAACTCTTATGCCATTGTTAGCACAAAATGACTCTAGGGCCCGAGCATGATGTATAATCCTCCCTGAATCTGGGCTATGCAAAGCTTCAACTAGTAGTACATTGCGTCTCCAACCTAAAGAAGGGCCGCTTCCATCTAATATCATAACATTAAGAGAGCTTCGTACTCAGTAAAAGGAGTATTAAGAATTATTGTAAGCCTAAACAGTTGATTGAGAGAATATGACGGCAATACCAGCAGGTGAAATCTTTGTCTTGAGGAAATGCAGAGATTTCAAATTTTCTGACAGCTTATCATCGAGTTGATAGGGTAAAATTAGTCTTTCACATACATTTTTTAAGGCTTCAGGATTAGACTGGATATAATCCTCAATTGCAGCTTCCAATTTCCGCCAGACTGCCGGGTCAGTCTCATCGAGCTCCATGCCACAACGTTCATCAACTGTGAGGACAAAAGTATACAAGTCTAATTGAAAATTTTGACTTTTTCCTTAACTATTTAGTGAAGAGTCCACTATTAGAAGATTATAGGAAATTATCCACACAGAGAAACGATCCATGCTTACAAACAATAAATTTCCACAAACTTCATTATATTTACCTGGATTAAAACGAAAGTACTGTATTTCTGGTAGCATAGGAAGCAACGTGCTTAATGCTTCTTCCACCCGATCGACAGAGCATGCACTCTCAATCAGCACTTGCCCAGTATCTAGATAACGCCATCCACCTCTCCGCACCTGGAAATATCAATTTTAAAATATCCACAAGAGTTTCTATGGTGGCATTGTTTCATCTATAATACAAGTTGTAACTCCACCGTAAAGAGTAGATTTCTTATGGTATGTATAATAATTGTCCAATTAAATTCCCATCACAAACCATAAAAATATATACTGAACTACAGCAACCCCTGCCAAAGCTTTTTCATTTAGATGACATGTTGAAAACTACAAACTGGGTTGATATTATAAAAAGAACTTCATTCGAAATTCTTCCTCTTTTTTTTGAATAAAAAGTTAAATTTCATCAACAATCTACCACTCCAGTTCTCTCCTTTTCGAATTTGGGATGCATAATTGAAAGGAGAGCCACTATGAACATAGACACAGCAAGTTTCTAAACAGCCAGAGATAGCTATAGCTCAAATTCCAAGAAAATTATGAAAATTATTAAGATAAGGAATAAGGGGTTGGAAATTTCTCAATGCACCTTTGTTGGTACAGAACCACAGCCAATGGAGACCAAGCAATCAATTTTTGTATCAGGCCAAAGAAGTTGTGCTTCTCTTATTGCAAAAATGGTAGGATTATTTGCCACAATAGCACCATCTTGCCAGCGATTTATCCCTATAGAATTATCATAAAGTTAGTACATAAAGCCAAAATATTAGTTTTTATTTGTTGAGGAGGAAAACAAACTATGAATGAGCACAACAGCAGTATACCATCCGAGAAATCATCAAGATAATATGGAGCAGCTGATGAAGCTCTTATAGCTTGCCAAACATGATGTTTAGAGCTCCCAATAGAAGCACAGCGTGTGTGGCCAACTGAAGCTCCAGTTGTAGGTGATCCTAAAACAGTAGCTCCAGAGCTTTCTGAAATTGGGAAGGGTGATTCACATGTTCCGGCAGGATACTGCAAATTGAAATCATAAGGCAAGAAAAACAATGTGAAAACATGAGGTTTAAATATTGCAAACCACCCAGATTGCACTAACAAAACAGACGTATCCGAGCAGCAGAACTAATAAGTTGAAACTCTGAATAGTAGACTATTATCTGTTAAAAAGTTACAGGAATTCTCTGACTTAACCTGATAATTTCGGAATACAAATGGTTGGGCTGGAGTCACACTGACCAATGTTGATACAGCGAAAACTTTGGGAATGCTTTTCACTGCTGAATCTATTAGAAGGTCTCCATCCTCGTCTGAACACATTTCCTTTAACAGTCTCTCAAATTGATCTGCACTATGCTGCAGGATGGAATGCTGTATTGGTGGTAACTCAATATTATCGCGATAACAGAAATTGATTCATACATTTTGTAGAATTAACAAGCACCAAAATTATCCCCATTCCTCCAGTCACTAAAGAACAACAACTTAATAAAGATAACCTCTGCTCTTCACATCCTCAAGTTTTTGTGCATTCTACAACATACAGTCATGCCTATGTATACACGTAATTCAGAGACGTAGAATCTATAAGATAAATTGTTAACAAAAGCAATTAAGCCGAGAAATAAAAAGAATAAATCTTACCTTAGATCCATGCACTACTACTCTAAAACTCTGTGATGAACTCTTGTATAGTTGATCCAACTTCTCCCTCCAACTTGCAGCTTCATTGTCCTTTGGAACGGGTTCAGCAAAGACAAGTTTTCCTGAAGAGGGACTCTTGAGAAACAGGGGGACAAATATAGGAATAAACAAAATTTTGAGTAACCTGTAAATTTTTAAGTAGCATACCAAGATTTTTGTAGATTTCTTCACATTGATCCAAGGTCATTAGCTTAATACCCAAAGCACAGGCCAGCATGCCACCCGTTGATGTGCCACATATAAGGTCAAACAATTCATGTATGCGCTTACCAGTTCCTTTCTCAATTGCTTTAAGAATCTGCACAGTTGCCAGACCTTTCATTCCTCCTCCATCCATGGCAAGTATGCGCAGTCCCTGCTTTGCAACTGGTCTTCCCCTTACAGCACGGCGCAGGTTTTCATTTTCCCCTGGACAGGAATATAAATTTGGCAAGAATTTATTGATTGTTGAACTAGATATTCGACCCCTAAACATTTCCTGAAAAGTTTGTAGGAACTGGATCAATGAACACACCAAGAATGGCAAGAGCACGAGCCGCCGCTTTATTTACACGTGGTTCAGATGTAACTGTTAAGCGTAAAAGAAGGTCCCGCAGGCTTTCAGAGGTGATCAGGATACGGCGATTCTCAGAGCAGAAGGCCAAATTTCCAACAGCTAATAATGCTAATCTTTGCACCTGCCAACAGATGAGACTCTATGAGGGAACAGCACAAAAATACACTAGGAACTAGAACCAGTCAACTTCAACAAGGAGGAAAGATACATGCCTCTGGTTTTTTATGTGCACATAACAATTTCAACGCTCTTAACAAATCCTTTGTCAACATCTTTTGAGAAACAGTATCAGATTGGAAAGCCAAGGTGGCCACAACATGCAATACAGAAATTACTTCTTCCTTTGCAACTGACTTCAGTACTGTTTCAATTGGTTGCATCACATCACATTTCATCAATTGCATTGCCACAGAAACATCTCCAGAGAGAGAGGATAGTGCAGAGCATGCTTGTTCAACCTGTGATGAAGCAGAAGCTTGAGAAGTGTCTATGTATGAACAAGAAAGCAAAAAAAATAAACTCAACATGAGAAAGTTGCCTACAGACCACATGATGATTGTCACTACTTATCATACTAATAAGTTGTCGCACTGCATTCTCATCTTTACCAACTGCTGCACGATTTCCCTCATCTTCCATTATTTTCGCCAGTGCAGAAGCAAGCAAAGGGTGATGACAGGAAGAAAAGCGGAATATAAGGGAGAAGAAGGCGCTTAGTTTGTGCTTAGATGTGCCAAAATAGGATGTATTCTCCATCTGTAGTTATCATTTTTACAAAAATAAGTTCTAAACAAAGTACTCACAAAACAACTAAGGCACGTTTGACATGATGTAACTTATTAGAACCAAATAGAGAATACAATGGAATAACAATGTCCTGCAAAACAATTGTCAGACGACCAAACAAAAGAATGAATAGTGGAATAATTATATCACACCTCACATTATATTATAGCAAACAGCATCTTGGGATAATAAACATTATAGCTTCCTCAAAGTCAATACCTCTATTTGAACAGTAACTGATCTTAAATTCTCATCTGCTACAATCCTAGTATTGGCCAAAGTCAAGTGGCGAAGTTTGTGAAGTGGCAAAATTTCTGGAAGGAATTCCAATGGATTACCAAATAGCCTAAGAATTTGTAACTCAGCCATAGCTCTGCAGGTCCACAGGAGATACACATTAGGCAGAGAGTATTAAAGCAGCATATTAGCATCGATTATCAGATAAATGACCTGAAATCAAGAAGTGGACGAACAAGCTTGTTGTGTTCCAATGAAAGTTCCACCATTCTAACACATTGTCTCAGTTCCACTGCTTAACATTCAAGCAGCATGATAAGAAAAGATAACTGACGTTAATTTTTGAATCATCGACACAACACAATAGTTATGCCAATCACATAAATCAGAACACAAGTCTTACCAGGAACTGAAATCAACAAGTTGTAATCAACGCTGAGAACTTTCAACGTTTTGAGTTCACCAAGCTCAGGAGGCAAAACTGAAAGCCTATTATAGTCAAGGTATAATTTCTCAAGAAGTGGCAGTCGGATAATCTCCGCCGGAAGTGCCTGTAAAATTTACGATGCCTCCAGTTACGTGCAACCTAAGGAATTAATGAACTAACGAAACTTTCTCTCCAGAGCATACTAGTTTGTCCTCAAAACAGTTTTACACTCGTAATAGAAATGAAAAGAGGAGATATTCATTACCGACAAACCACAACCAGAGAGGCTAAGCAAGGTTACGGTCCTCCAATGCTCGGAAGATGTAGCCAAATTGGACCTCAACAGTCTGGTGAGAACACCAACACCATCGCTCTGCTGACCCGAACCCGACTTTATCATGATGATCCCACGCAACGGCTCTCTCCTCTTCACCACCTCCATGTTGACTCCCACACTCCCTCCCTCCTCCTCTGTATCCTCTTCTGTCTTCAACTCCACTGTCACGCAATCCTGCGGCAGCGGCAACGCGACCATCAGCTGCGACTGCAATCGCAGAGCCACCTGGTCCTCGTCATCGCCGGCCGTCCAATCCAAATCAATCCGGAATCCGAGCTCCTGATCTTGCGATGGTGACGTCGAAGACGAGGTGGACGAAGACGAAGTTGAAATACGGTTAAGATCGTCGCCGGATTCCTCGGTGCCGTAATTGAGCGACAGGCGAAAGATCTCCGACGGGCGTTTCCAGCCTAATCCCCAAGACATTGCTCCGGAAGAGCGAGAGCTCCGCGGAGGCTTGATCCGATGGCAGTGTCTAAGACTGGATACCGCCGCCGGTAGCGACGGTTGGCAGTTATCCTGTGCGAAGGGAGGGAGAGAAATGTGCAAGTGAGAAGGGGGTGAGTGAGAGTGTAGAGTTACAGAGTGAAAGAGAGAGCGAGACAGAGAGTCGTGGGGCGTTAGATTAATGGAAGGAGCTCAGAGAGACAGAGTAGGAATTAACCGAAAAAAGAAAAACGCACGAAACAGAAAATGTGTCGAGAGAGACTCAGACAGGAAACGTAAAATGGAACTGAGAGTTCAAGGTTGGTTTTGGGTTTTGAAGTTTGAACGGGCTCCTGTTTCGGTTTTTAAGATTAGCGCGTCCCAAACGATGTCGTCCCGAGAGTCCTTGTACTGTAGCCAACCGAGAAGATACCAAGTCTCTAGTGTAATTATAAAGACGCAATCAATCTTCATATTCTATAATTCTCCGAAATTTATATTTTGTCAGAAAAAATAATTATCTCAATGTCTTACCTTTAACTAAGTAAAAAACATATAACATTCAAATACATCGTTGTATGAATTAATAACTCAAAATAAAATACTTGCAATCAACCATTGCAACTTTTCATCCTCTCAAAGAGCATTAGGTTAGGGGGTGGTGTTGGGTTGAGTTAGAGTTGGGAGAGTGATTTATTGTAAGTTTGAAGGGAAAAGTGACATTGTCCAGAAAGAGTTCGTGAAGTGGATTCCACAACACCAACGGCATCGAGAAGCACGATAGAAGCCACAGAGATGGAAGCCGGCATCAACTTTGTCAGCCGGGCTTTCAGTGGATAATCACAAGCTTTTGTGACTATTAAAAATGCACTAAAGACAATTTTCAGTAGCAAGTCCAAAATAAATAAACCTGGTTTCGAGACATTATTCAATCATCTATGCCACCATAAATCACTAAATAAATTAAGAAACCTGGCAACTGAGATGATTGGATTGAATAGTCCTACTCCTAGACAATTGCTACAACTGGGATGTGAAAATGTCATGTCCAAATCAGAAGTCCAACTTCTTTGCTGCTGAATTGAACATCTCGGTTAGGTCCTGCTTCACGCTAGCATCAGCAAATATGAAATCAACTGCAGTTCTTGCAAGCTCAAACAATTCCCTCTTTCCAAGACCTATGGGGTCAGAAGAGACATATATAATGAGTAATAATATCTCGAATCATCTCATATCTTTCAGTTCAGCCCTTTTAAACATCTACATACCAAATGCAGAAGAAGCGATATTATACTCCTTGGAAAGGCTGGTGGAGAAAACTCCACTGTCATCAGTGCACAGAACCAGAGGATGCTTCGCCATGTACAGATCAGCTGCATCGTAATGCAGAATGTTAAAAAGAGGAACTAGTAAAAGCTAACTATACTCATGAGATCCTCATGCCTCTGTTGCTAGAACTTAAAACTTAATTGTGAGGGCAGATATATGAAATATAACAGATTAAACCGAAACAGAAATCTGACCAAAATGATGGATGTCCAGTGAAGAAATAGTGTTAGTCCTGATATTGGATGTCAAACAGATCTCGACCTGCAAAAGTTCACCAAGTTGGAAAAATAATGGATTTAGCGAGCTATAACTAGATAATTTCCCTGCACCGTAGATAACTGTGGAAGAACAAGGAAATACACACAGAAGCAATAGAGTTAGGGTACACTTTTAACGCAAACTAAAATATTCTATATTTCCTGAAGATCAATCAAAAACCTTTAGACCAATTTAAAGTTTGCTATCAATGTTCTTGGAGATATATTCGTATGTGCTTAATGCCAAATAATGGAAATGATCTAGGTATCCTACCGGTATTTTAGATGATTTTAACATCCTTTGTTCTTTCTCTCCAAGGCAACACGCATGGCCAAGCCTGTGTGGTAGGAAGTCGATCATTGCTTGGATTTCCTCATGATTAGGTACCTAAATGCACTAAGTTACAAAATAAACAAAAATAGTAATTTCACCACTAAGAGGAAATATAACCTTTTCTGAATAGTCTGTGTCAGAATAGGAAAACAAACAAACCTCTCCGCAGTGAAGAGTTACATAGAGACCTTGTTCCCTAGCAAATTTCAATGCCGGCAAGAATGTGATCCTTCATCGAATGTTATAGTGATTAGATACTTTAGTTCATATGTAACAGTCACAAACAGCAATTTATCTGATGATAAGAAACTTCTGCCAGTAATATGTACCATTCCCCAATAATAGGATTCCCAGAAAGGTCAATAGCAACTGCTCCAAAATCCCGCATATCCAAAGCAAGCTTAACCTATATTATAGTGGGAACAGAAATCAAGAATATCCAATTCAGAACTATTAACATTCAACAGCCACTTGATCCAACATACAGTTTCGATTGCAGATTCAGTGGTCTCACGACGGTCAATGCTCAGAAGAAGTCTAACATATATCTTTTTCCTTGAAGTTCCATGAAATGTATCATTCGCAGAATTCACGTAAGTTCTAGCATCCAAATCACGTGGGGTGAAATGAACGTCAACAGCACTAACAGCTCTTAAACCTTCCACCACAGCTTCCATGTAAGAGCGTTTAGTCATTCCTATAGAATCATTTCTCTGGATAATGCACAACCCACAAATTTTTATATCAAGAGAAACTCAATACAGAGGTCTCAGAGACAAGAAAACTAGAATGTCAAAACTTGAGTAATATTTTCCAAAGTAAATCATTTATAGTAAAGTACCTTTGGAGTGGTTCTTAGCTCCAAATATACAACATTTTCGAAAGCAAAATCTTCAACCACCTGTTAAGGGAATCAATTTAGAAGCAGAGGTAATTGGGTTCAAACATGAGATACAAAAAATGGGGCAATTAACATACTTCTTTTGTGATCCTTGTAACAGTTTTGTGATCCGTGGTAATTACATGAATCAGGTCAAACAATTTGAACACCTCACTCAGAGATCGATCATCTGATCAGAAGCAAATAAAGGTTTCAAAAACAATAAATGTCAACAGACAAAAGCCAAACTGAGTAAATATTAGGTCAGAAAATTGAACTGAATTAAGGGAAGAACTAGGCTTTCAATCTCAAGGACAATGGTCATGTGTAATATGATGAAGGCATATTACAACTTAAAAGCTCAAACATATGAGCAACTGACCAACTAATAATCAAAACGTGAAGTTAACTTGAACAAAAGCTTTTTTCCCACGACTCTCGGCAACTAAACACACGAGTGATTAGAAAAAGGAACAATGAACATACTTTTCATGATAGCATGTTGCACGTCGGAGGAAACAACGATGCCTTTCTCACCCAATCCTCTGGCAAGTTCTCTGTATATAATCGGAAAGAAAAAAAGGGAAAAACGAGAAAAGTAAAACAAAAACAGGAGAAATTCAGGACAGAAAACAAAATTTTGTTCACTTCTAAAGCAACCGACAATTTTTGGTCCACTAATTGGAACTTGAACATCTTAAACATCAGACAGAAACCACACAATCAAGTTCTTCCTACCCCCGAGTTTAAGTAAGTGAATGAATAAAATGATTGGCCATATAACAAAGTGACTAACTACAAGCAAAAAGAAAGAACGCATTACGCAGGAAAGGAAAATGTCTTTGAAAAGAGAAAAAAAAAACAGAGGGAGTGTAGAAGGCATACAAAAGGGTAGAGTCTCTAATGGAGCCATTCAGATGGGCATGAAGTTCAACCTTTGGAATAGAAACACACCACTCCATTCTTTGCTTGCTTCTGGTTACAGTGAATATCTGGGGTCAACCTTCGTTTTTCCAAGGGTCAAAAGTGACGTTGAGGGAAGGGATTGATTACACTAAAGCAAAGAGAGTCCAAGAGCGTCAGTGCAAGAGCTAACTAAAATTTGGAGAAATTTTTGGTTCCTAGAGCTCGGTCCACTTGCGGTTTATTGGGCCGTCGATGACTACTTTCCTGTGCAGTTTGAGTGCTTGCTTAGTTGGATCCTGTCTTTCAGGCAGTAAATGATTCATACATGTTAAGTTCAAATATATGAATATCGTATGGAATTTAGTATTAGATTTTTTTACTACAGTATAATATTTTAAATATTTTAGTTCGTCGAGAGTGACTTACCTTCCCAAAAGCTTAAAGGCCAGAAATCTTTTCAAAGATACTTTCCACTCTTTGAGATAGAGAGAGAAAGATTGGAAGCTTTGATAATAGTTTTTTTTTCCCCTATCTTTGCCCCTTATTTATACCTACTTTTCTTGGATCAACTGTAACAATCATAGCAAAAACGGCTAAAATGTTGTACATGGAGACAAGAGCGGATTCTATCATAGAACTAACCATGATATTCGATCCCTATATCATCACCTGCCTAGTCTGCTACTAATGATATAATGTGGCATTTGCTATACTCGGGCATAGATTCAAAACTATGGACTCCATTCCTTAGATGGAGGATTCGAAACCTTTCCTTAGTGCAATGATAGATCGCCTTGCCATGTGAAAAATTATTTTGTAATTTTTTAAAATTTAAGAAATATTTATAATTTTTTAAAATTATAATGTTAGGACGGGCCTGCATAATGTTAGGTGCAATGTGCCTGATTAGTTAGTTTTTTATTTTCCTTTTTATCTGTGGAGCATAGATTCAAAACTATGGACTCCATTCCTTAGATGGAGGATTCGAAACCTTTCCTTAGTGCAATGATAGATCGCC
>JAOSBN010000002.1:27746156-27761513 GCA_027563595.1 Erythroxylum suave | reverse complement strand
TAATTTTTTAAAATTTAAGAAATATTTATAATTTTTTAAAATTATAATGTTAGGACGGGCCTGCATAATGTTAGGTGTAATGTGCCTGATTAGTTAGTTTTTTATTTTCCTTTTTATCTGTGGAGTAAATATTCAAACTTGGGTTATTTCAGGTGTCAGCATCCTAGGTTGTATCATTTCCAACTCTTTTTGACTTAGACTCAAAAATGGGTCTAGTATGAGCTTCATAGCTCTTTGAAGAGAAATAAATTATTCGACTACTTTATCGAGTTGCTCCATTTCTTTTTTCTTTGACAACTCTACTCCCCTCACAAAAAATGAAGAAAGACTTGTCGAAAATCACCATTGGCACAACTAAGAAAGACATAGGATTTAAAATTATAAATAATTCTTAAAATTTTAAAAATTACAAAATAATTCTTCAAAGTATCATATTATATAAATTTTAATTTTATTTCAAACATGTTTCAAAAAATCATAATAATATATAAATGATATAATATGTTCCTCTTTATTATTATTAATATTATTTTTGCATGTCTCTCATAGAAAAAATAAGTATAACTAATATAAGAAAAAAGATCGTTTTATTTTTATAAAAATATATAATTAAAAATAATACAAAATATTTAAAATATTACAATTGATTTTTAAAAAATATTATAATTGATTATATCAAAGTCAAAACATCATATCTCAAAAAAAAGTCATAACATCATTTAATAATAATAATATATGTCCATAAGCACAACAACAAGAGTTCCCACTGAGGAAACACAATAAAGTAGAACTGAAACCTAAAATAAAAACACTTATAATTAAAAGTTTGATATTTATGTTGTAGATATAGAATTTAACATATACATTAAATACAAGCAAAATTAAAATAAATAATAAAAAGTAAAAAAGGATACTTCATTCAATGACATATCTGCTCAAATTATGTTTGCTCCAATTTTTATTTGGTACAAAACTCTCTTTAGCGAGAGGAGTCTCATGATCACCGTCATTCAAATCCATTACACTGAATGACATATTAATACTTTTCTATCTAAGATTATCAATCAAGTTACTCTTATCTATAAAACTTTGTTTCAATTTGCCAAAAGTTCAATATGATCAAGATAAATTAGATCTATAAAACTACTTGTTCTATTAAAAGTCATAGTAATAAACAAAATTAAATTATTAAGAAGTTAAGAGAAATTATATTCAAATTAATAATGGTATATTTTTCTCGAAGCTTCAAGTTATATTTAACAAATATCAAAACATTTAATCTTTTGTGATCCAATCTATTTTTGTTTGTTAGATTGGACGACTTCAAATGTGCTTGAATTCCTTTTACACCCGGTTCCAATCACATATTGACTAAGAATTCAAATTGCAAACCTTTATAATTATAGAACACCACTTCCAAATTAGTCATACTAAATAACTATAAAACAACAAAAGTAATTTTATAAAAAAATAAAGTGAAGATTAATTTAAACAAGTAGCAAAAGTTAATAAATATATACATAGATTAAGTTTGTCTGTTTTACATATTGTAATAGATATCCAAAATCATCGCACGCATCTTTATATACATATAATTGTGAGTTAAGAAGATTTTGCATCATCTCATATGAAATAATTATTTCAACAGTGGGTAGCATTATGTTATTAACTTCACCTTTATTTGTAAAACTTGGTTAAAAATAGACAATCGAATTCAGAAATGCCTTAGCAACAAAAAACAAAGAGTAAAGTTGTCTTTCTCATTTTTTATTGGTGATCGCAAGATAACGTGTACATAAGGAAAGCTTATTTTCTTGGATTGATCTTGATTCCTTCTTTCACCCTCTCCATAGCATCATAAAAATAACCTTTGTTGCTTTCTCATCACTATCAACTAAATAAAGCACTTTCACTAAAGATTTATAAACTCTTATGACAAATTGACATTGGAACCAAAATTCATGATCTTCAATTATAACTTTGAAACCTTTATCATATCATTAAAATGGCGTATTAAGATGCAAATCATTTATTATTTATACATTTGTCTTAAGATGCAAATCATTTATTATTTATACATTTGTCTTAACTCCTTCATTTGAACAAAACACTAAAATGATAACAAATTAGTTAAAAATCTTGTAATGGTAGGATGACACAAATTCCTTCTATTAGTGAATTTTTTTCATCAAATTCAAAACCAATGCCCTAATAGTTTTAATGGCTGCAAGAATTCTTCTTAAGAGGGAAGTTACTAAGGAAACTAAACAAGACACACAAATGCCTGATTCAAAAGAAGCATAACCTTGACACTATGAACAACTACAAACTTATAACATCTTGTAACTTTATTTATAAAACCATATAAAAAATACTTGTAACCTGATTGAAGAAAGTTCTACATAACATGATAGGTGAATCCCAAGAAGCCTTCTTGGAGGGTAGACTAATAAGGGACAACGTCCTACTAGCTTAGGAAGTCTTCAAAGACCATGCTAAAAAGAGAGCTCCAAGATTTGAATGTGGATTTCAATAAGGCTTTTGATACAATTAGTAGAAAATTAATAATCCAACTTCTCCATCCCTTTAATTGCCTTGATCAGTTCAGAAATTGGATTAAAGAACACATAACCTCCACCTCATTCAGCATCTTAATGAATGGAAAAACCACCCACTAAGATCCTTAAAGGCAATAAGGGACTGAGGCAAAGGGATCCCTTATCCTCTTACCTCTTTATACTAAGCATGAAGGCACTATCCAAATTACTAAACCATAACATAAATCTAAACCCGAAGTATGAATACCACAACAAATGCAAAGAATTGAAACTAAATGATCTCCTAATTTTTTACAAGGCTAACAGTAGATCCATTTCTCCATAACTCTCTAAATGTTCAAGGACCTTTTAGGACTAGAAGTAAATCACAATAAAAGTTAACTTATTATCTCCTCAAGTGTAATGGAAGATGCATAATGGCTAACAAGAATTTATGGCTTTTAAGTAAAACAACCCCCTATTACCTACTTGGGCATACATGTATCCACCAAGAAATTAAGGCATAGAGATTGTATCCCACTAATGGAGATGATTAAAAAAAGGTCAAACCCTTAGACATATAAAGACCTATCATAGGCTAAAAGACTCATATTGGTCAAAGTTGTCCTTAACTTACTCCACATCTATTGGTCAGCCCATATAATCCTTTATAAAGGCATAACATGATCAATAGAAAGAATTATGATATCCCTTTTATAAGGAAGCAGAAAGGAAGGGGAAGTGATGGAAAAGGTAAAATTGGTATAAGTGTGTAAACCCAAGAACGAGGGAGGACTAGGTATCATTAGAATTAGTGTCATAGACAAAGTCTTAATTGCTAAAAGTCCGTAAAGGCTACTTGAAGGGAAAGAGACCTTATGGTCAAAATGGATGAAAACCTATATTCTTATAAACAAAAGCATTTAGGAACTAGAAGAAACTCACATCAACTCACGATATATATCACAACTAGTCAATGCTAAAGAAGCACTAAAGAGCTATATCAAATGTAGAATAAGGAATAGTGAAAAAAAACTACACTTTACTTTAACAGTTAGAGCAAAGAGGGTCCCTTTTTCAACTATAATCATAGAAACCACATGCTAATTATACTGGTTATAGATGCAAAAGTTAAGGAATAGATTATATTGAATAACTAGGGTAATTATCCACCAATATTATACCTCCTAATTCTAAACTACCACTTACAAAATGAGGTGGAACATAGCTATACTTGTCTAAGGTACCACAAGGGGACATTCAGAAATAACTCATGTAAGGAGCTATAAAGGGATAAAAGGGAAAAATTAGATGGTGCCATGTGATCTAGAACAAAACTTACTTCTTAAGGTAACTTTACTCCTACGGTTAGTAGTAAAGAATGATCTAAGCATAAAGATAGAATTAGGTTTTTAAACACCCCAGATGCTTGTGAATTATACAGAGCAAATAAGAAACAATTCCCTATATTTTCTTTTAACATGAATACACTAAATGGATATAAAACGAAGTTCATGACAAAATCAATACACAAAAGAGGTTCTATGAACTATTTACAATAATGCAATGGATTCAAAATGGAAATATCATAAAAAAGAAAGAAAGAAATACAATGGCAGTAAATCTAAGCATACGTTTATACATAATTTGGTGTGAAACAAGTCAAAGATGCTTCAAGAAATTGAAAAAAAAAGAAAATATAACTATAAAAATTATTTAACAGCTCAGAGAATAACTAACCTTTAGTTGGATATCCATCCCTAACCATTAAGCTCTTTAGACGTATAAGAAGTAGAACCCACTCAACATAAGGATTATATTAATCAAAGATGGAGACAAGATGCTTAAATAGTCAACCTTGAGTAAATCAGCCGAGTTGCCAAAACGTGTGTTTAGTTAATTGATGATATTAAGGAGAATACTAATTTGTAACTTATGTTGTTAATACATCATGTAACTTGCTTTTGAAAGGTAATAGAAATTCAACTTTTCAAAAAAATTTAAAAAATACTTTCTTGGAAGACTCCACATCATTTTCTATCCTAACTAAATGTTTTCTCCTAGTGACTCCTCTACCTTTCAAATGTTTGCTATAACCTAAACAAATAGTACATTCTTCACATCAAGAACAAATCTTGCATAAGCCCAAGTTAGATTATCAAAATGTCTTAAAGAGATTCAATTATCAAAAGTACTTGAATTTTCTTCCATTTGTCTATAAAGATAAATAAAGGCATATCTCAAAAATTAATAACTTTATATTAAAAAATAAAGTTTGTGCATATAAAAGATAGAAAAAGCTAGTTTGGACTATATAATAGAGAAGTGTTTGTAGACACACACACACACATACATACATACATACATATATATATATATATATATATATATATATATGTATATGATGGATGCATATTTGAATATATTTATACACCCATATTGATGTATTTTTGCTTGATATTTTATACTTTATTGAAGATTTGGTACTTAATTCATTCCAAGTGCATTTATAGGTTATAATTGCCTTCATCAACTAAAAGGAAAATAATTCATATGAAAACGCGACGTAAAATGAAGATTTGAAGCAAAGAAGGGATACATGGCTATGTCTATAGTCGTGTAAGTCTCTCAACTCGTGTAGAATCTTAAATTTTAGAGCTTTTGGGTTATACACAGTCCAGTATATTGTCGTGTATCTCCTAAAAATCTTAAAAATTATAATAAAGAGACATGAGCAGAGGAAAAATAGAGGATTAGGCTTTTAGAGACAAATTTTGATGTAGAGATTATTTAGAAGACGCGATATTGATCCAAAGATATGGAAAAAATGAAGAAATCATCGACAAATCTAATAGATTACATCATCAAACCTTTACCTTGTAAGAACATTTTATAGGAGATAAAAGCAGATTTAGAATTATGAACTTTTTGTTTTCTATTCGTTTTTCTTTCTGCTTATGTTTGATTTTGCTTTTTGTCATATGTAACTAAACATCTTTAGCGTCTAGGAATGATGAACCCTAGTTTGTGCTACAATGTGTTTTAACTATTTCATTTAATGCAATTGTTTTGAGTGAACTATTATGATTCAATTATGTATTTGATATATGTTTTAATAGATCCGGACCATTAGTATATAATCTGATTTCATAATATAGAGATTAAGAAATCCTGTGTATGAATAGGTCTACTATAATTAAAATGAGTTGATCACAAACTTAGAGATATGTCAACATAAATCCTCTATATTAGGGTCAAACCTAATAGAAGAATTTACAAATCGATAAAGCAAACTTATAAACTTTAATCTAAGTAATTAGTTGATAACCTTAAGATTAATTATTAGTAGTACCAAGTGAGCTATTAATATACGATGGGAACTTTCATAGTCTAATAGTCAATAAAACAATTGCATAATAAAAGGTTAATTATTTAATGGTCTTAGGGGGATTCGTTACCTAGACACTAATTCTTAATATTGATTATTTTCTAATTGATTTTTTTTGTTTTCTACTCATTATTGTTTCCTATTTCTTTTAATTTTTAAGTTTAATTTTTTAATTAAAACCAAAAATCAAATTTGTATATTAGATAATAGGATAACGGTAATTTTTAGTATTCATTATCTTCGAGAGATTTGACTTAACTTACTTGTGTTAGTTATAGTTACGTTGTGCACCTGTGGTAAAATTAATATTGGTCTAAAAACAACCAATTAAGTTTTTGACGTCGTTGCTGTAGAAATTGATATTAGGAACACCTGAATGCTATTACTCTAGTCATTAATTTTTGTATTTATTTTATTTTATTTTATTTTTATTGTATCTTATTGTATTTTTTTCTTATTCATTTAATTACCTTTTAAACTTCTCTACATTAATAATGTGTTTGTGGTTTTAGAGTTCAGATTTTAACATCATCACCAAAACTCATAATGGAAGGATGGAGCAAATAGTATTCATATAGGAGCTATGATATGTCATTGTAATATGTAACATTACTATATAAGGGAGAGAGGTTTCCTCACATATTTTTGAAGGCTCAATTGATATCCATACCATGTTGCAACATTTGTGGGAGTAATAATTACAATCATGAATGTTAAGCACTAATCTATATGTGGGAGCAACAGAGTATATACAATCAACCTCAAATGAGAACAGTTACAATTCAGAATGGAGAAACTCTTACACTTATTGATGAAATGATTACGCTCCAGCTGAGTATTTATGATACCAAGCATCTCAAATTAAGGAGTCAACTCTGGAAGATATGATGGCTAGTTTTATTCAAGAATTAATCATAAGGCATCAGAAAATAGAGCCTTGCATACAAAATATGGTGAATCGGATTGGTCAGCTAGCAGAGATTATATCTGACAAGATGTCAGGGAATTTGGCTATTCCTACATAAACAAATCCTAAAGAACATGAATGAAAATCAACTTAGGAGTGGAAACAAGCTCCTAGAAGAAAAAGAAGCATAAAAAGAAGAAATAATTACAAATAAAATAATGGAATGCCTTATTGAACTTAAAATTATCTAATGTAAATTCGAAGAAAGAATTTCTTTACCTAAATATCTTGAGCATAACACAAAAATACTATATGGGCCTATTAACATAACTGAGTGAAGAAAAGAAGAAGGTTGGTTTTATGGATGAAGTGGCATTCTAAGAAGATGAGGAGGTAATTGTTGTTATTATAGAGAAGGAAGAATATATGACAGAGGCAACAAACATAGAAGAAGAGGAAGTATCCATCCAAGAAGAGGAAGTAGAAGAGTGGCAAACGATAATTGAAGAAGAAGACGAGCCAGAATCCTTTATCTAGGAGGAGAAAGAAGAAGAGTGGAAAAAGTTGGTTAAGGAAGAACTAGCAAAGGAATAATATCGGTTGACAATTCTAAGATTAGTTATTAGTAATCTCAAGAGAGTTATTAGCATATGATAAGAATTTCCACGATCCAATTGTCAATAAAACAATTGCATAATAAAAGGTTAATTATTTAAAAGTTTTAGAGAGGTTCGTAACTTGGACAATAATTCTTGATATTGATTATTTTTTAAGTGACTTCTTTGATCTCTGTGTTCAATATTGTTGCCTACTTCATTTTAGTTGTTTAAGTTTAAATATTCTTTATTAAAATTTAAAAGCAATCCTTAACCTAGATAATAGGAGAAACGTAGTTACTAGTAATCATTGTCTTCACAGGATCAACCCATACTTATCGGTGCTAGCTACAACTATGTTGTGCACTTGTAGATAAATTAATATTGAGTTTTGAGAAGATTAACCATATATAAATACTTTAAAAATAAAGCTCATAAAACTAATGTATTGGAATTATTATTACTATGTTCATAATATGTTATAAGTTATGGCTATAACATGTCCAGATAGATTGTTGCCAATGTAGAGGAAATAATTTGAATGTGGATAAGTTAAAAATCAAATGAATATTATAGAGGAAACTAAAAAATATACATCTTTACTTTATCAATACACAATTACATTACAAAAATGACTTTTTTGTAAAAATTAAAAGAAAAACGATAAACTCTCTTAATTATAAATTATAATACTAAAAGACCTATATTGAAACTTAAAAGTTGAAAGACCCATCTACATGCAAGTAAATCCTCCCAAGTATTATAATTTATTCCATAACAAGAACAATCATTATTAAAACTTAACTAGCAATTTATTCTACAATGACAAAAATTATTATCAAATCTTATCTAACAATTCTCAAAGTCAAACTGTCGACACTTGACATATAAACATTAAATTTTCTTGCTTTAAGATAGTCACCTTAAAGAGGAAAATTAAAAGCCAAGCCATAACTCCATAACCCAAGAGTTAAGAAATGAAGAGTGTTAAGGAGATCATTAAGTGGTTGATGGCAGTAGAGGACAGAGGATAAAAGTTGATTACAAGATACAATGGCAACGATCTGGGAACGGTGAGTGATGAGCCACTAGTGGCAACCTAGTGAATTAGAAGTGGCAATAATGGAGAAGTGTATGTCGAGTAGAGAAGACAACAAACTAGCGAAGGGGAAGAGTCAACTAAGGAGATGCTGGAGAAGTGAGCAATGGTACAATGACGACTAGGAGGGGATGATTTAGCTTGTGAAATGGTGAGGAACAAAGAAAGTAACAAGGAACGACTGGGGTTATAATTTAGGAAAACTTATTAATTTTTCAAAATTTATGTTTCCAGTCAAGTATTGATTGATATTTTGGGAGTTGGTACTAACCAATACCTTAGTTTAATAGAGAATGAACTCTTTTACTATTATTTTTTAGTTGGTGTGACACTACCGATTGGTACTAACCGAAACAACATGATATTCTTATTACTAACTAAAATATAGATGTCATAACTAGTCATATTTGCTACCATGCAACTTTTTAAAAAAAGAATAAAGAAAGTAAACCCACTTTTAATTTTTAAGATTCTCATAAACATATAATTTAAATTTTCATTAAAAAATTAACAAAAATTTTATATGAAAAAATCTTGACACATATACCAATTAGATTAGCTATAGTAGAAGTTGTCATGGGGACTTTTTCATGTGTAGAGAAATCAAAATAATTTTGCTAAAGTCCTTATATGATAGTTAAGCTTAAGTCTCAGCCTTCCTTTTGTGATCTTGAACTAACAAATCCATTTATTTTTTAGCTTTTCACATCAGTCGTGTTTAAGTGTTTCACTTTAGTCTCACAATATAACTGTTTTGAATAAATAATCAAAAGGGAAAAATATAAGTTACAATAAAGCCAACATTTTATTGATTAAATCTCCAAGATATAATATAAAGGAACTTGAGTTTCTTCCAACATGAAAAACTCTTCAAGAACAACTCTCAAAAGAACTCACTACTCAAAGATCTCATAAAGAACTTTTTCTTGAAGCTCTCAACTCTCTTATAGATTATTGAATGTACAATGCTTCACACAAATGAACTATAAAGGATGCTTTTATACAGACTTATAAGAACTCAGAGACCAAGTAAGCTAAAACTATCCATTTTCTCCACTAAATCTACCAATATTGTTATAAGATGTCACTTCTTCCACTAACACCACTAAGTTAGTTGGGAGTTATCCATTTTTGGCCACTAAATCTACTTTTGCACATGGAATAAATGTTTGGATGATTATATCCATTGCCATGTCAGTCAATCTACTTTCCTACTGTGTAAAGAAGATCTCCAACTTTGTTATGTAGTTGTCTAATTTCTTATGCCATCATTTATATGTTCTTATCATATATATATATATACCTTAAAATTAAGTGCCTCAACGATCCTTCAGTTTAGCCATCCCAAGCCATCTTTATGTATGATCTATTTAAGCACGTGTGCAATCTTATTACTTTAGGACCTAAATTAACAAAGTTTGAGTCTTTGTATAATAAACATCACATGTTTACATACCTTTCGACCTTCTTATTGAAGTTAAGCGCCTTCTTATACCCTCAGACTTAACATAAATTAGTTGTGTTATCATATTTTGATCTCACGTATGAATCCTAAATCTAGTCAAACATTTCCATTAATTTATACTGATACAGGTCAGCATTCATATACTCTTAAGCTTTCATTGATAATGCCCACTTTTCTTTGGCTACTCATAAATCTTTGCTTTTTTTCATCAACCTAAGTGCCAATCATTGGCTAAGACTTGCCAACACTCACACAATTTTGTAACTAAGACTGAGGGGTCTAACAAACCAACCCCACCAGAATAATTTGATGCCCTCATCGAAATAATGCATCGTCTACTCTAAATATGGTTCCCTTTACATAGGCATATCACCTACGTACCATTTTTTGTTTCTGTCAAGTTTGTCTTTACTTGTGTTTAGATGCTCCTTTACAAAGCCAATTACGCCAAACAGAGCATAATTGTTGAAGTAGACTTCTTCTTTCGAGTCTTCACCTCATTTTTCTTAATCCTTTAGGATTATATCACCCACCTTTATTTTAGGAATTCATAAGAAAATTGTATTCCTTCATAAATAAAACAAACAATATCCCATTTTATTTATTTCTTACACTTATATTGAGAAGATTTGCATACTTTCTCCTTGCCATTCTTTGAGCCATTTTGTGTCCCATCGTCCTTCTTTCCCTCATTGCTAGTTTGAATGATTGGTGGCCATTGGAGATCCACCAAAGTATTTGTAGCTACTATTGTGCTATGGGGGTCTTTTATGTTCTACATCTCAAGCTCTTTTTGTGTCCAACCTTGCATATACGAAGTTGAACAACTTATCTTCCTTTAACATATTTTTCACGTCTAACATCAAATATATAAATTTCCTCGTATACTCCTACATCGAGTTGTCATACTTTAACTACTTCAAAGGTTCTCTAAAAGGTTATGAAGTGTTATTAGGGAGGAACTAGTTCCTTAGCTCCTTTTTCATTTTCTCCCAAATGCCAATAAGAGGTCTAGCTGTAATGATGTCATTATAGGTTTTTGTTTTCTACCACATCTTTGTATTGTCCATTATATATATAACCAGGATCGATGCCTTCTCCAAATCAAAAAACTTTGTCACTATAAGGTATTATTCCATATCCTACAAGAAAATTTCAAGCTTCTTAGCACTATAATTTCCATAAAAAACATGGGGCTCATGCACCTTCACTAAAGTTCTCCTCAATTGGACTTCTGATTTGTGCCTAGACGTCTCATGTTTGAACACTAATAAGTCGTAGTTCATATTCTTACTAGCCTTAAACTATTCCTCAAGTGCTTTCCTTATCTCTTAAAACTCAATTCCTATGGCCACGAAACACTCCAAGAAAGGAACCGCTCCTTCATCCTATAGGGCTAGAGGGCCAATAATCGCCATCTATATCCATTAAATTGCTTCCACTAGCTATTGTTCCCCAAACAAGGCTCAAATACTAGTTGTCATAATTACTTTTTTAGGTGAAGAAAAATTGAAATAATTTTGCTAAAGTTCTCGTGGGGTAGTCAAGCTTAAGTCGTAAAACTCAACTCAACTCAACCTTCACTTCATGATCGCTGACCAACAAATCCATTTATTTTTGAACACCTTACATCACTTGTGTTTAACTCCACACTTACAAGATAAATGTTTTGCATGAACAATCAAAAGGGACAAACGAGGGAGCTACAAAAAAGCTAACCTTTTATTGATCAA
Organism: Erythroxylum suave; assembly: GCA_027563595.1. Lineage (NCBI taxonomy): Eukaryota > Viridiplantae > Streptophyta > Magnoliopsida > Malpighiales > Erythroxylaceae > Erythroxylum > Erythroxylum suave. The sequence goes on along the minus strand of JAOSBN010000002.1, from coordinate 27,749,788 downwards.
ATCTCTAAGATACAATATAAAAGAATTTGAGTTTCTTCTAACTTCAATAACTCTACAAAAACACCATTGAAAAGAATTCCCTACTCGAAGCTCTTACAAAGAACTTTCTACCAAGGCTCTTAACTCTCTTATAAATGATTAAATGTACAAGGCTTCATATAAATGAATTGTAAAGAATGCTTTTATATAGGCTTACAAGAAGTTATAGACCAAGTAAGCTAAAACTACCCAATTTCTCTGCTAAATCTGCCAATGTAGTTAGGAGATGTCACTTCTTCCACTAACTCCGTTAAGTTAATGGGAAGCTATGTACTTTGGTCCATTAACGCTACTTTTGCACATAGAATGAGCGTGGGTGATGTCTACTTGTTGTCACATCATCCAAACCACTTTCACACTACTCGAAGAAGTACTACCTACCTTTTTAGGTAATGGTTCCACTTTCTTAGGCCACTAATTGTATGTTCTTTTCATAAGTTGCCATATCATTGCATCTTGAAACTAAGTGCTTCGATAAGCCTTCCATTTAGCTATCTTGAGCCATCTTTATATGTAGTCTATCTAAGTATGTCCACGGAGCTATCTCATTGCTCCAAGATGTAAGTTAGCAAAGTTTGAGTCTTTGTATGATAAATCTCACATATTAAAGTACCTTTTAACCTCCTTGTCAAAGTTAAATGTGTTCTCATATCCTTAGAATTAGCACTACTTAGTTGTGTTATCATCTTTTGGTCTCTCATCTGAATTTTGTATCTCGTCAAAGATTTTCATCAATGTGTGCCAATGCACATCAATGTTGGCCTACTCTTAAATCTTTTCCTTGTTCTATCATCTTAAATGCCGAGAATCGACCAAAGCTTGCAACTCTCACACGATTTCTCAATTTAAACTTAGAGGTCTAATAGCAGTCTACATATATTATAAACTTGATCCAAACCATAAAAGAAAAAAACACAACCCACTTTAATCTAACAATCTAACTTAACCTAGATTAGACTATAATTGTGATTGAAGCCTATAGGACCCACTAGGACCATGATCCATGCCCATCCCACAATGTCCTAAAGGATTTAGATGATAGCTTTGGGTGTTTAGTCTATAATGCCAAAGTTGGACGCGCCTTTACTACTCGTGTAACCCTTATAAATCTACTATGGATTATAGTCATTTTAATCATGCTTTTTTTTAAATTAAAAGGAATATTTATTAACAAAGTTGAAACATGTACACAATCAATGACAAGGATCCTACAGTTAAACAAAACTACATTACTAGAAACAAACAACAAGAGTAAACAAGAGATTAAATTAACCAGTGCGATCTGATATCATTATCGATACAATCCGGTTTGTTGTGTGCTAAGAGAGTCTCTCTAATCAAGTTGATGATTACTTTAGTAAGTTCGGATTTGTGCTGCTCCTCATTCTTATAAATATGCCCATTTCTCTACCTCCAAATGTAATAGATAACCATCTAGAAAGAAGTTTTGATTAATAAACCATCCTTGTAACCATGTCTAGCATACCAAACGATATCTTCCAACACCTTATCCCATACAAATGATACCTTTGCAAAACGAAGCATAACCAACATTCTGCTCCATACCGATTTACTATACCCACATTCAAAGAACAAATAATTACTCGTTTCATTAACAAGTTTACATAAGACACATATTGGATTATAGGACCCAAACCACCTATCCTTAGTTCTTGTTCTGTTTTTGATCACCAACCAAAGAAAAATGACAGCCTCAGGACACATACTTGCTTCCATACGATGTCTAGCCAAGGTACTGTTTCACAAGGTATTTCCATAAGTTAATGCGCTGATCTATTAGTGAACAACCCACTTGAATGTGGTGTCCAAACTACTTTATCCTTCGTACCCTCATTTGGCCTGGCTGGTAAATACCTCTCTAGAATATGAAAATGATGTTGGGAAGATAGTTTATCCCATTCCTTCCTAATCCAAGCAATCGTAGCCTCCATAAGAATCTGACTTTGTGGTACCTGTAAATCCTCAAGCAACCACAATGGACTGGAGTCTGACCAATTGTCAAACCACATCCTAATATCCTCTCCGTCCCCTACTATATAATTTAAGAACGGATAAACCAAGTCCTTAAGATTTAACATACCCTTAAAGATCAACAAGTAACCCCGGTTAATCATGTTTATGCCCACTTTAATATATATATACAGGGTCTAGAAGAGAGTGTAGGGTAGTATTTGATGGATTATTGGTAATTTCAGATGATGTGGAGATGATGAAAGGAAGTTGTGCCAAATCATTTGCATCGGTTCCATAAGGATGTATGTTCCACGACGAAGAAGGATTGAAGAACTAGCAATATCAACACTTAACTTATGAAATTTAATGGAGTTAAAGTTTCTATTAATTGGTGATTTGACTCAAATGATTTTAGAAATATTAAAATTCTTTTTCCAGTCTAAAATATTATAATCAAACTTGTGCTTTTGGGATGAACATCAAAATTTTAAAAAGAACTTTTCCCTTAATCATGCTGTCAAGTTAGTATATCCGTGTTTAATTATTTCTTCTAGTCAATGTTGTTAGTGTCTAATTATTTGTGTTACTTTTCATTTTAGTTAGAAAATGACTGTAAAATTTTAGTCTCATTGACATGATAGTATTACCCCTTTGACAATCGCTTGTTGAATCGATTAGAAAGTTGGTTGAATCCATTAGAAAGTTGGATGGAGAATACATAACCCATTTTTTTATAAGAGAGCATAGATGCATAGTTCTTCCTATTGTTTCCACTCAGCTTAAATATGTGTACTAATTATAGACTCATCATCGTCCACAAGAAACAATAGGGTACCATTTCAAATGAAAAGATCATGAAAACCAACCAGAAAAACTTTGAAATGAAACTACACGTTGAAATAGTGATTGTTGAAAATTGACACTTTCAAATGATTATAATGTACTGAAAACAATGATGAACATAAAGTAGATTGAAGTAAGAGGAAGAGAATTGTCTCGTTGTTTAAGTACACATTGGAGGCAGTCGAGGCCCAAAAAGGAAATCCTGAACTATTGTTGAACCAGACAAAATTGATATTGGACCACCACTACTCGTGGAGGATCATTCGTTCTGCACCCCCTTTGCTATTAACCGTAGGGAGCGCAAAACATTATCACATAGAAACAATCACTTAATGGTCATTTAAGAAATGTTTTTCTTCTGGACGATGAAGCACTGTTATGAATACCGGTACATATCGGCTGGTATCGAACTAAAACTAGTACAAAATTATAAGTTATAGTACTGAATTTAAATATCGGTCGGTACTGGCCAATACTGATCGGTACCAGCCGATAACGACGGTATTCAAAATACCGGTCAAATACTGGTCAGTATCGGAAATTTTAAAAAATTGGGGGACTTTTTTGCAAAATTTTCAAAATTTAAACCGCCCCTTCAAGTTTTTTAATTAGTTATTTTATTTATTTCAACTTTTATAATTATTGTGAATTTTTAATAATAATAAATATTATTATTACTAATAATAATTATAAATTAAAAAAACTTAAAAATAAATTATTTTTAATATTTTATATAATATTTATTAATAAAGTATTAATAAAAATATCTTATTTTT
>JAOSBN010000002.1:27721639-27737576 GCA_027563595.1 Erythroxylum suave | reverse complement strand
CACTTCGTACTTTAAGTTTTAGAATTTAAATGTTACATAAAAAAAACTCTTTTATAAAGTTCAATTAATCGTATAAGTAGACAAAAAATGAACATTATAAATTAGAACATGTTAATATCACTGTTACGAGTTCTGTACTGTACCAGCCGGTACCAGACAGTACGTAACATACTTGTCGAAAAACTGTACCTGAATATAAATTTTGATACCAGGTTTAAATATTGGCCTGTACTAGTTGGTACCGGCCGATACTATAAATACTGGGCAGTACCCGAAATTTTAAAAAATACAGGGATTAAGTTGCAAAAATTTCAAATTCTAATTTTTTTTAAAAATCAAATTTTTTTTTTAAATTTTAAAGCTCCCACTCGTCTGTTACCCTCCCCCCCGTTTGTTTAGTCTAACTTTTATTATAATTTTTAAAATTTTATTTTAAAAATAAAATAAATATTTTATTACGAATAATAATTATACATTAAATTAAAATAAAAATAATTTTTTTAAATATTTTATATCATATTTATTAATAAAGTATTAATAAAATATTTAATTTTTAAAAATAAATAATTTAAAAATTATTATTTATAAACCAATATTTATTTTATATATTTTGAATTATTAAATCGAAAATTTTTAAAATATATAATATATTTTTAAAATATTTTAAATTTAATTATATTTATTTATAATTATTAAATTAATTTTATAAATTAAATTAAATTAGGATATTTATAATTTTAGTAATAATTAATTTAAATTAATCAAATATTTAATTGATAATAAATTAAATAACATGTATTTTTGTTTCACGTTTTAATTTTGCTGGGTTGTTTCCTTATCACGAACTCTTGTTGTAAATTATAATAATTTGAGAGTTAAGGATATTTATTATTCTTTTTATTGGATGTTTTGATGTAATTATTATTTATTATATAATGAAAATTGAAATTGTAATATTTTAAATACTTTATATTGTTCTTAATTTTATATTTTTTGATAATGATTGTCTTTTTTCATATAAATTGTGGTTATTATTTATATGTGAAATATCTGAAAATTATTGTTATTTTATATTAATTGTGATTATTATTTATTATTTTGATTTTTAGAGACAAGGTTAAAAATATATAGTATAATTGTACAATATGACAATGGACTATTTCGTAATTTTTTTAAAAATTTAAGAACTATTTTATAAATTTTAAAAATTGCCCAATACCGAATATCGATACAGTGCCGTACCAAAACCTAATCTAGTATGGTATTCGCAACATTGGTTAATATGCTCAAGGAAAAGGTCTAATCATATAAGAACTCGTTGTAGGTTGAAAGAAATGCATTCAATAAGAAGTTGGATTTATCAACTTTTGGATTTCCCATTTTTCATGAGTTTTTAAAATAATTTTATCAGAAAACAAATCCATAATGATGTGTCGTTTGTGAAATTGACAAGTGTCAAATTTAGTATTAAACAAATTGATGGAAGGTAGATCTACTCCATATCGTTGATTAAAATTTGAACTTAAGAAGGAGCAACATAAGAATGATGAAATTGGCATTGGTAATGAGAGCAGCAATATCAAGTCAACTGATTTGATGCACCCAAATTCTAAGAAAAATTTGAACAAAGTCCACTCATTTGTTCCAAGAGAATTAATACTAAATATTGGCATGGACTTTGAGATAGAATAACAAGTTTATCAATATTATTTAATGTATGACAAACATGTCAGCTTTGGAATAAGAAGGAACAAAAGTCACAAAGATAAATCTAGTAAATTAATTTGCAGGCTGTTTTGTTGTAGTGCTGAATGTAAAAGGATGCCTGACAAAAGAGGTATATATGTAAGAGCTCCACTTGTAGAAACAAGATTTGGTTATAAGGCAATAATGAAAGTTAATAGTGTGGAAAATGGAATGTTTCAAATGATTCAATTTGTTGAGTATCACAATCACTATAGTTCAAGTCCTAATAAAACACATTTGCATATAAGTTATAGAAATATATCCTCATCTGCAACAATGTAAATTCAAATGGCTATTGATTTGGGAATTCTACCAAAAGCATCTCATGAGACAAACATGTCGGAGGGATACTCTTGGCTTTATACCAGAAGATTATAAGAATTATTTAAGATCCAAAAGAACAAGAGATATGAAAAAGGGGGAAATAAGTGACGTGATAGAATATTTACATAAAATGCAATTTGAAGATCCTAATTTCTTTTATGTAATTTAAGTGGACAAAGATGATTTAATAACTAATATATATTTAGTCAGAAAAAAAGATGAGGAATGATTAATTAGATTTTGGTGAGGTTGTTTGCTTTGAACCACTTACAAGAAAAATGGTAAGGGTCATCCACTTGCTTCGTTTGTCGGTGTAAACCATCACACGTAAATTGCAATTTTTGGTATTGCCTTATTGTATGATGAGATTGCTCTTACATTTGAGTGGTTGTTTAACATATTTGCTAGAGCCATGTGTGAGAAAAAACCTACAACTATTCTTACTGATTAGGATGCAGAGATGGCAAAGGCATTAGCTTCAAGATGACCTGAAACTCATCATCGGCTTTGTTTCTGGCACATTTATCAAAATGTCGCTATCCATTTGACCAGTGCTTTTTCTTAGTTTAATGATTTTCTACAAGATTTCAGCTCATGCATATATGACTTTGAAGAAGAAGAAGAAGATTTTTTCAATACATAATGGGATGCTGGAAAAACATAAACTTCAACATAATGATCGGTTGAAACATATGTTTCAAATAAAGGAAAAAGGCTTTGTCTTGTGGATGCTAAATGTTTTGTCTAGACATGACCATCATATAAAGAAGTGGAGCAAGTAATAGCATTGTAAAAAAGGATGCGAGTTATCAGCATAACATTTTACAATTTTTTAATCACTTTGAAAGGTTTATTGATGATCGTCGATTTGATAAGTTGAAAGCTAATTTTAAAACTAATGTAAGCACTCCATCATTGTCAACGCCTGTTCAAATTTAAAGCATGCAACTAGTGTTTATACACCTGAAGTATTTAGATGTTTTCAAGATCAATCATGGAACAATTACAAAATATGAGATCACTCTTGTAGGGAAGAGTTACTCTTATGTGATCACTTATGATTCATCAAATGATGAAGTCCATTGTAGTTTGTCAAAAGTTTGAGTTTGCTGGCACTTCATATTCTTATGTTCTAAAGATTTTTAACTTGAAAAATATTTTGAGAATACTGAGTTAGTATATTTTGAAAAGATGGACAAGAAAAGCAAAAACATGATACCTTGACAGTAAAAGCTCAACTATCAATGAAAGTGAATTGGATCCTAAACTGTTGTTAAGTACGAGGTACAAAGAATTGTGTGCATTAAGCATGCAATTGGTTAGAAGAGCAGGAAAGAGGAGAAATACTTGTAGAATTGTGAAAGATCACCTTCTCAACATGTTGAAGATGGTTGATGATGAGATGTTACAAGGTGAAGAATTAGTTGATGAAGAGAACCTAATATCACAAGATGAAGAGTTGGCCTAATGCTCAAATCCTGAAATGAACCTCTGCAATCAATGTGAGATTAATTTTGTTGAAAGGAACATGATTAGAGGTTTCAAAATAGAGACAAAACCTACGTCAAGTAAAAGATTGAAGGGTGTTTTAAAGAAAAGTTTAAGGAAAAGAAAGTATGTTAAAAAATGCAGGCTTCAACAAATATGACAACTTCAATACCCATACCCATTTCCAATATTCAGGTTTTATTTTTTCTAATTTTATGTTAAAAACCTTTCAATGTATACTATTTATATTATGATAATTTTAAGTTTTTTTTTGTTTGAATACTCTATTCAGGATTTCGAAGAAAATTCCTAAAATACCTCTAGTATGTCCACCATACCACATCTGATATTGCATTAAGTTCAAGTTAGTTTTCAGTAATTTAAATGTCACATATGTTGTTTATTTGTTTTTAACAATTTTTACTTTTTTTATTAAACATAGAAAATGCAGCCACTTGGTCTTTCTATGGATAACACAAGTATGGTTTACACTCATCATCATTCTATGTCTGGACCACATTCTAAGGTAGTATTTGTAATTTTGTCTTTTTCTAATTTGTTAGTAATCTTCTATTGATTTGAATTTTCTATGTCTAGACCACTTGATTATGACACATAGCAAGTGCAGCCACTTGGTGTTTCTATGGATAACACAAGTATAACTTACACTCATCATCATTCCATATCAGGACCACATTCTCAAGTAGTATTTTTAATATTGTCTTTTTGAAATCTATTAGTAATATTCTAATGATTGAATTTTCATTTCAGGCCATTCATGCATAAACATACTGCTAATAACCTACCTTCAATGCGCATGACAGATTTACTTATGGTACTCTTTTTTATATTAATTTCTTAATTTCAATTATTGCATTTGATGTCAATATTACTCTTTATTAATAATTATATTAACTAATTAAAAATGCATTTTTTATTGATAGGCACAACAAACATTTGGTTTTGACAATTTGAGAGTTGGTATCAAACCAAACAATTTGGGAGTTGGTATCAAACCAAACAATTTGGGAGTTGGTATTTGCAATGAGAAGTGTGGTTGTTCTCTTCCATGCTTTGGTGACATGTTTTGTATTTGTAAAAGAGGAAATAACAGATAGTGAGTTACTATTTATAACTTTATGTCTAAATGACATTTTTTTTATATTGGAGGAGTCAAATTCTCATACAATGTTAGCTTAAACTGCAACTCTCAAACATCTCTTAGTTAGTTTTAGGTGACAACTATATATAATTTGGTTTTATGTTGGAGAGTGCGGATAGAATGTTGGTTTGGAAATGTGGGAGGCTTCTTCATGTACAACGATGCAATTTCTCTATTGTATGTTTTATTGTCCTCTTTCCTCCAAAAATTTCAGGAAGGAAAATTTATGAATAATATTTTGCCACTCAAATCCTATTCTAAATGGAAGCACAGTGGTGGAAATGGAATATGGAAATTTGGGGAATCATGAAACCTACCATGTCCACAAGAGCATTTGCAAGGAAAAATGCAGAACTATTAATGAATTCTCAATCAAGGAACTCATCAATGAATGAGAAATCATTAGATGCCTTACGCATTGAGCTCAACTCTAAGAAAATGGTAAAGTACTTTAGAAAGTTTTACCCCACATAGATATAAGTGACAATTACTAAGTTTAAAATCTTTATAATCTCGACAATCCAGTTATTCCATGAATTTGCTTGTTCGAGCTTTATTGGTAAACAAGAAGTTGAATGAAGTTGCAAAGGTAACAAGTTATACACTCGTTATATTTTCTAACATTATGAATTGCAGTAAATCAAGATAGATAATTAAGAGTTTTGCATAGTACCAAGCTCCATCACTATCTAAAATTAGCATTTGAACAAATTTGACAAAATAAGTTTTCCTTTTTCAAAAACAAAAAATCAGAATATCATTAGAAATTGATAAACTATCTCATCCCCAATCCTTAATGAAAATGTTTGCATTGCGTTGTAAATCCATAGTTTTTATATTTTGGTATGACCAAGCATTACAACAAATCTTATTCATGTTTATGCCTTTTTTCGCTTCCAATAGTTGGTTGAATCGGTTCTAAGCATACTTGATGAGGAGTTTGAACATTGAATTGCAAGTAACTTATACTGTTGCTCATATGAAGTCAATTGTTGGATGAAAGGTTATTGATTTGGGATTGCATAGAAAAATTGACTTTTGAGGAAAGAGGACTCTTGTTCTGCATTGTAGAGAAGATAACGCAACTAACTCTACATTGAATTTGACACCATCTGTGTACCATTCTTAGTGCTTTAACATTTTTTCTTAGGTTATATATTTTGTCTATAGAGATTATGTTTTATAATGTCTGACTGACCAAGATGACAATTTAATATCAATATAAAGCTTGTCAATTAGCATATGCTCTACATATATTAAACAACTTTTTTACTATTCATATATATTCTCATTTGCTATATTTGTTTATTTTGTCTATCCCTAGTTGATTCCTTTGTTTTCTTACCTCTTAACCTATGTATTTGCCTTATAATGGTTTTGATGATTGTTTACTGTTTGAAAAAAATGCTAGGAGAGCTAATGTTATGGCTTTCAGGTTTTATATATGAATCATCACTTTGGATTTCTCTTTTTAAAAGGGGTATTTGAAAAGCTTCCAATTGAAGCATCAAGATGGTAATTTTTTATTGGTTTTGGATCAAGAGTGGTGACTACTTCGAGAGGTAGTATTTGGGAGCACCATAAAGATTCCATGCACTTGATCAAATAAACTCAGGAAAAATGAAGAAAAATGATAGTTATTTATGAAAATTTAACTATGACGTGTTCATGATAGTTGATACAGGTTTCTATAAAGAGAGTTTGTTAAGACATCAAATGATATTGAAAAGAAAAAGGAAAAAGCTACATGATATATCAATTCAAGAGAGTACAATTGAACTTTATAAAGAATTTAATCTAAGAAAATAACAAATCTATACAGTTCAGCCAAATAAACTTTGAAGTGCTCCAGAAGCTACCTTTAGTAACATAAACATCCATGTTGCAAGAATGATGTTCCTTGGTTATGAGATGGAGAAAATCCACATGATAAGATTATTTTTCTCAATGACGACCTTGAGAATACCAAGAAATTTATAATATCAAATTTCACATTATCACACAATTTTAAACTTATATCCCATAATCTTTTATAGTTTTGCACCAGTTGAGACACCCCTCTTTTCACCACATTCAAGCAACCCTCCAGGTCCAATGTCACAATCGAAGGCATTTTTTTTTAAAATTACTTTCAATGCTTCATTGTCCATTCTTAGTCCCTGTGCTTGCAATATCTCCAATTTAGGAAGTTCAAAGATTAAATCAATATTCTTTATCCCCCAGACATGTTCATCTCCAAATGCATGATTTCCTTGTAGTTTCTCATAAATTCTTTGATCCCTTCTTCTCTAATCCAGCCAGACAAGATTGGAAGATAAGATTCTGCAACTAAACTAGGTAATTCATTAGAGATAATTGAATCTGAGAGATCAAGCTCACTTAAACATTTTACATAAGAAAACATGAGCCAATAGAAGGGATTCTAATTCCATCCAGTGAAATTGAACTCAACCCAAATTTACTTCGCATAGCCATACCAGTCCCATTATGAGATATAAAATCATAGTCACAAATCACTACTTCACTAAGTAATATGCAGTTCAAAGACAACACAATGATAAAATGATAACTGAAAACATCTATCTTACGTAACTTCTTGATCTTTGTTGACAAATCAAGCAACCCCTCATCGGTCACAACTTTAACAAATTGCTCGAAAGTCAAAGACTCATTTGGGTTAAAACATGAATTATACCAAGGAAACCTAATAGCGAGCTCCTTAAGCATCAGAAACAATGACCCAATTTTTGAAAGATCACTATCTCGCAAAGAGCCTATCTTTGAACAATTAAGTCTCTTCAAATTCCTCACTTTCAATCCCAACCTTTAAACATTGATCAAAGGGAAGTGGGATTGGCCAAAACTATTGAGGGATTGAATATCTAATCCAGATTGAGAGATTAGGTCGATAACTAAATCAAGGTCTCTGTAAAAGTCGCAAACTTTGATATGGCTGAGATGTAGGAATCTGAGTATTATAAGGTGTAGGAAAGGGGCAGAGAGAAAGGAGACGGTGAGAGTGTGGCAGAGGAGATTGGTGACGGAGAGCAAGTAATTATAGACTAAAGAGAGGGGTCAGTTGCCAACATTCTTCTAGCAAGTTCCCACGCCTATTGTTGTTGTTACTCTACTCCATTTATTGTTTGAAAGGTTGTTGGCTTCAAAAAGTGAAGATATCTGTGGAACTAGCAAGAATAAAGATGAAAATGAAGACGATGAGGATGTCAAGAGATGATGAGAATTGGAAGACTAACCGTCAACTTGGCTCATAAGCGGTATGTATCAACTAATAGAGTTTGTGAATTTTATAAGTAGAACGATAATGTTTTTATGATAAAATATAATGCTCATTTTATAAACTTCAAGAACAAATATATTTATAATAATCTAAATAAATTCTAGAATGATTCAGAAGTATTGAGAAAAATTCAAGAAATCTCTATATAATGTAATGTAGTATAAAAACTAGAAAAGGTTAGAAGTCTTTGTGATTGTGGAATCGACTTTTTATGTCGGTGTAGTTTGCATATATATATATATGCTTGTAAGGTTTTATTTTTCTGTGTAATGAAGACAATCCTAACTTCCTAGATACACTACTCATATCCTATAAACTAGCTTTGACCTACCTTTTTACTTGAAACTACAAACTCCTACTGTTTCGTGACTCCCAAATCTTTCCATTACATATTCCATAATTAATTTATTCCCTTTTGTAACAAACCAACAAAAACCTTCAATTTACTTCACCAAATCACTTAACCATACATCAGTGGTACCAGAGCTATGTTTGGTACTATACTGGGCGTAAATATGACTTTTTCAACAATTATTCTTTCGGTTCCTATTCTGTCGAAAGATAGCTATGAAGATTGGCATAGTCAAACGTGGACATTTATCCAAGCATAAGACTTATGGGAAATCGTCCAAGAAGGATTTGACGTGCCAGAAGATCAAGACAACCTGTCTGTGGCGGAGAATCGAAAATTGAATGAGGACCAGCAAAAAAATTCTATCGCTCTATGCTTCCTAAAGCAGGCCGTAGTGAAGGCAATTTTTTCAAAAATACAAGCAGTCACGTCAGCAAAAGAAGTTTAGGATAAACTAGAGCAAGAATTCCATGGAGATATAAAGGTACGCACGTGATCCTCCAAACTCTAAGGAAGCAATACACAAATATTGAAATGAAGGAGTTTGAGACCATTAAGAATTTTTATACAAGAATTATGGCGCTAGTAATTGAGATGAAAGCCTATGGAGAAGATATTACTGAACAAAAAGTGGTCTAAAAAATCTTAATTAGTCTACCACCCAAGTTGGATCCTAATGTGTTGATCATCAAAGACACGAAGGATCTTTCAACACTAACTATAACGGAATTAATCAGTTCACTAAACGCATACAAGCAAAGACTGGCGAGTCATGAAGAAGACTATGTTGAAAACGCTTTCCAGTCTAAGCTCCAAATAAGGTCTCAGAATCAAAGTAGAGGAGGATGGTATGATACCGAAAAACCAAGGGCCAAAGAAAATTCTAGAAGTTTAGAAACTAAAACAAGGAAAAATAAATCCTATCCTCCTTATGGTATATGCAAAAAATCAAACCACCTGGAGAAGAATTGTTAGTTTGGAGGGACACCTAAAAACCAACATTGTAAGAGATTTGGGCAAACCAAAAATGATTGTAGGTCGAAAATTAGTCATCAAGTCAACTTCTCTAAAGAAGTAGAAAGAGAGGAAAATCTTTTCTACACTTCTGAAGAGTCGGTTGAGAAAAGGGAGGAGACATGGTACATTGGCCGCAGCTGCAATAATCACATGATCGGAAATAAATAGATATTCCACGACATATATGAAGGTATGAAATCTCATATTCAACTAGGTGATGGCACAATAGTCAAGGCTAGGCACCATTGTCGTTAATACAATCAAAGGTCCGAGATCCATCCGCGAGGTTCTTTTGGTGTCGAATCTTACACAAAATCTTTTGAGCATTGGTCAAATGATGGAGAGAGGTTATGCCCTTCACTTCGAAGGAGACTCATGCATAATATATGACAAGAGAAATAAAAATACTCAGATTGCAAGGATAAAAATAAAAAACAGAAGTTTTCCCAGGAAGTGGAGCCACATTGTCGAGATTGCCTTAAAAGCTCAAGAAGACGATTCATGGCTTTGGCACAAAAGGTTTGGCCACTTCCACTTCCACGAGCTATGTCTACTACACCAGAAGAACATAATGCGTGATCTGCCCAGTATTACTGAAATTAATAGTTTGTGTGAAGGTTGCTTACTCGGTAAGCAACACAAGCAACCATTTCCATATGGGAAATCATGGCCAGCAAAAAGCCCTCTAGAGCTTATACATACAAGCGTGTGTGGGCCTATGAGGATTCCATTTCTAAGTAATAATAAATACTTCATCCTATTCGTCAACGACTTCACAAGGATGATGTGAGTCTACTTCATCTAAGAAAAATCAGAAGTCATTAGGATTTTCGAAAAAGTCAAGAACTTGGTGGAGAAGCAAAGCGACAAGAGCATCAAAGTCCTCAGAAGCGATAGAGGAACGGAATACACATCCAAGGAGTTTGCCAAGTTTTGTGAAGATGAAGGACTGGAGCACCAACTAACCATTGGGTACGCGCCAAAAGAAAATTGAGTATCAGAAAGGAAAAATAGTACGGTCATAGAAATGGCTCGTTCATTACTCAAGGAGAAAATTTTGCCAAATGCCTTCTAGGTGGAAGTAGTATACATAGCAATACACCTATTAAATTGTTGTCCAACTAAGGCAGTAGAGAATAAAACACTGATTGAAGCCTGGAGTGGACGCAAGCCATCAACAAAACATTTGAAAGTCTTTGGATGCCTATGCTACATCCACGTTCTAGTAGCAAAGAGAAGAAAACTAGATGACAAAACAAAAAAAGGTATTTTCTTGGTTATAGCACTCAATCTAAAGGATATAGAGTGTATAACCTATAAACAAAGAAACTAACTATTAGTCGAGACGTCGAGTTCGACAAGAATGCTTCATGGAACTGGGAAGAAGCCAAAGTAGAGAAAGACAACATTAAAGTTCCCTAATTACAAATAAGAGATCAAACACAAACAACATTTCAAGAGGAGTTCCGAGAACCAGAAGCGTCAACATCAACTGAGGAGTCACCTCCTAGGAGAACGAGACTTTTGTAAGAGATATATGAAACATGCAGCTTTGCAATGATCGAGCCTAAAAGTTATGAAGTAGCTACTAGGCATAAAGTCTAGCAAGATGAAATGGAAGAAGAAATCAAGATGATAAAGAAAAAAGGATACGCACAAATTCTTGGTATAGACTACACATAAACATTTGCTCCAATAGCTCGGCTTGATTTAATAAGAGCACTTGTAGCACTGGTAGCACAAAAGAAATGGAAGATCTATCAATTAGACATGAAGTCAGCATTCCTGAACGGAGTATTAGAAGAAGAGATGTACGTTGAACAACTAGAGGGGTTAGTCATAAAAGGTCAAGAAGCTAAGGTGCTCAAACTATAGAAAGCCCTCTATGGACTTAAGCATGCCCCGCAAGCATGATATAGTTGTATTGACAGGTACTTTATGGATCAAGGATTCAGGAGGAGTCATAGTGAACCAACTCTATATATTAAGACCCAAGATCACCAAGGTGCTCTCATCATCTCTCTATACATAGATGATCTCATCTGCACAGGAGACAACGAGAAAATGGTAGAGGATTTCAAAGAAGATATGAAGAAGATATTTCAAATGAATGACTTGGGGCAAATGAACTACTTCCTCAGCATAAAGGTTAACCAAATTGAAGATGGTATATTTATCCCACAGAATAAATACACAAAAAATTTTCTGAAGAGATTTAAGATGGATCACTATAAGACTGTTGCAACACCACTTGCAGTGAATGAGAAGTTCAAGAAAGAAGATGGTTCAGATATAGTAGACGCCTCAACATATCGAAGTCTGATAGGAAGCCTACTCTACCTAACGGCTACTAGACCAGACATTATGTACGCTACAAGCCTACTATCGAGGTTCATGCAAAGTCCAAGTCATGTACACTATAGAGCTGAAAAAGAATTCTAAGGTACCTGCGAGGCACAACCAACTACAAAATATGGTACAAGCTAATTGACAACTCAAGACTAGTTGGCTACAACTATAGCGACTGGGCTAGTTCAATAAATGACATGAAGAGCACATCCGGGTACTCATTCATTCTTGGTTTAGGATATTTCTCATAGTCTTCAAAGAAGTAAGACACAGTTGCACAATCGTCAGCAGAAGCTGAATATATCGCTGCGGCAGCAACAACTAGTTACGCAATTTGGTTGCGAAAAATATTAGAAGACATGGGAGAACAACAGAAATAGGCAAACAAAATATTATGTGACAACAAGTCAGCTATTGCTTTGGTGAAAAATCCGGTACATCATAGCAGGTCAAAGCACATAGCAATCAAATACCATTTCCTAAGAGAAGTTTCAGTGAAAAAGGAGATCGAGTTAAACTACTGCAATACAGAAAAGCAAGTAGCAAACATCTTTACAAAACTGCTACCGCGAACCAAGTTTGAGTTTCTACGAGAACCACTTGGAGTAGCACAAATGAGCATTAAGGAGGAGTGATAAAATATAATGCTCACTTTAGAAAATTCTAGAATAAATAGATTTATAATAATCTAAATAAATTCTAGATTGATTTAGAAGTATTGAGAAAAATTCACGAAATCTCTAGATAATGTAATGTAGTATAAAAGCTAGAAAAGGCTAAAAGCCTCTGTGATTGTGAAACTGACTTTGTATGAAAGTCTTTGTGATTGTGAAACCGACTTTATATGTCGGTGTAGTTTGCCTGTATATATATGCTTGTAAGGTTTTATTTTTTTGTGTAATGAAGACAATCCCAACTTCCCAGATACACTACTCCTATCCTATAAACTAGCTTCTACCTACCTTATTTACTTGAAACTACAAACTCCTACTGTTTCGTGGCTCCCATATCTTTCCATTACATATTCCATAATTAATTTATTCCCTTTGCAACAAACCAACCAAAACCTTTAATTTACTTCACCAAATCACTTAACCGTACGTCATTTTAAAATTAGACAAGGTTGAATTGAGGATTCTTGCACAGGGGATCTGTATTGGTGTAGTATCACGTAGAAGTTGCCTTTATAGCATTAATGAAATGGCTTGAAATAAACATGTAAATTAGGATTGTTAAAGCTGATTAACTAACTCTGCAAGAGTGCAAGTATTTCTCTTTTGGCTTCCTTGAGAGAGTTGCAAGAAGGCATCTGACAACATCCCCGTCTTGACCTTTGACAATCCCCAGTTGGAACACCCAATAACTAAATTTATAGGCCCCAAACCGACTTTATCAGTAGTGTCCATTTCCTCCACGGGTCAATCTTTCCTATTAACACCAATTACCGAGAAAAAGGAAAAACTTCTGATGAATCTACGATTTCAACGGCCCCGTCAACCTTTTCAATTTCCAAGCTTTTAAAGTGAAATTAATTGCTTAAGCAAAGCTTGTGGTGAAACATTAAATGTGGTAGGTTGGCCAGAGGTCATTAAATGACCCTCTTGATTTGTTATAAACCTTTGGTCCGTGTCATGCATTACATACTAGATAGCGCCAATCCTTATCCCCCTTATCAATGGAGCTTAGAGACCTCCTTGTCTTTGGGCTGTCGTTTGTCTTTCTTATCCTATGGTGTCGCCGTTGTTTTGTCAGCGGTGGTAACGCACGGAAACTCCCGCCAGGCCCTCCTGGGTGGCCACTTGTGGGCAACTTGTTCCAAATTATGCTCCAAGGCCGTCATTTTATCTTTTCAATACGTGATTTACGTCCCAAGTATGGACCAATCTTCAGCATGCAAATGGGACAGCGAACCCTTGTTATCGTCACCAGTCCCGAGCTGATTCACGAAGCCCTGATTCAAAAAGGACCAATATTTGCCAGCCGGCCACCCGATTCTCCAATCCGGCTAGTGTTCAGCGTCGGAAAATGCGCTGTTAACTCTGCTGAATACGGTCCTCTCTGGCGGACCCTTCGCCGGAATTTCGTGACGGAGTTGATTAGTCCAGTGAGAGTGAAGCAGTGTAGTTGGATACGAGACTGGGCATTAGAAAACCATATGAAGAGGCTTCAAAATGAGGCCTCTGAAAAAGGTTTTGTTGACGTGATGGACATCTGTAGGTTCACGGTGTGTAGCATCCTGGTGTACATATGCTTCGGCGCTAAAATTCCCGAGGAGTGGATCAAAGACATTGATAGCGTGACAAAAGATGTGATGTTAATAACAATGCCACACCTTCCGGACTTCTTGCCAATTCTCACTCCGTTGTTTCGCAAACAAATGAAGAGAGCCAAAGAGTTGAGACAGACTCAAATGGAGTGCATGGTTCCGTTGATAAGAAAAAGACGAGCTTTTGTGGAGAAACGTGAAAGCCCGAACTCAGAGATGGTTAGTCCAGTGGGTGCAGCCTATGTGGACTCTCTCTTCAGCCTACAAGCACCTGGGCGTGGTCATCTTGGTGAAGAAGAGCTCGTCACAGTTTGCTCGGAGCTGTTTGTTGCTGGGATTGACACTACTACAAGCGTGCTTCAATGGATTTTCTATGAACTTGTTGTGAACCAAGACATTCAAGAGAAGTTATACAAGGAAGTTGTTGATTGTGCAGGAAAAGATGGGCTTATCACAGAAGAACAAGTAGATAAAATGAAGTACCTCAATGCGGTAGTTAAGGAGACTCTCCGAGTTCATTCTCCGGCGCACTTCACGTTGTCACACGCTGCGACGGAGGAGACGGAGCTTGGCGGGTACAAGATTCCTACCAACGTATACGTCGAGTTCTACCTAGAGTGGATGACTGAAGATCCGAGTTTGTGGAAAGATCCGAGTGTGTTCCGACCCGAGAGGTTTTTGGACGGCGACGGAGTTGACGTGGACGTGACCGGAACTAAAGGTGAGTTGAAAATGTTGCCGTTCGGGGCCGGGAGGAGGACTTGTCCGGGGCTATCACTTGGGCTGCTCCACGTTAACTTGATGCTTGCTCGAATGGTCCAAGCTTTCAAATGGGTACCCGTGCCCAGTTTCCCACCCGACCCGACTGAGGCTTTTGCCTTCACAGTTGTGATGAAGAACCCTCTTAAGGCAGCAATATTGGCTAGGTGAAATAAAGAATTATTATTTATTGTAGAATTTGCATTTCGTCGAGGCTAGCGTTGTTGGTTTTAGTTTCTGCTATTTTTATACGAGGAGTCTAGAATTAGAACATTTGTTTTCACGGTCTTACGCACCCTTTTTTGTGCATTGAATCTGTAAGCTTCTATTCATATAAAAATATCTTATTATACCGACAACTTCTGGGACATAACTTAAGTAGCTTCCTAAATGTTGTCCAGCAACCAGCATTGCCCACGTGAAATTCTGTTCTGTGTATAAATGAAATGAGTCAATGCAATCAGTTTCTGTGAAAATTTTTATCTTTCGTCGCAGCACCTAATAAGTCTTATCTTTTGGTTGACCTTCCCTAATCTTATGAACGATTGTTGCATCCCTATCACAGATGGTAAGGGCATGCATGATTGAGTCTTCTAGTAGTATCCCTTTGGTTACTTAATGGTCCCTTTTCACTCTATCCTTAGCTATATCTGGCTGATGCTTTCTTCTTAACATTTTTCTATCTCCGGAACTAGAATTTTCAACCCCCTTAACATCTAGTTCAAGCCATTATAGTACACCACAAATTCTTTTCATGTATTTGTCTCAACATATGTTGCTCTCTAAGCACTATATCCTTGAAAGTTACCTTAGACTTTTGACCAAGCATATGAAGCTTATAAAAGGTTATCTTGTCTCTTCTTATGAAGTTTCGACATCTCTTACTTAACAAGATGAATGAAAGAAAGCATTGTGATACTACAATGCTTTCTTTCATCCTTGAAGAATGAGACATATCTATCAATCTCATTACTATCTTTCTCATTAAGGCATAGATTATATGTTGTAATTTTCCTTTAATTATAATTAAAACACCTTTTACCACCTTAAGATGTTTATTATCACTTGAAAACTTATACCATTGACTATTAAGAGTTTTATATAAATTAGATTCTTCCAAAGCTCATAAATATACTAGACATCTAATGTTCTAACAATTATATCATGCACTTTGAT
>JAOSBN010000002.1:27629066-27639942 GCA_027563595.1 Erythroxylum suave | reverse complement strand
CATCATTTTCCCTTCATTATCACTTCCATTTCAACTCAATATCATTTACAACTAAATCATAATCTATGTTTGGTCATTAACCCAAAAACATAACCTTTAAACTTATACACATTCATCATAAATTTCTGCACATGTTCACCATTTATTACCTTCATTTCATCTCTAACTTATCACACTTCTTCTTCCTATTTCAAGACATCATAGTACTCTTATTCTATTAGATCAAAATAGAAAAGCTATAAAGTGTCCTGCATGCACCTATACAGCATCACTAACTTGTAAAAATCCTATCTTTCCAATCCAATCTTCAATAATTACATGCTTTATATCATTGGAAAGCTAAGAGAATGAACTACAATTTCTAAGAAGGCAACCTTGTCCAAAACAACCTAAATTAATACAGTTTTTCCCCTGAAGTCAGAATACAAATTTTACCCCTATAAATGCTTGAAAATGCAATGCGAAACTTGGAAAGTCATGAGCAAAACATAAATATATTTCATTAACATCAAAAGAAAGAGTTTTACAAAGTTTTAATGGGAATTTCAAGACCGAAATACATCATTGATCTCATAATCCAAAAATACAAAATATACATAAACGAGTGTTACTTGAAATGCGGCTAAAGTTTTGAGTTTTCCTATACTAACTTAAATACAAAAATATGCAATCTTGGAGTGATGCCTTGACTCTCTATCACTCAATCTCTTGCTTGTCATTTGGAGATAGGAAGGAAGGAGGTGAGCTAAAAAGCTCGTGGGTAACAAGCTTGTAGTGGAGAAACAAGCAAAACTATTGAAAATATTCATTGCCATAGTAAATTGCATTGAGTCCCCAAAACATGTATTTCTCAAATTCTCAAACTTGTCAACAATTCATAAACAACATAAGGCATGTGTTCATCAAATTCTCAAACTTGTCAAACAATTTATACACAACATAAGCAATCATAATGGTTTGGGTAGTCTATATACATGAGGGAGTTCTTGTGAAGCTCCGATAAACATGAGGGAGTTCTTGTGAAGCTTCGATAAACATGAGCTAAACATGAGGGAGTCCGTGAAGGAGCTCCATGCCACTAGTGGGCAGGCAGGAGAAGCCTTTAACATGATCAACATGCATATAACATAATATGATAGACTACCACAAACCCACACAAACATGAGTTTCATGACTTGTAAACATATTGCACAAAAAGCACATTTTAGAATCATGATTTCCATAAACATGATATATTTCAAATGCAATTTCGATCATCATTTCATAAATCATCATCAAGATTCATGTACCAAACATATAGCCAATTCTTTAATCATTCAAGAAGCAATATTGCAACATTTATAAAGTAATTGAAATCATTTAAATCTTTTGATTTGGAAAAATACTCATGGCTCATTAACTCAACTATAAACATGTAACCCACCCGGATTCCTTGCTTAAAAACTTACTTAAGATTGCCCCTCCTCTTGCTCTTCTTGCCTTACAAGATTTTCTTCAACATTGGCAAAAATCCCTGTTAATGGGAATATTGAGAACCCAAGAAGCATATTCACTAAAAATTGATTCTATAATACTTAAACCCATATATTTCCTAGGTTTCATAAACCAAAACCCTTCCAAAAATCCAAAGGATTAAAAATGGGCTTACTTTGAATCTTCACCAAACAAAGAGATGTTTAGCTCAAATGGAAGTTCTTCTCTTCCTCTTTATTTTTCCCTTCTTAAATACCCTCAAAATCACTCTTAAAAACTAAAAAAAGATGAAACCTTTGCTTGCTTCTTCCCTTTTTCTCTCATAGATGACTCTCTCTCACCTTTCTTTCTCTTGTTTTGGTTTGTCACTTCTTTTCCCCTTTAATTCACATTTTTATTCATTTAATGTACAAGACACACTTTTTCCTCTTCCAATTCTACCCTTAATAAGTGTTAAAAGTCATCTTTACCCTTCCTTTAATGTTTCATGGGCTTTATACTTAAGTGACATGCCAAAATTGCCCTCAATATATTCTTACTGCTTTAATTTCACTAACTAGTGAAATAAAATCTTACTAACATTGTAATAAATAATTAAACTCCAATAATTATTCTATCATGACCTTATAATTTATTCTGAGGCAAAAATTCAAATTCCATGATTATTTCATAAAATATCATGCTTAACTCAACAAAAAAAAGGCCAACAGGTAGCATAAAGCTTGGTTAAGCCTCTTTCGTAAACTTACATCCCATGCATGATCGAGACAAAAAGGTAGTGCAAGAGGATGCATGATTTTGCAATATGCATGATCATGCAAATTTTAGCTTTTCTAGATCACAAAATTTTTATTTTTGTATATTTTGGGGTTTTTTAAACAAAAACTAGTATGAAAACCATAGAAAGAACTCTAAAAAGATTAAGAAGTATTTAAGGCAAAGAAACACAAAGCATATAGATAAAAAAATAAAAGAAGAGATCAAAGATCAACATCATAAAGAACACAAGTTGTAGAATTCCACATTAAGGAAAAGAAGAGAAGACATCCATAATCAATTAACTCGCTTCTTTTATGTCCTTGTTATTATTGAATTTTAATGATGGCTTAATTAGGATATAGTTGCTCAAGTAATGCTTTAAAGGCAATCTCTTTTAGCACTTTTGTATAAACTTTATTTTGATTACTAAATTGAAAGACAACTTTCATTAATTTGATATTCATATTTATGAATTGATGTTGATCTTAAATAGAGTTAATGAACTCCATGATACAAAACATAATATGAAGGAAATCATGATGAGATCATGATAATGAGATTCCTATCGTGTGCAATTATGTTAGTATCTAAATTATTCATAGTCATAGGATTAATGAGATAGGACATTGTTAATCCAGATAAACTAGCACATGTTATACTCCTTGAGTTGGTCAAGCAGTGGATCTCATAAACTATAAGTATGAAATGTTTAGAGTTAACATGTGGATGTTTACTAAAAGTAGTAAGTACATCGAATGACCTACTATTAGATTATCATATGGATGATCTATCACATGTCAATGATTAATCTCATCATAGAAATGGTGCAAATATCCTTAGACTTCAGGTACTCGAGGATATCTTGGATAGCAATCATGTGCTTTGATATCATTCCTTATTGCCTCAAGAAGAGGTCACTCATAGGGTGTTGATTGAGTATAGCTATTGGTATTTGAAAGTAATTGGATAGCCAATAAAGGATTCACCACTTTTAATAAAAGGATATGATACCCACGACCTCTTGTCGTGGTCATTACGCAGGAATTTCTAGTCAGAGTAGATGTGTCATAAAGAGAGTCTTCAACGATATAAAGAGTAATGAGATCCTCAAGACAAGAACTAATATCACTTGAACTAGATGTTACGTAGTCATTCTAGTGGGACTGGACACGTGGTCCATACTCCAAACCAAATGAGATATAGAATGGTAAAAGGATGAATTGTAATGTAATTGCCTATGGAAAGGTTCGTACGTTAGATAATTGACTATCAAAGAGTTCGTATGTCAATCAACTAACTTTCTGGTAAATTAGCATTATGAAACCATTCATGAATTGCTCGGATTAAAAGATAATTCAAAAGGCCAAAAATTAAGAACTTAAACGGTCACACGTTTAGGAGATTGAAGGAATTTTTTAGATAATATCGTGATATGATCATGGTAAGAGATGTTGAAAAGGAATGGAAAGAAATGGACAAAGCAAATGTTGCATAGATGTACAAGGTGGAGTCATGATCATGACCAGCTAAGTACGATCTTGACCTATTAATTCTAGCAACATAATAAGTGATTGTCATCATTTAAACAGTGAGATCAATAGCTAGGGAGTCTAGAGATGTTCTAGACATTTAGAGGTAGTTAGAGGAAGAATTTCTTTGCATATCAAGCAAGGGTTGCTTGATGTTTATTATATGTGATATAATTCTCTTGTATCCTTTTAGTTGAGCATCCTACTTGTGTTTCCATCTTGTTTGGTGCTCAAACCTTTGCTATACACCGTATTTCTTCATATCTGCATGTTCTTCACTGGCTGTTGAAGGTGTTTGGTGTTTGCTACAACCCAAACAAGGAGAATGATTTAAGGAGGAGCGTTTGTAAGGTACATATGATGTAATTTCATATTCTTACATTCTGTTTATACATACCCATGGATTATAGGTTTATGAGGATATTTTGGGAGTTGGAATTTTGATTTTGATACTTCCACTACCTTTCCATGCATGTGATGCATGATCCTGAGCCTCTCCAACAATGTCCTTAAGGTATATAATTTTAATTACATGTTCTTTCAATTCTGTCTATTATATACATATGATTCTGGATTTTTTAGGGATGTCGTGGGGTTGAAATTTTGCTCCCACTACATAGCTATGCACGAGATACATAGACCCATAGCTCCCCAACAGTGGTATCAAAACCACTTATGCATGTATTAGATGATTTATTAAACATGTGCAAACTGTTTACCAGGTTGTGACTAACATACATGTTGATTTGAAAATATTCACATAAATTTTAGAAAAATGTTTTTTTTTCTGATTTTCTTTCACATAAATATTTATAAGATGTCATATTATGTTTATTTCAAAGGAAATTGAAATTGAATGTCATTTACTATTTTATTGTAAATTAATTTCTAGTCTTTTCATATGTTGATTTTGAAAATTTTGTAATAATTCTAAAAAATTTATAATTTTATTTCACATAAATATTTATAAGGTGTTTTTTTTTTGTCAAAGAAAATTGTAATTGAAAGTCATTTGCTATTTTTAATTTCAGCCTAATTCATGTATAAAGTTCTAGAAAATTCTGGAAAACTGATGAACTTATATGCTTGTAAATTCCAAAATAATTTTATAAACAATTTTTTATGAATTTCCTTCATGAAAATGGACATATGATGTTGTCATATGTATGAGATGCATGACATCTTTTTTGAAGTGGTTAATATGTTATTCTCAATTTTACATGCATGTTGATGAATATGACAAGTATTAGTGGACACATGTAATGCTAGCTAATTCTACTTAGTTCATAAACAATTCCTTTGAATTAGTTTCTGGAATTTTTTATTAGGCACATTTAGAATGTATAAGACTCTAGAATTTTTCCAGGAATAATTGAACTTGATTCAATTAATAGATCAAGTCAAAGTCAACATTGGTCAACCTTTTGAAAGATAATAGGGCTGACTTGCTTAATGTCTTATGTGTACGTGTTTCAATTATAAGACCTTGAAACATTTTCATTAGATAATAAACGTATTATTTTGATGCTAGTAGCATGCTAAGTGCATATGCTTGAAATTAGGGCTATAGAAAATTTCCAGACATCGAATTGGTCTCTTTAGTGTCTAGTAGGTTAACTCATTTATTTTGATAATTTTAGCTGTCAAGATATTTTTAGCTTATGATGAATTTGTCTTGATAGATTTGAGATGAACTAGAGGTGTTTTAGATGACTAATTGAAGTTCAATAATTTTGAAAACCCTAGGAATTAATTTAGAATTAATCCAAGTAAAGCATTACATTTCTAGTGTGACTAGAAAAGGCATGTGTACTAGAATTGAAGTGTTTAATTTGAAAATCAAAATAATTGAATTTTACAGTTCCTAATCAAATCATATTCATAATACAAATTAGTCGAGAATAACACTAGCACCCGATTCGATTCAAAAGTTGAATTGAATCACGAACTTTTGATGCATAGTCAAGTCACAAGCTAAATTAAACCTCCTTTGCGTGTTACATGCATTAGATGTTTTTTAAGGGTTGATTAAAAGGGCATGATAGGGCGGTTAGGGACATAGGCTCAATTTAATTAAGGCATCCATAATCATCTCATATCGTTATAGTAACTATTTGAATATATATGTGAGATATATAGAAGTCCATCCAAGTATTGATAAGACCTAAGAACATATCCCTCAACCAAAATATTAGGACTTACACCTTCCATTGATATGGAAAGAACTAGAGTTCTTTAAGAGGTAGGTTGTCAGGCAAACCCAAGCCCGCTCTACTTGAATATATTCAAACTATGGAAATTAGATTTTGGGATTAATTGGTTATTCCTAATTGGAAGCGTTAATTTGTTGGGAAAAACCAAGGCCAACGTAGATAGAGCCAAAGTTTGGTAATATATATGGGATCTATACATATCAAAAGTTAATAACCCTATAAGTGTGCCAAATTAATAGTTGATGGCACAAGTCGATAGTTACAAACTTAATGCAATTGGTATGAATGATACCTACTGATTGACCTAAGGTGACTTGTTTGGCAAATGCAAGGTCATTCTTAGTAATGTTAGATATCGACCTATTAGGAAAATTGTAAATTTTCTCGGATTCGTAGTGACGGCTAGGGATACGGATAAATAATGGGACCCATAGTGCATATGATTAAAGTCCTTATTAATATGCATTTATATGCATTCTAACGCTCTCTCTCATTCTTCTAGGTTATTGAAGTATCACAATGTCTTCGTTCAGCGTGAACTTACGTTCTCTACTAGACTCCAACAAACTCATAGGACTAAAATTCTTAGATTGGCTACAGAATTTGAGAATTTTTTTTAAATCCGAGAAACTAGGATATGTTTTAGATGAGCCACTTCCCAATCTCCCTGCAGTGAATGCCTCTGATGAGGATCAGAAAGCTTACAAGAAGCTACTGGATGATAGTGAGTTGGCTAGTTATATTATCTTGGCCTCTATATCACTAAAACGGCAAAAGCCGCATGAGATTATGAATGCTCATACCATAGTCTACCATATAAAGGAACTATTTGATGAGGAATCTCGATCTGAAAGGTTCAAGACCTCGAGGTTGCTCTTTCGTTCTAAGATGGTTGAGGGATCGTCTCCAGTACAATATGCGCTGAAGATGAATGGATACATTGAGAGGTTAGCCAGTTTGGGTTTCATAATGGATCATAACTTAAGTATAGACTTAATTCTGACTAATTTGACCAATAGTTATTCACAGTTTGTGCTTAAATATCAAATGAACCAAATATCCACCTTAATACCTGAGCTGATTAATCTACTCAAAATAGTTTAGCAAACTGTCAGGAAGGACAGTAAGGCTCTGATTTTGGTTCTCACAAATGGAACCAGAAGAAGAAGAAGTCCAAGAAGCCAGTAGGAGGTGTAGCTAAGAAGAAGGCAAAGGAGAATACACCAAAGGGAATATGCTTCCATTGCAATAAGGAAGGGCATTGGAAGATGAATTGTAAAGCCTATCCGGAGTCGTTGAAGTAGAGGAAGGCATTAGATGCTTTATCGTCTACTTCAAATATGTTATTTGGCATTGAGGTTAATATTATTTCTGATTATAATATTTGGATATTAGTTACCAGATGTGGCTTACACATATGTGTTGATATGCAAGGCCTCTAGGATAGTAGACCGCTCAAGAAGGGAGAGATGGACCTAATGTGGGAAATAGAGCAAGACTTGCTGCATTAACAGTAGGAACCTATGTTTTGTATCTTCCTAGTAGGTTAGAGTTAATTTGGATAATTGTTATTATATACCCATTGTGACAAAAAACATTGAATCTATTTCATGTCTTAATAAAACAAGATTTCATTTAACTTTTTTAAGGAATGTTTTTTCAATTATGTTGAATGAAATGTTGTATGGTACTGCTACATTGTGCAATGGTATTTACATATTAGGTATGTACAATCCAATTTTAAACATCAATGAAAATAAAAGACAAAACAAGATAACTTAAAATCATCTTCCTTATGGCATAGTCGACAAGGCCATATAAGCGAGAGACACATGTCTAAGCTACACAAGAGTCGTAGCTTAGGGTTAGTTGATTATGAATCATGACACGTGAATTTTGTTTGTTAGGCACAATTACTAAATTACCTTTTAAAGGAAAGGGTGTACGAACGAATAGGTTATTAGACCCAATACATTTTAATGTATGTGGTCCGATGTCGATTCATGCCAGAAGTAGTTTTATGTACTTTAGTACCTTTATCGATGATTATTCACAATATGGGTGTGTGTATCTAATGAGATACAAATTTAAAGAATTTAAAATTTTCAAACAATCCATACATAAAGTAGAGAAACAGTTCGGTAAAAGTGTCAAAACACTTCAATTAGATCGAGGTGGTGAATACTTGAACAAGGAGTTTCTATGTTATCTAAGGGATAATGGAACTGTATCCCAATGGACTCCACCTTCCACACTGCAACATAATGGTGGGGTAAAAAGGAGAAACTAAACCTTGTTGGATATCGTAAGGTCAATGATGGGCTTAGCAGATCTATTGAAGTCCTTTTGGGATTATGCAATCAAGACTGTTGTTTATATGATAAATAGAGTCCCTTCAAAAGTAGTTGATATTACTCTATATGAGATTTGGACTAACAAAAAACCTATCATTCTCATATTAAAGTTTGTGGTTGTCTAACTTATATGAAGACAATTCAATCAGACAAGCTTGAAGCAAATTCTGATAAATGTCTGTTTGTAGGATATCCTAAGGAAAAAATTGGATATCAGTTATACAATGCTTTAGAGCAAAAGGTGCTTGTCTCAAATCATGATGTTTTTTTTAGAGAAATAGTTTCTTCTAGGATAAGAAAGTGGAAGCAAAGTTGAAATTAGTGAAGTTCATGATGCTCAAACAGATGTAGATCAACTTCCTGAACCCAAGATTGTTTTTCATAGAGATGAGATAACAGTTGAACCTTCTGACACACAAAATGTTTGTAGGTCAAGTAGAATATGTAGTGTTCTAGAGAGATACGGATTTCTCATTAGTAAACATAATGATGTATTGCTTATAGAGGACGATGAGCCCACAATCTGTGAAGAGGCTCTGAAGAGTTCAAAATCTAACAAATTCCTTTAAGCCATGAAGTCCTAAATGGATTCCATGTTTGAAAATCAAGTAGAGACTTTGTTTGAGTCATCCGAAAGGCTAAAACTAATAGGGTGTAAGTAGATTTTCAAGAAGAAAATCGATATGTATGCTAATGTGATTACCTTTAAAGCGAAGCTAATCGCTAAAGGTTATCATCAAAGACAAGGAGTTGACTATGATAGGACATTTAGCCCCATAGCCATGCTTAAATCCATTAGAATACTCCTAGCCATTGTTGCTCAATATAATTATTAGATATAGAAAATGGTTATAAAGATGACTTTCCCGAATGGAAACCTAGACGAGGATGTGTATATTGATACAACCTAAGGGCTTCATATCCAAAGATAGCGAAAAGGTATGCAAGCTTCAGAAATCTATTTATGGATTGAAGTAAGCATTTAGAAGTTGGAACATCTGATTTGATGTGACAATCAAAGAGTTTGGTTTTCTACAAAATCCAGATGAACGTTGTGTGTACAAGAAGGTTAATGGGAGTGTTATCATATTCCTTTTGTTATATATGGATGACATATTACTAATAGGAAATAGAATCTCAAGTTTACAATTTGTCAAAATTTGGTTGTCCTGAAATTTCTCTATGAAAGACCTTAGAGAAGAAACCCATATATTGGGAATAAAGATCTTAGAGATAGATCAAGAAAGTTGCTAGGTCTTTCACAGTCTACACATATAGATAAAGTGCTAAACAGGTTTAGCATGGAACAGTCCAAGAGAGGGGCTTTTCCCATGACTCGTAGGATAAAACTCTCTAAATCTATGTATCCTAAGACGCAAGATGAGAAGACCCGCATAAGTTTGATCCCGTATACTTCAACAATAGAATCAATCATGTATGTTATATTATGTACAAGACTCGATATATTGTATGCTCCAAGTGTTACGAGTAGATATCAATTAGATCTTGGTGAATGTTACTGGGTAGCTATCAAAAATATCTTAAAGTACTTAAGAAGAATTAAGGATGTATTCTTGGTATATGGAGATGGAGATCTCATTGTTACTGGGCATACATATGCCAGATTTCAATCTAACCAAGATGACTCCAATTCCTAGTTAGGCTACATTTCCACACTGGATGGTAGAGCAGTCAGTTGGAAGAGTTCCAAATAAGAGACAACTACAGATCTAACGAGCAAATCAGAGTAGATTGCAGTTGCGGAAGCAACAAAAGAAGTTGTTTGGATTAAGAAGTTCATTATGGAACTTGGAGTGGGTTCGAGTATTGTAGACCCAATAGTACTGTATTATGATAACAATGGTGCTATTTCTCAAGCTAAGTAACCAAGGTCTCATCAGAGGTCCAAGCACATATTCAGGAGATATCACCTGACCAAGGAGATCACTGATAGAGGTGATGTGAAGATAGAGAGAGTGCCCATAGATCAGAACATCGTTGATCCTTTAACTAAGTTAATTCCTCAAATGATATTTGATTCAAATGTACTCACCTATGATATTAGATACAATGGAAATTGGCTTTAGTGCAAGTGGGAGATTGTTAGAGTAGTGCTCTAAATGCAAACTTTTAGCACTTTTGCACAAACTTTATTTTGATTAATAAAGTGAAAGACAATTTTCATTAATTTGATATTCATAATTTTAAATTGATGTCGATCTTAAATCGAGTTAATGAAATATGAAGGAAATCATGATGACATCATGATAATGAGATTCCTATCATGTACGATTACGTTAGTATCTAAATTATCCCTAGTCATAGGATTAATGAGACAGGACATTGTTAATTTGGATAGACTAGTTCATGTTATACTCTTTGATTGATCAAGCAGTGGATCTCATAACCTGTAAGCATGAGATGTTTAGAGTTAACATGTGGATGCCTACTAAGGCTATGTTTGGTTGAGAGGTTTAGGATAGAATGGAATGGAGCGTAACATACTTCCATCGTTTGGAAGGAAGTTTTATAATGGAATGGAATGGAA
>JAOSBN010000002.1:27560404-27577909 GCA_027563595.1 Erythroxylum suave | reverse complement strand
ACATTGACCGAACCACGTAAATCTTTGTGTTCTGTCTCATTTTATTTTGCCTATATTTATTTTCGTTACTATTTTTCGAGCTACTAAATTCAGCCGGTATCCGATCCGAAGTCATTATTTCTTAACAATAGTGAAATGTTGTCTATCATTTTACATTCCATCCTAGATGTCCCAAATCAGAGGTAATTTATTTTTACTGTTTAGGACAAAATAAGATATAATATAAAACTCTTTCCTTCCATCTTATTCCATTCTATTTCATTTCATTATAAACGCTCCTCTTAAACGATTGAATAATATTATATTCTATTTTATTCAATTAATAACCATCCAATCAAACATAGCCTTAAAGAGAAGTAAGAGAGTCTCTCACATCTTTAAGGTTTTTGAATTCAAGGTTAATGATATGCATTTTGGTTTAATAGAAGGATCGTCATGGAATATATATATATATATATATATATATCGTATGTTCAAAAATCAAAATCTATAGATATTTTGTTTTCTCTAATTGAAGACGGTATAGTTGAAATATATGGATGAATCTATACATAATCTAGCTAAATTTAATTATAATAAAGAGTCAATTATTTATTTGTCTTGTATAATTTAAATGCTTGTCAACAAGATGTAGAATGACTTGTAACAATGTTCTAGTTTATATCACTTGACAAAATTTAACTTTGCGTCTTTTCTTGCATCAACTGTTCTGTTATGTGACGAAAAGGTTCCATACTCCAGTTATCTGAAATATATTTTTGCTGCACAATTGAAACCAAAATATCATCTTTAAACGGGTACATATAAGTTTCAGTACCGAACATTGATATGAAAATAAACTTGAATCCAAGCAAGGTGTAAGGAGTAAAATGCTATTAAGGTATGACCATAGAGCAACATACAGGCATGTCATTAATAATATCACCAACTTCTTGACACGTGTGCTATACAATCCAAATCTCTTACGAAATCGGACGGCGAGGAACCACAAATGAGTTGGAAGAAATTAAAGAGTGGACTGAAGATTGCTATCTCTTTTCCACCACAAATGTCAATATCGTAGATCCATCCAATCGTCCCAGACTTTTTTTCATAATGTTTTTATAGCCAAAATGCATCATATGACATCTTTTAATTTGCTTCCTTCGAAGTTCTCGTAGCTAGTTCTTATCCGAGTAATGCATCAGAATTGCTTAATTTTTACAGTGGATCTAATCAAACGGAGAGCGTCTGTCATCAATCATTGAGCTGTTGAATCTTGTATGTAGTTAAAAACAGTTTGTGCGTCTTTATCACCTCGGCCACTGCAATTTACAACCACTTTTGTACCATTGGGTAAAGTAGGACACAATTTCTCCAGAAATGCAAATGCATGAGATGCCTCCAACGCCGGAAGTATACCCTCTAAGGTGCATAGCCTCACATATGCTGGAAACAACAGGAAACTTAAATTAGTTTGCACTTCAAGTTTCTATTAGTTTGTTAATTTGCAGAACCTACCCTCTACAGCTTCCTTGTCTGTAGCTGAATAGAACTCCGCTCTTCCTGTTTCTCTCAGAAAGCTCAGTTCTGGGCTAACTCCTGGGTACTCCAACCTGGGAATTAATTTAGAACAAGTTTAGTATTACTTTGAGAAAGGTTTTGGCTGTTTTTTGTTTGTTGTTGTTGTTGTTGAACTCACCCTTTGCCAATAGAATGTGGTTTGACAATTTGTCCCTCATCATCTTGCAACAGATAACTCATGGAGCCATGATACACACCCACTTCCCCTTTAGCCAGAGTTGCGGAATGTTTCCCACTATCCAAACCGAACCCTGCAGCCTCAACTCCAATCAATCGCACATCCTCATCTCCTATGAATTCATGAAACAGTCCCAATGCATTAGATCCACTCCCGATACAAGCAATCAATACATCAGGCTTCCCACCCCACTTCTCCATTGCTTGCTTCCTTGTTTCTTTGCCTATTACAGACTGAAATTCGCAGACCATGCTTGGACATGGATGAGGCCCAACTACTGTTCCAGTCAGGTAGTAGCTTGTCTCCAAGCTCCCAACCCATTGCCGGATCGCTTCGGAGCTTGCTTCTTTGAAGTTTCCTTCCACTGATTTAACCTGCATACGTACACTAGACGAAGTGAAACTTTTGGCCAGACATAGGAGAACCTGATCAAGACTTATCCAACAAATTAACCCCGACTAGTGACGGCACGGAATATAAGCACTACAATAAGAACAACTTACGAACCTTGGCTCCTAACAGCCTCATTAAGAGTACGTTAGAGGATTGTTTTTTCATATCTGTGGTGCCCATAAAAATAGTAGAACCTAAACCAAGCTTGGCACAGGCAGCTGCAGTAGCAACACCGTGTTGTCCAGCACCAGTAGCTGCTATAACACTAGTCAGGCCCATGCGTTTGGCAATCATCGCCTGTGCGATTGCGTTGTTCATTTTGTGTGCTCCACAGTGACTCAGATCCTCTCTCTTTATGTAAATTTCTGGTCCTTGCCCATCTTTGTTTTTGTAGTAATTTGAGAGCGCCCGAGCATAATAGAGAGGTGTCTCCCTTCCTACATAATCTCTTAGAGCTGTCTCAAGCTCCTCCTGTGCCAGATGAACGTTTTTACGTTATTTAAATGAGCTTTTATTGCCTTAAAGATCACAGTTTTCAAGCATGCAATAAGCGAACTTTGTGGCTAAGCGGATGCCTAAGTCACATATACGACAACCATAAGATTAGACTTTGAAGGAGGATTATCTTGAGAAAGTGCTAAATTGTCTTGTCATCAGATCATGTTCAACAAACGAACCTGAAACTGTGGATCATGTAAAACATTGTTGAATTCGGCTTCGATCATGCTCAAACATGTCATGAGTGTCTCAGGAACAAACTTCCCTCCAAACCTTCCATATTTTCCAGGTATTATTTCGGCCCCTTTTTCAGGAATTTGTCTCTCCACCACCGGCCGATCAGTCACCAGGTTGGGCAGTCTAGGCTTGTTCAAAGTTTGACGATCAAAAACTAGAGCACAAACTATTTGGGATTTGTGAACTCTTTTATGAGCTTCCTTATAAGAGAGGGGAAATGAACAACGCGATTGGCGAGATAGGAAAGTTGTCTGAATATTGCTAGCCATATCCATGCCCGAGTTAACTTAATAGTAGATGTGGAGTTCTACAGGAGGTCCAATATCAATGGGTGATAATACCTGCAATGTGTGGCATGCTTATATAGAACTGGCGATGTTAGTTTAAATTTTTTTTTTTTTTTGATAATAGGAAGAAAAGCGTTTTTAGTTTAACAATTTAGCACGTTTATCCAACGTGAAGTACGAATAGACGAAAAAGGAACGGCGATGGTTTTGTAGTATTCCTGGCCCCATCGAACTGATTGAACCTTCTAAATGTAAATAAACACGATTTTCATGGTGAGCATATGTTCAATGGGACGAGATCTTTTGTGCTGATAACCTTGTATCAAACTTGTGCATTCCATCCTATGTTGAATGCCCTTAAGGCGCAAACAAAACTTGAGAGGGACAGATCGGTTGCACTTTTTTAACATATCCCATAAAGTTGGATAATATTAATTGTATATTTTGTTTTTCAAATAACTTATAAGTTAAGTTACATAATTTGATCAAGATAAAGATAATAACATGACCCAATAAATTATCTAAATCAAAGGGTTGAAGTCTGAGTAGAAAATGGATACCGATCAATGTGGAGTGAACTTATATCAAGCTTGTGGTGGAGAAGCTTAATATAGATACTATATATGAAGGTTGAGGTCTCCTGCAGTTGCTCATGTCATTTGTAAGCAAAGGATTCTCTGACTCGTTAAGAGAGATTACGTTTTGAGAAAACTGTAGAATGTCGTTGACCGAATTCCGATGAACAATTCTCGTGAAGACGGCGATGGATTCGCACTTGTTTCGATTTCGAAAAGCTCATTTGAAGTTATGGAGCTGAAATCAGGTATTTTTCGCATTTCTTCGTTTATTGCTCTTTTATGTTCAATCCGGGATATGCAACTAAGGTATCGTTACCTATTACATGTGATATCAAAGTAGTAACGTGATCGGGTGGTTAAAAATGAAGATTTTTCGATTTTTCTCCATAAGGTTTTCAGAGTGTTAACTTTTGTTTCTCGGTTTTTTTGCTCTTTATTGCATGAAATTGGTATAAATGTGTTTAGCCTTGAGAAACAGTTTGAAAATGAGTCCGGAAGTGTGCAAATTCAATCTAAAACTCGCCAAAAATTGTCCTTTTCTGACGAGGTGCCCCTCACCGTTTAGCACATCCACACAAGCCCAAATGGTGAACAATGATGCGGGGGGAGGACGAGTTTGGTCACACGCACCAGACACATGGAGAAACGGTCATCGAACGCGTGTCTAGATCGTGTGTCTCACGCGTAAGCGTAGGTGGGTGCGTCTGTGAGTCACCGTGCGTGCGCAACACGCACCTCTTGCACAGACTCACGAGCTGACGCAGCGGTTGACATCAGTACAGAATTGCTACAGTAATTTTATTTTTAAAAACTAAAAAATTTCAGATTTCCCATAAAGGTGCCCCAATGTATTTTGGGTTAGCATTCGGATCCGAGAAATTTATAAAGTGAAAATTTCTATTTTTTAATAGATTTATTACATTAGTAATAAATTAAAATTTAACTCCATAAAAAGGAATTAAGGTGTTCTGAATCTAATTTCAAGTGAACTTTCATTCTTCGGACATCATGATATGGCTATACGGACGGATAAGTCATTTCTACCGACATCTATGAGCTAGAAAGCTCATAAAGCAGCCTATGAAGCCTAGGATCAGTCTAACAGATTATGTCTTGTGACCATTAAGAAATCCATACTTGACCATATGCTAAGTGGACTTTCAGATATAGACATAGGGAAGTAATTTTTTAGTAATGTCTCTCAGAGGTACACAGTCTCACTTATTGACGAGACAAGTGCCTTGATAAAAGAATTATTCTTAATGAGGTATATGGGAGAAAGGGGAGTAAAGGAGTACATATCAAGAGTGATCCATCTTCATAGGAGACTAAAGATGTTAAACATTCCTCTTCTTGATGTCTTCATAGTTCACCAGACTCTAAATATACTCCCTACAGAGTTTAGTAACCTGGTGAAGACATATTATTCACAGGCTGAGGAGGAGAAACTTAAGCTTGCTACTCCTACAAGTCTCAAAGCAATTAAAGGGAAGGCAAAGATGAAACCCGCTAAAATCAAAGGTAGAAAGACTAAATCTTCTCAACATACTGATGTTGATCAATCCAGTGCTGGTAAAGGTCCGCATAACATAAAGAAGCCAGCAATATGAGGTCTAAAAAGAAAGATTATGACCATCAGATAACTCCTTAGCTTATCAATTTATGAATTTGATTTGCGATAGTCGCATTAAGTACTTGGCGGCTATATAGTGGAGTATCTAATCAAGGTGCTTCTATAATGCAAGGGTTTATACCCATGATAAAGCCAAATAAGGAGGAGGAGGAACTGATGGTTGACAGCAATGAGGAAGTGGATGAAATATCTGTAGGGGAATGTATGAGCTAAGCCTTGCTTCAAGGATCATTTTAGTTTTACATGACACATTTTATATGTGATCTTTGTATCAATTGTAGACAAAAAAGGTTGACGTTTTGTATTTATTGCTTCTGTTGTACAGTTGTGTTTAATGCAAAATATAATGGCACAACTTTCTTGTCATAAGATTTGTATAAAATGTGTCTTATCCCGAATTAGATATATGCTTCTTCGTATCTTGCTAAACAAGTCATTAAATGAAGGACCTTGATGAATGAAAAGTCATACATGGTGTGGTATAAAAGTTTAAGCCGCATTTCTAGAACTAGGTTGAGAGATTGATTAAGGAAAGCATTCTCTCAATTCTAGATTATAATGATCTAGGAACATGTGTTGACTATTGCAGGGGTAAGTTGACTAATGAGGAAGAAGGGTCAACTCATGTTTCTGACTTGTTGAGTCCGATACATAAAGATATCAGTAGACCTTATACAGTTGCATTATGCAATTCCAAATATAATTTGACATTTGTTGATGATTATTCTTATTACAGTTATTTATTCTTACTTAAAAATTGAGGGTTGAGAACCAATTGGGAAAATTCATTCAGAGAGTCATATTTGACTATGGAGGAGAATATCATGGCAAACATGGTGTTTCAGGACTTGAAAAGGTATGTTTGTTAGATAGATGGAATCGGTTGGGATAGTGACTTGATTCACTATACCGGGTAGTCTTAAGCAAAATGGTGTGTTGCCGAAAGGCATAATAACACCTTAAAGGACTTGAAGAAGTCAATGCAGAACAAGACTAATCTATATGATTATCTAGAAGTGTGAAAACCCACCCTTGCACACATTTGTGTTTGAGGCTGCCCTACCGAGTTAGTATAATCTTTATAAAGAAAAATTGCATACTTATTCAATTCATTGCTATTTAGTAAAATATCTCGATCACTTTAAAGCTACAACTTTTACTGTAAAGAAGGAGGGACCAGAATAATGGAATCATAATCAGCTAAATTTCTAGAATACGATGTCTATGATAATGGTGGCCCCTTTGACCCTTCGAATGATAGCAGGGTGGATACCACAGTTATTATATACCCTCCACTTATACAGTTAGATCCCGCGGATCTAGGTCTTTATACCGTGCTTGTATGGGAACAGAAACTCATACCTATTCACAAGGTACAAGATCTAATGCAGTTATGAAGATCCGCCAAAGTGAGATGACCTGCTATCCCATCTGATTACATAGTCTATTAGGTGAACAGGACTATGATAATAGACATGTTACAAATCCAGTTACTTTTATAGAAGCTATTTCTGAACCCAATGCGAAATTGTGGTGGGTTGCAATGACTGCTATTTCTGCCCAATGCGAAATTGTGGTAGGTTGCAATGACTAATGAGATGTAAGCCATGAAGCACAGTAAATTAAAGTCTGAGAGCTAGTTGCAATTAGGGTGAATTTTTGCAAATCAGATGAACAACTAGCTGGCCTGTTTACTAAAGCTCTCCCAAAAGCAAAGATGCAAGAAATTAACAAAGCAAGAAAGTAGAAAAACAAAGATGCGAGAGAATATGAATTTATTGATCTGAAACTTGTCTTATATAAGCTTGCTCGAGAACTTATTGCAGAAGAAGAAATCAAGGTGAATTTTTGCAAATCAGATGAACAACTAGGTAATTTGTTTACTAAAGCTCTCCTAAAAGCAAAGTTTGAAGTATTTAAAGCTCGTTTATTCATTACCAACTTTGAATCAAGGAGGAGTGTTGAAGAATGATCCAAAGTTTGTCAGTTTTTTTAATCTAGAGAATCCAAAGTTTGTCAGTTTTTTTAATCTAGAGAAGATTTAGTAACTGTTGGAGTAGTTAGCAAGTTACTTTTAGTAGAAGATTTGCTAGCTGATTTATTTCTTAGTTTTTGGCTAATCAGTTTGTGACTCAAACGTTTTCTTTTCTATAAGCCTATATAAGGCAAGTTTCAGATTAATAAATTCATATTCTCTCGCATCTTTGTTTTCTACTTTCATGCTCTATTAATTTCCTACAATCTGAAGATTCTATATTAGATGGATTACTGAGTAAAATATATAGACGTTTAACTTATAAAATTTCCCTTGTTTGCTTATATTTTTGCTTCCAGACAGTAAAAACACAAGAACTTATAATTTGCATTAGTAGGTTAAACTAAACTTAGAATCTCATCTGAAACGAAGAAATTAATAGCGAATTAAAGACAATAATAGCTATTCTTGCCTAAGAAACTTGCTCTAACTTAATTAGTATATCCGGTATATAATTTCGAGTCTTGCGGACCATACTTTCATACTTAGCCATTCAAAATCCTTCACAAGCTTCACTCTAATGATTAGAATTATAGATGACGCGACATAAACCTGAAATAAATGATAATTTTTTTATTTTAGTATCTATTTTAGAATTATGAGGACACGAACATACAATTTGTATAAATTGTATCGTACTAAAATGTATCATAAAATTTTAAAGTATGCCTTTATTCGTTATAAAAATCGAAGTCGAATTTCTAAAACATGTAGGATAAAAATTGTAAATTAAAAAAGTTAAAGAGTTAAATTAAAAATATTTATATTAAAATAATTTTGCTTGATATTTATTATGTTTATAAAATAAAATATGTTAGATTAATTTTAATAAATTTATTTATAGAATCAAAACTTCAAATAATTTTAAATTTTAAAAACAATAAGGGGCTAAGTTTTAATTATATAAAAATAATGTACTATTTTATAATTTTAAAAAAATATCTGAAAAAAATCTAGTATTAATGTTTATCAATATTATATCATATGAGTACCAAAACAAATACAACTTCTAATACAATATTGTGATGGTTTCTTTTAAATGAAACTTACTTTGTTTACCTCATAAAAAATTGTTGTTATTATAGTTTTTCTTAGATTTTTTTAATTTGAAAATGTAGGCAATTCAAATTCTATTTTTGTGCTTTGATATTTGGATTATAACTTCACACTAAATATACTTTGACACTAATTTTTTTTAGGAAACACTGTTTAGTCGACTAATCTGATATAAAATATAGACTATTTTTTAAGACATTAAATAAACCAAAAAGGGAAAAAAAAGACATAATTGAAACATCTTTAGTGAAAAAGTGATCAGTCGTTTGATTTGTGTAAGTTTTAATAAATACCCTCGATAATTCACAAGCACACAGCTCGTTAGAGTAATACCTAAAGCGTCGATCCCACAAGGAGGGGTAATCTAATCCTAAAATCTAAGGTCAGAACAAATTGCAGAAATTCAAAATATAACAAAACTAAAATGAGAATTCAATTCAGTCAATTAAATTAAGAATCAATCACGAAAATATTAGTAATTCAGCAGTTGCAACACACACCCAGAAATCAACCTAAGAGAATTACCGAATTGAGACACAGGGAATTTTACCTATCCTTAATGTTAACCTAACTATCGAATTGTTGGTTCTAAACGATCCTAGAGTTGATTACTCTCTCTCGAATTATAATCATTAACCCTAAATTATAAAACCTTATCAGATTATGGAAGTTGCAATC
This sequence comes from Erythroxylum suave, assembly GCA_027563595.1. Taxonomy (NCBI): domain Eukaryota; kingdom Viridiplantae; phylum Streptophyta; class Magnoliopsida; order Malpighiales; family Erythroxylaceae; genus Erythroxylum; species Erythroxylum suave. Next base: position 27,568,773 of record JAOSBN010000002.1, on the reverse strand, counting down.
TCTCAATTAACAACCTATCCAAAACTCTAATTAGTTCTAAAGTTGTCTAATAAACTATCGAAAACCTATACAAGATCTCTCTTTGCACAATTTACCGATTTAATTTAATTCTTGTTCTATTAAATCACCTGACTGTTGTAAACCCAATTTAATTATTTTTTATTAGATTCACCCTCTTAGTTTATTATAGAATTATTTACTTGCAAAATTAAACCACAATAAATCCAATAAACCCACAAACATTTAGATTTCATTAATTCAAAGATAAAACTCCGAAGGTGAGTTTAGAACATCTCAACATTCAAAAATCCTATCTTCAAACTATTATTCCCAATTCTATATAATAATAAAATTGAAATGAATAGGAAATACGATCTGAACGGATGATAGGAGGCAGCAACATCTGGAAACTCCTGATCTGGGAAGTACGCTGAGTCAGCTTCTTCTCCACTTCTCTCTTCCTTATTATCTTTCTCAATCTCTCGGTGAATTCTTTCTAGGGTTTCTCAAAAGTGGCTTATACAAAAGCTCCTTCTCTACCTCTTTGTCTTGTTCTTTAAACATCCTTTGTGTTTTGAGTAGCCCTAGGATTTTTTGGAGTCCAAAGGTCAGAAAATCCCCCAAAACTTAACATTTTTGAGTATCTGTTTGTCTAACTGACATAGGCCACGATGGTGGGCCACATCTGAGCCATCTGTCATGATCGTGACATGTAGGCCACGATCCTAGGCCATGTCCTGGGTTCTGTCACAACCTTCATGCCATGATTATGGGCCAACTCTGGTGCTTTTGTCATGATCGTGGCCTGTTGTGCCATGATCGTAGGCCATTGTTTCAGCCTAAATGTCTCTGAAACTTCTCCATTCTTCGATTTTGACCAAAAAGCTAACAAACATGTAAAGATACCTTATAAATATAATATTTAAGCTTAAAGACTTATACTAACCTATAAAAACACTTAAACATAAATAATTAACAAACTAACACAATTCTAACCTAAACAAATACTAAACAATTGAATTAACAACTAAATACATATTAAACTAAGACCTAAACTATGATGCAATTTATACTTATCAGAAAGCATGATGTAGGCATATATTACTTACTATAGGCGTGGCAAATGGGCCTCAACCTGGTCAATAGGCCAGGCCAGGGTTGACTACGCCTTAGACCTGGTCTTTTAGGCCCGACAAACAATTGCAAAACTACATCATTTTGAATTTTTTAAAAAAATATAGAAAAATTTAGGCCTGGGCTGAGATAGGGCAACTCTAAGCTTGAGCTTGACCTGATCCATTATCATCCTTAACTTAGTAAAGCCTATTAAAAAACTTGAAATCCAAAATCTCACTCGTACGAAAATCATTTTGAGGCCTAGTTGTAACAAATCCACTTACATATTTCAAAGATATTTGACGAATAAGATCAATTAAGATATGAATTGTTTATGTGTATAAGTATAGTCCTAATCAAAACAAATAAGCTTTCTAGTAGAATTTGGATTGAAGGATTGCTTCCCTAAGATAAGTTGTCAAAAATAATATCATTAAAATCAATTCGAGATTTCTTTATATATTTAGCACCCGTAGCTCTCATTAATTTGTATGTTGAAATGTCTTTTCGAGGAACACCCCTAATACTCTAAATATTTGCTTTTATAAACTTAAAAACTTGAGATCTGTCTAAGAGGCCTACCCTAAATGTAGTTTACAAAATTTGATGTCATATGTAAAAGGTATTTGGAAATCTTCTAATATTGTCCCTTAAAAAAATATAAAATTAACTTAGATATTCTCATGCTAAGATAAAATAATATCTATCCATCTTCTAATTTTATAAGAAAACTCAACACCTTTAAAGCTCCCTGAGCTAATGAAAAATCTAAGGACTAAAATACTAAACTTTAGATGCTGTAATAAGAGTTTTAAACAAAGGAATCGAATATATAAAAGACAACAAACTTATTCCCTAAAAACTTGTAAGTTTATGAGTCTCAGGTCTATAAGAAGTCTCTTCATCTACTTGGCATAAAAATAAAAACGTACAGGTTGACGAACCTCAAGTATAGGGAAATTTCTTTATTTCATTTACATAAAATAGAAACTTGTATCAAAGAGTCTTAGGTTCATGAGAGTTCCTTGGAATATCTTAACTTTTATCTTTTTAGGAATGTGAATTTTCTACTTAATCTTTTTGAATTCTGCACTCCTCATCTTATTTGACTTTATCCATGCTTCAAAGTTTTTGTTAAAATCTCCAAGTAAGGAGTTCAAGGCTCATATGATCCAAGCATAGTACTTTGCCAAACCCGAATTTTCTATAATCTGATAAAACCCTAAAAGGGGCCTTAACTTAATCGATGAGGGTGACATGGTCTTGGTAGACCTGAAAAATTCAAGGTTGTTATTCCTATAATTAGAGGTCACTAATCTTACATGGCTACATCTATTAAAGCTACTAGCCTCATTCTTTAAACTAGTCCTCTTATCCATACTACTCTCCATAAATTAAAAAGACAAAAGGAAAGAGATGTGGCCTTTACTTGAAAAATGTTTTAAACTTTTAAAGCACCTTAATGTTGAATCTTCTTAAGAGAGTAGGAAAACAAACAAAGCAGGGGTGGTTTCTCTCACATAAAAGTAGGCTTATCTTTTTTTTAAAAAATTAATGTGAGTTATCTTTCACATCTTGTGCCTTATATAGAGGGATGGACAGTCAAGATTAACCTAGGTCAATGGTTAATACTAAGCATGTAATTCATCTCCCTACAAGTAGCAAAAGAATCTCGATATAGTGAGGAATAATTGTATTCCATAGAAAATATTCTCACAAAATCCTCAAAGGTGATGATTCCAATCAAATTATCAATCTATATCAAGTAGGCCTAATTAAGAAAACCTAAGTTGGATATACAAGGTTGATATTTCTTTTATGCTTATCCCTATAGCCTATATAGATTTATTAATTGATGTCCATGATGATTTTGAATTATCTCGATCTATCTGTTGCAAACCTTTTATAATATGATTGGATGATTCAAAGATAATCCCCAATTAGTCTAAAAGGTTGTCTTGATTATGTCTATATGTCTACAGGCTTAATAATACAATTTAACTTTTCGTGCTAATCCAAAAAAGGAGTTTAAGGGGCTAATGATATATCGTTAGTGAAAATGTGATGTAAGATTAAATTACTCAACAAAGCACATTCTCTTTGTTTAATCTTAAAGCTCAAAGGACCACTCATATAAAAACCATTTTAATGCTTATTTGTATCAGACCTACGTACAAATTTCAATAATACTTAACGAATAAGATCAATTAAGAATATGGATTGTGCATAATGTGAGATCTCACATCGGCTGGAGAGGGGAACGGAGCATGCCTTATAAGAATGTGGAAACCTCTCCCTTGCAGAGGCGTTTTCCATGGCCTAACGCACCGAATCCCATCGGAACTCCAAGGTTAAACGTGCTTGGGTGAGAGCAGTACTAGGATGGGTGTCCTCCTAGGAAAGCCTCGGGAAAAACAAAACCGTGAGAGCTTGGCTAGGCCAAGGCCCAAAGCAGACAATATCTGCAAACGGGTGGTCTGGGCTGTTACAGTGTTTGTGTGGTATGACAATTGAACTGGTCATGGACAGTTAATTCAATAACTTAAATCTCCTGCAGCTAGGCTACAAGTTACATTGGTGGATAAAATCTATACAATGATAGTTGAGAATAATTGGTAGCTGCCTCAGGAACTCTAGAGCTACAAACCTTATTATTCTCCAAATATTTCTAGCCCTGATAGGTATTATTAGAAAGGTAAGCCAATCTCTGATCTAACCAACAAGGTATGTAGGGATTTAATGAGACCTCAAACTTTTAGAGTGCCTTGGTCCAAAATTTTTTTGAATAAATCTTTATTACCTAAAGCCTCATTTTTGTTATGGCTAATCATAAAAAATATATTGGGAACAATGGATAGATTAAAATTTTGTCCTTAAACAAAACATGACCTTTACCTATGGAGATAGATGAAACTAGGAATCACTTATTCTTTAAATGTTACTTTGCTACAAGTATATGGAATAAGGTAAAAAAGGTTATGTTAGTGGAATCTTCCAGCAACTTCTTTCTTTGAAATAATTCAATGGAAGATGGATCATTCAGGGACTCCTAGGACCACTTTTGAGATGTATGTGAATGATCTAGGTACTTGTATGTAAGGGATATGGAGACAAGGAAGTAGTACAAGATTAAAAAACTAGTCAGGGACATTAAAAGAGACAACATTTGAAGTACCTCAACTTATCAAAAGATGATAAGGATAAAGAATATGGTAAACTGGTATCCTGGGAAAGTTTAGCTTCTGGTTTCTTATATAAGTAGCAATCTGGATGTTTTAGTAAGGATGATTGTATTCAAATTTTCTTTAATGGTGTAAGGGTACTACTCAGTATGATTAATTTGTAAACTTCATACACATCCTATTAATATATTTCTTTAATTTTTCAAAAAAAAAAGATAAGGTTGCCCAATATGTGGAAGTAGATTCCAAAAGATGGATTAAGCTTCCTAGTAAAAGTTAGACCTAAACTATACAAAGATAGTTAGAGTCCAACTATATTTCTTGAAAGATTTTCTATGACAAGAAGACACTTTAAAGCAAGTTCTTATAATCACCATCATTAAGCTTAATTAGAGTTTTTACATACTTAACACTCACAACTCTCATTAACTTAAGCATAAAGTGTCTTTGCTAGGAACAATTTCAATACTCTAATTTTTTTTGTAGGCTGTATATCTCATAATAGTCCAAATGGCCTACTATAAATTTATTTATGGACAAATTAGACAACATAAATCTATAATAAAAGAAAATTTTTTATTTTAGTATTGTGACAGTTTTTCTTGAACTTTCTTTACCTCTAAAAATAATGTTTTCTTTAATTTTTCTTGGGAAAATAAATTTCCAATATATAATTTTAGGCAACCTAAATTATATTTTTAGTATTTTAATATTTAATTTAATTTATATAAATATGAAACGATATTAATTCTTGTTAGAGAACACTGTTAACTAACATGACTGTCACATAGACTATGTTTTAAAGTTTTATGACACTGAGTTAAGAATGTTAAGATATATGTTATATATCTTATTATTAATTTTGACGTTATTTGATAATTTGACTTTCAAGATAATGTTAATTAGCTTCAAATTCTAATCAAGATGGGATAGAATATGTTGGATTTGATTGGTTGATTATAGCTAGACTTGGAGGCTGAAATTGGATAATATTTGATAAAAGTTTGTATGAAAGATAGAATTCTATCTTGTAAAGTCTCCTAATTATGATAGAACTCTATCCTATTAGGCCTACCTTTTGCATCACGTCACAATAAGGTTGAAGGCACTACTACTGTGATTTTTTTTTCTGTGTGTGACTGTTAACGTTTCTTTTGGTGCAACTAGTTCTCTATTGTTACGCAATCCAGGTTGCGTGTGAGTGCTACATTTTTCTTTGATTGTGCATGGTTAATAGGTTTGTGAGTGCAGTTGTAATTTTCTTTTGACAATTGCATGGATCAGCTGGTTATCTTTGTGTTGTAACTTCTATGGATCATGTCACCTGGGCTGAATGGCTTTGTGTTGTGTTTTCTCTAGTGTGTTGTCGTTGATTGAGTGTTCTTGCAATTATGATTTCTCCCGGTAATCTTGGATCATAGTGGTAGCTGATTTTATGGGGATATTATCCTTATGTGTTGCTCAATTTTCTGTCAAAGATGACGTGATTTTGGGGGATAAAAAATTGTTGATAGCCTGTGGCTTTGTGCTATGTTTTCTACTGCCTTTTTGAGCGACCATTGAGAGCTTCTTTGGTGTCTAGTGTGTAGATTTTGGTAGCTAGTTTTTCTACGGTGTTTGTATGATTTTATTTGGCTGTTCATTGTTGATGGAGTGTTATTTTGTGGCTATAGTTTATGGCATTGGTGTGCGAAAATTCTAAAAGTTTTTGTGACTTTGCAGCTGCTGTCTTTGTTGATGGTTTTGTACAAAAAACTTCAGTAGTTATCGTAGTTGTTGTAACTCTATTAGGTTAACGTTTCGGTGATAACGCATTTGTTGATTTTAGACATTTTTGTGGCTGTTCTGTATGAGATGTTTCGGGGTCTATATCGAAGGTTCACAACAGACTTCTTGGTGAACAATTTTCTATTCTTTTGTTGATCAAATGGCATATCTAAGGGAGTTGCTTTTTATCTCAAGTATTGTCTTTACCTATGTCTTTATTGTTTCAATCACTTAAGTTGTTTTATTATCATCATTATTATCAATCATTGTTGAGAAAATCCTCTGTTGAGATTAGTACAAGGTGGTCGTATTATTAGGTGTGAATTACTTTCACGGGTAGTGAGGACGAGATACAGCGTCAAGGGTTAAGTAGTGTCAGCTCAACAAAGCCTTTTATAAAACTATTGTTGTTAGTGAAAGAATTAAGCTGGGTGAGGGTCCCGTAAATATAGGCAAGATGTGCCGAACTGCGTTACTAAATCTCGGATGTTGATCTATTTAATTTTGTATTTATTTTTTGTTTTCGTTTGTGCTGAAAAATTAGCAGTTGCTTTTTACCAAGTAATAGACAGATATAGTTACAAGCAACTAGGGTTAAAGTGGAGATTTTTACAGAACTATCACAACCTACGATTTTCAAAAAAAAAAAGGATGATTTCATCCTCAAGATGTTAGATCTTTTGAAGATGATTTTACAATCAATTTTGTTAACATGGTCATGCGTTTCTTTCCTTTTTCTTGCTTTGTTGTGTCCTATCCAACATTTGATGTTACACATTGCATACTTACTAATGACTATAAGAGCTTTGTTATTAAATGATGACATTTAATTGAGTCCGCAGCCGAATGTTTGTGAAGTTGAAACCATGATTGTATGGTTGGGATTTTTCAGTGCTTAGAAGCCAATTGATTTTCATTCAAATACTTGAAATATGAATCACCTACCCCAACCAATATATATATATATATAATGTAAGGTTGGGATTTTCAGTGTTCCTAAGCCATATGTACATTAATAAATAATATATATATATATTTGAATGAAAATCAATTGGCTTGGGAAGACTGAATATATAAAAGCATACACACATTTGGACTTGTGAAAAACTACCTTGTTATTTAACATTTATTTCTCTACTTGCAAAAAAGTTACAATTTATCCTCCACTAATAGTATAATGTAGGAGTAGGGAAACTTAAAAAGTTTCTCTTTTGATTATGAATCAATAAGCAAAAGTTTCTATCATCAATTCGATCATAATAAAGGCATTAAAGTAGAAGCCGAGAAATTATCAATATGCTCACTCTTCGTTTCTTTGTAATCCATACCTATTACTACTTCAAATTCTTTTAGGAAATTGTTGTTTACTGTTGATGATGCGTGGAATTGCACGACCAAATTTACAGTTAGGGAAGAAAGTTAAAAATATATATATCCATAATGCCTGAATAAGATAATGGCGATGTTCTGAATCGATAATCATATGTTTTTGATTAATCAGATTGGGTGGATTGCTAAATGTGGTAGTTTTCAAAATTAAATGTTATGTGAGATAATCTTTCTTTTTCTTTTTTTTCCCTTGAAACTAAAAAATGTCCTAAATAAAATGAAATGATAATAATTTTTAAATATTTCACGTATAAATAATAACCACAATTAATATGAAAAAAGACAATCATTATAATACAAATATAAAAATAAGAATAATACAAAGTATTTAAAATATTACAATAATATAATTTCAAATTTTTAATAAATAATAATCACATCAAAACATCCAATAAAAAAACAATAAATATCCTTTAACTATTACAATTTCATCGTGACGAGGAAACAATCAAGTTGAAGTCAAACCTGAAACAAAAATATTTACAGTTACATCACATATATAGAATTTAACATAAAATTGATAAACATCAAATATGAGTAAAATTAAAAGAAGAGGAAAAATAACCTGCAACGAAATTCAATCGTCAATAGGAGGATACCGGCTATAACTGCACTGACCTCAATTATCATTTGGTACAAAATCCTCATCATTGAGAGGAGCTTCATCATCATTATCATTCAAATTTAATGCATCAAATGACATGTCAAGACTTTCTCATCCAAGATTATCTTCCAAATCATTGATATCTACCAAATTCGGTTCTTCAGAAACCCAATATGCCAAAACATCGATGTTATCAATAGAAATTGGATCATTTGAACTTCTTGCACTATTAAGGCTCCTAGTAAATAATAAATTATAATTATTAAAAAATTATAAGAAATTATATTGAAAATAATAATGATAATAAAATA
>JAOSBN010000002.1:27541687-27560304 GCA_027563595.1 Erythroxylum suave | reverse complement strand
AAAAGTTAATAATAGGCTCTTGTCTCCTGTTTGTCCAACCATCACACATAACTGAACATCCAAAAGTACCCCAACTCACTCTTCTTTCAGCCAAATAACTTCTAATTTCAGAAACAAAACAACTCAAAAGTTTACCTCTTAGGTTATTAATCGAAGGACCTTTGTATCTCGAACCATAAGAGGCTATTGCATCCATCATTGGTTGATAACAATAACACTGAGAAGCATTAAATGACGAACCTAAATCATACCACCATCTAGCTACTGCCTTATCAACATTATAAGCTGCATATCTTAATTGCATTGCACTACAAATTGAAGGTTGGGACCTAGAGGTTGTTCATGGTGCAAAGAAACTAGTCTGCCTTCTTTTCTTCCTTACATTAGGTTCAGATGCTTCTTCTTAACCCTGAGATGGAACATTACCAGTACCACTACCACCTTCAACATTTCCATAATCACTACGAAAACTAGAAAATGAACTTCCACTACCAATTTCAAAATTCAACCTTTCTCTTCTATCTCTCTCATGTTGATATTCATCAAGCAATGTTTTCATTTGCCACTTCACATCATGACTTACTTTTTTACAGGGTTCTACATCTCCTTTAACCCTAGCTAAATGCTTCTTCAATCGAGTGATTCCTCCACCTTTCAAATGTTTGTTACAAAACAAGCAAATTGTATGATTTTTCTGGCCTGGGACTAATGCAGCATGAGCCTAAGTTGGATCATTATATCTTCCTGAAATAGTTTGATCAAGAGTAGTTGAGCTTCCTTCCATTTATCTATAACAAAAATATAAAGATGTTAGTTTTATTAACAAAATTAGCAATGATATATAAAGAACCTCCAAAGTCCAAACCATTAGCACATAGTTTTTTTTTACTAATTGTCCTGTTAGGCTCTTATAATAATTAAGATGAATTAAAAAGATTAGGGATAATAAAATATTTCATTGTAAATTTAGATAAAATTATTAGAATAAAATTGAAATTTAAAAACTAGTATATACATTAAAAATTGCAATTAATAATGACTTCTTAAACAAAAAATAAGAATTTAATTTAATTTAAAATTTAATAAATCAAACTTCTTAATTCTTATATTAATTTAATCAATAAGAAATTAATTTAATCTAAAATTTAATAATGACTTCTTAATTTTCTATTTTTATTTTTAATTATGTTTTTAATGTGAACCAATTAAGCAAATCAACCAACAAACCATTACAATTAACCATAATACATTGCAATATATGACTTTGAATTTTCATGAACCAAACAATTAACAAATGAACCAAATACCAAATACCAAATACCAAATTTCATTACCAAATACCAATACCAAACTCATTTTCATTACCAAATACAAACCTATTTTCATTACCAAATACCAACTCATTACCAAATCCAAACTCGTTTTAAATTTTAATTACCAAATCCCATTCATGATCCAACCAAACCAATACCAAACACAAATTTTATGTTTTCAAATTTTTATTACCAAAACGCAAAACTACAATCCAAGTTCCAATTGAACCAATAATCAACCACAAATTTAACATTTTTTTAAACCATTTACCAACTTCCTCCAGTACAAACTATTTACCACAATTCTCCAAATTGGTCTCAATTCAATTCTCAAACACAAGCTTCATCACATTCACACCGTCACCAACTTCAAACCATCTCAATTACAAATAACTTCAAACCATCTTCAAACCGTCACAATCTCATCAATTTCATTCCTCAGCCGCAACTCACAACACAAACACAAAGTTTTTTTTTAAATTTTGTCCTCAAAATTTGAGGATTTGCAGTACCAGCCTGGTACTATCCGGTATCGTGGGTACCGACCGGTACCCAAGGCCGGTACCTTAAACACGGGTACCATACCGTAACGGCCGGTACGGAGTGGTACCTGTAACCGTGACTTTTATGCAATCAAATAATTTTTTTTGTAAAAGTTTAAATTTAATTTCTCTATTTCATTATTTTTTTTATCTTTATTGTAAAATTTTACTTATACTTTATAGTTACTTAAATTTATATTTATTCTTATTGTGAATAGGCTGTACATAATTCATGTTAAATAGTTTTACTTAAGTTTAATTAGATAACCAAAAAATTAAGAAAAATTAGATTTAAATTAATTTATATTTAGTTAAATACATGATTAATAGACAATAGTTAATTTAGTGACGATTATTTGCGCGTGTGAATAAGATTGGAGAAACCATGAAAACCGTTTAACATGTGAAAAGGACAAACGAAACTACGAACAACATCCACGTTTGGTCAAACAGATAAGAGAGAGGGAAGAGAAGGACAAAGCATTGATTATTCCAATACAAATAACGCCGACTATTCCTAACAAACAAGCCCCACTCACTAATCAACCTCACCCTAAAAGACAACTTAAACGGTAGCGAATGCAAAAACAACGAGAGTTTACTTTAAACTTTGTTAGGCAAAGGAAGTCAATACCCGAACCTAAAACCCTTGCTTGTCTGTCTTAACATACACCACAAAGGCAAGGATCAGCAAAGGTGCGTTCTTGACTTCTACTTTTTGTTTTGTTTTGTTTTTTTTAAGTATTTGAAGCAAACATCATACTCTTTGTAAGCTTTACTCCATAGATCGTTTGTTTTTCTTGTTCTTGATCAGTTCCCCTTCTCTTCCTTCTCTTGTGCTAGCTGGAGAAGAACATTGCATGGGGTTAGAAGACTGATACCAAAATGACATAATGAAAAGAGAATAAAGACATTGGTTGGTTTATCGATCCCGTAATCTTATAAAGGTCGAAATTGAGGCCTTTATATGTTACGATTTCATGAAACTAAAATTCCTCCTAGGCATCAGGGTTTTTAGTCATGTCCTTTAGGTACTATTATAATCAACAAATATTTGACGTTAAGCAAACTTAATTATAATGATACTATGATTAATTACCAAAAAAAAGACGATCCTATGATTTTTGTGCATTTCGGTTAATTAAAATCAATACGACGACAGCAATTGGCTTTGCTAATTGCCACCATATAGACATACTACAGCTCTGATAATGCACCTATAGTAACGATTTGGACGTTAGTTTGAAAATATTGTTGCAATGCAAATTAATGTGAACACTTTTCAGACAATTTTCTTACAAGATAATATGACATGTCATGCCTTTCTCTAAATGTGAAACACGTTTCAGACAATTTTCTTACAAAATAACCTATCGTCTGTGAAACTTAAGGTGGGCTAGCTTCCAAAATAATGAAACATATCGTCTGTGACAGGAAGTATGTTCTGTCCCAAATTAGATTAAGGAGATTCCAAAATGATAACATATATATATATATCATTCCTATTTAGATATTACCGAGTTAGGCATCTATCTCTAACTTGGAGTACTGAAGGATAGAAAAGAACACTATTAAATTGCTCTCTGAATTAAAAAGAAATCAGTAAGAAAAAAAAATGTAAATGAGAGGAGAAGGGTGAACTTACGAAAATTCAGTCGGGGTTAAGCATTCTCGCCCATAACTGAGGCCTTGATCCTTTCAACTGTGCACTTAATTAGGCTGTTTACAGTTGCTACTGATCCAAGGGAGAGTTTAGCAGTTGGTACTGAGTCAACTAAGATCTGAAAAGCAACAGTAATTAATGCGCCACCAGATCCAACAGCGCTAATTCCTCCACCAGAGCTCGTTTCAGGCCCATCAGGAAGTATGGCAAAACCTGATGGAAGTAGCGCAACATAGTCTGGGTCTCCACCACTCAGTACAATGTTCATTGCTGCAATGTCCACTGGCGCATATATTACATATGAGCCTGTAGAATCTGTGGAGCTCTCTTGGAGTATCAGCATGTTGCTCTGGCTTGAGTTTGTACTCTACATTTGGCATTTGCATGCAAATATCAGATTGCAAGTTTAATTATCTAAAAGAAAAACTGTAACACAATTTCATTCAACTTACATCTACACGGAGCAAAGACACACAGTTTCCTGGATCTCGTCCATTAGCTATGTGAGACATTTCTTGAACTTCCCCACCATTTGAAAGGATATCCCACTGCAATAATATTTAGTAAAGAAATATTTGTCACTATACGATTATCCTTGCTTCCGGGTGAAAATTTGTGAATTCACCAAAACATTAATTTCTTTATGACTTTCTTCCAATTTTATTTCGACAACAACAAACTGAAATTGCTATAATTGCTAGGCTTTGATTACCTCACTTCGTTGGCTCTCATCTCTGAGGAAATCAAACACTCTCTTAGGTGGAACCGGAATCCAAAAAGAAGTTGCAGCGCTGAGAACGATGCCGGGAGGCCTGCCTGGGTCATCCATACTCTTCCTGGTCATGACTCTTACATCATCAGAGCCTGCTGCTGATAATGTTGTCCATGCGTGTGCAGTAGAAGCACTAACGCCTGTGCAAAAGCTCATTGCCATTCTTTCAGCCAGCTTCAACATACTCTTCCTTCCTTCTGGAGTTGTTATGACTGCCAATGAAGATGTAAGTGTGCTTATTCACTACACTTACTATTTATCAAGTGGATTTGAGGAACGACTATAAGTACCACAAAGATCTCCCACTGGAATATTAATTGCCATTGAACTTGCAAGACGTTCGCATTGTCGATCTAAGGTAGCCATCCAACGCTTTGCTCCGAAAGCAAGACCAGAGTCGACCAAATTTTTATATAAATGATGAACCGATCTATCGTCCACTTCAATGTGCTCAACCCAGGTCACCTGGACAACCATACATCACGGTTTATTATTAGATAGAATTCAAATTTCTAGAGTAACAATAATAGTAAAGAGTTGGAATTACTACCTTGGAGTAACCATTTGGTAATTCTGCTATTAAGCAACCTGATGGTCGCCTTCTATTCTTGGATATAGGGTTAGGGCGTAAATTATCCAAGGAAACATCAACCACTGCCCAAGTCCCATCAGCATGGAGCTTACAATATCTCACAAAGTAAGTTTCTCGAGTTGCAACGAGTGGCGAAGGTACTTGGAATTCTGCTGACATCTGAAAATATTTTTCTTTTCAAGTTAATAATGCAATGATCAAAATACAAACAAACCATATTAGTGTACTGAAGAAGTTCAACATATTGACTACCACTTGCAAGGCTCCATTATAGTTCCCAGCCACTCCTGTTGACAGAACATCCAGGGTCATTGCCCGAGATACTATACCGGAAAACACAGTGGACCATTGACTCTGGAAAACAATATTGCATAAAGCAGAACTTAGTTATTCATCTAAATATCTCTTCATTCTTCTATATTGATTCCAATTTCCAATCCATGATGACGAAAACGTACCACATCCATGAGAATCTCAACAAGGCTAGCATGGTTCATGATAACAACAGCAGTTTCTCTTGAAGCTTCAGACCTTGATCCCAATGGTTTTGGTCCAATTCCCCTAGGGAAAGTTCTCAGATATTCCTCTTCATTCAGCATCTCAGTGCCATTTTCACCAGGAACCCACAATGGTTCCTCAGTCTGAGCCATTCTCATGAGTTCCTCCATCGCTGCAACAGCAAGTTCAACTATGATTGGCTTTTCTGCCTCTGTGGGGCTAGTAACCGACCTAAGAAGATCTGTGGCTCCATACATGTCGCCAACAAAGCTTGATTGCGTTCCGAAACTTCCAAGTCCCCGATCAAGAGACCTAGGAGGTAAATTTGGAGCAAACTGGGAAAAAGAAGACAAGGGCTTGCCGACGTACTTGGCAGCGATTGCAGATATTCTATCAATCTGTAATGTTAACAAACAAAACCCCTTTATATGTCAACAATAATCGAACATTATATTACTTCCAGTGTTCCACTAGTTACCTCTTCTCTTAAACGAGCATTCTCGATTCGCAAATGCTGCTCGTCAAAGGACATCTCACCAAGAGCAGCTGGGCCACCACAATTGGGGCATGAGGCATTACTTAAGGCTTCTTTGTACCTACCGTTTTCTGCACGAAGTTTTTCATTTTCTGCCTTGAGAATTGAGTTCTCATGACGTTCATGTTGAGCCTGCAACAGGTACAATGATTGGCAATGGAAGTTAATTTCATAGTTGGAAACAATATTTTTCCAAATATTAGTGCAGCGTATCATATTTCTTGTGTAAAATATGAATTGAAAACCAAAAAAAAAAAGGGGCACCAAAGGAAAAAGGAAATTCTGTAACTAATTAGGTCGGAAAAAAATCATATTTACGTACATTTAGTGGCGAATGACAAAGAAATAACCAGTGATTGCCAATACAATCACCAATTGTATTTGCACAAATTGTATACCCCAGCTAATAGTCTTCAGTAGTGATTCTGCCCAACTCAAGCAGGCGCAATAATGAATTTAAAACACCAATAAAATTTAAATCGATGTCTTTTAAGTTAGATATATTAAAAACACAAGGAAGGAAGGGTTCTTCTCGTCTCACCAAGCTTTTACTAATTCATAATAAGGTAGGAGTCAAAATGAAGGGGAAACTAGATCATAGAAGATCCCACAACCTTCATTTGGGTGCGCTTGTTCTGAAACCAAAACTTGATTTGCAATGGCTCTAATCCTAACTCGCGACCTAGCTCCTTTCTTTGCTTGTCATCAGGATGAGGGCACTCCTTGAAAAAACTGGAAACGTCAAAAATACCAAGAGCTCAGTCATTGGCATCACACGGTTATTAAAGTCTTGTTACACCTCCATTTCCATCCAATATATAAAGTTAAGAAGACTTTACAAACTGCAATTGCTTACGCTTCCATCTCTTGGATTTGACGTTGTGTATGCCGATGGTAACGCTTCCTTTTTGGGCGTTGGTTGGGATCTTCATCACCGGAGAGATGGTCATTTGTTTCGGTGCCTGATTTAGTCTCATAATCGTCATCCTTCAGCTTCCCCAAATCACTTTCGGAAATTCTTGGTGTCATATCAAACATATGGTGGCTCTCAAACATGTTTGGTTGGAACATGTTGATAAATCTTAAACTACAGAAATCTTGAAGCTATGCCCTTCAATCTGTACTCACTACAGAAAATGGAAGGAAAAGAATAATCCACTGCAGAGATATGGCATGTTAATAAATGCTCAAGAACTCTAGTTGGTAAGGATTTACTTACACTAAGAGAAGACTGACAAGAAAAACCAAACCAACCCTTTTCCTTGAAAATATATTAATTAGATATCTGAACCTTTTAAGGCATGTGATTTGTATTCCACAAGCAGCGCTTGTAGGAACTTATATGCAGACCTGAAATACAAGCAAGCCTTCTCTCTGTCTCTCTGGATTTGACAGAAGCACACACAAAATCTCTTCTTCTTTCATACACGAAGAATGTTTCTTGAAAATCCTAGTCTTCCAAGCTTAAGTACATAGGTGTTCTCATTTGGTGAAAGGATGGAACATCGAGGTGATGATGATCAAATACCAAAATAGCTAAACTAGAATCGTCCCACCCCTACAAAGAAAGCTAGATCCAAAAGAGACAGAAAACGAATCCATGGAATAATATACCCACAGACTTGCTCGAGGATAACCAGAAGATTAAAGAAGTAGAGTAACAATTCTATGTAGGAGAAAGGAAAAAATGGAGAGAGAAATTGAACAAGAAAGACTGCACCTTGATTTACTCGCTGTGATGATGAGAGGAATCCTGTAATTTCTCTTCTCCCTCAAACTCCATCGTAAACGGAAGGTCGGTTCCACACAAACCCTAAGCAACAGACATCTCTCTCTTTTCTTGCTCTTGTCTGGTTATTGTTTAATATGTAATGGTTAAGGTCAGTATTTGTGGGGTTAGCTTAAGAGGTTCTTTTGAAGTTGTCTGAGCAAGCTAATAAGATTAATACAAGTAGTAAAAGCGCGCAAATAACTTTGGATTTTGGTTTACCAAGAAAAGGTCTAAATCCTTTCTAGTGTTACGTGCCAAAAGACTACAATTAGAAATTATAGCGTCAAGAGTTGACATTGAGTGAACCCCTTTGACACCGCCAACAATTTCAACACCCCAACTCCCAAGAATGTAACGCCCACTAAGATCTCGTTGAATCTCATGTCATAACCTTCTCTTTCTCTCTCCCTCTCTCCCACCCTATCTGCAAGAGACATTAACGCTAAAATCATAAATCTACGAGTTGAAAAAAAATGTATGAAATAGATAAATGTAGAATCTTGGATATTTCCAGATAGAAGTCAATGGCAGACTTGGAGTACCATGTACAGGTATTCGATGCTGAAAACGATTATTTAAGTCAGTGTGATATCTTACCAGCACAAAAGCTTTAAGGCGAAACCCCTCTCAAGTTCTTGGGATGGTCGAATAAAACTAGCGTTGATTAGCTTCTAAGATTTACGAGGAACTAGAAAGATAGTTGTTAAAGCTTGAGGGGTCTGCTCTCCAGTTTGTTTAGTTGGTGACATAAACAGCACAAAGGTTGTTAACAGCACAAGTAAAGAAGAAGAGAAAGAATAGTGCACTGGGGAGAGAGAGAGAGTAAAGGATGACCATGTAAGAAAGAAAACAGAAGAAAGAGACAGAGAGGGAAGGGAAAGATGGAAATTGAAGATGAGAAAGAGAAGAACAAAGGGAACAGGTGGAGAGTATATGGCATCAAAGGAGTTATTGCAGAGCGTATTGAGAGGGTGCAACAGCATTTATGGTGGGGAGGGAGAGGTGTAAATGCGAGAGAAGAGAGAGAGAGAGAGAGATTGAGAAAGGGAGCGAGGGTTTCTTGCTTTGAATTTTCACTATAGGTATGGCTGATCCAGTTGTACTCACTTCCCAGGTTTCAACCATTTTCACTGCCTCAATAAATACAGTATTGCAGATAATCTTTGGACGTAACTCTTTATCATTCCTGTACATACACGCTTAAAGGTTAAATTAGATATACATAAAATTATTGAAAGCAAAGATGCTTTACGAATTGTCAAACCAAAGGAGTTATTAAACATAGACATACCTTGAAGGAGGTTATACATTGGAAAACAACAATATCGCAAGGGATATACATATTTTAGTGTTTGACACTCAAGGTGATCTTTTTGGGCATTTCGACTGCTAATGGCGGCTGAATAGCGCATCAAAAGAGGCTACGCAACACACAGCCTGTTGAAAAAAATGTCTACAAGTTGAAAAATAAGTTGGCAAGCTAATGAGAAAGAATCAATAGCACTGCATTGTTGACATCTTTAGGACACCGTCCTGATACACAAAATGCACGCATGAAGTGAACAAAATTTTCATGCAAATCTTTTGGGATTTGTCTATGACTTTTTTCACTCCATGTGCCTATAAAATTTGATGCATACGTACATAAAATTAGTTGCAGATTAGGGTTAGTTTGGAATTCATGTAAATTAAAATTAATTCCTTACTTTATTTGGACAAGTATAGTTGGTAAAAGATGCCTTTGGATCTTAAGAAATTATTAATTCCTTAAACATCTCTGAAGCTTTCCTTTTAAAATTTGGGAAGGAACAATCTTAATTAGGGATTAGAGGGTTAATAAATTCTCCCTTATATATAAAAATTAAGAAACTAACAAATGAACATTTTAAAAACACGATTGGGAAAAAAGCACAAAGGACATCAGTTCACCGGGTTTTATTTTATGGGACAAAAGTCATATTTTCAAGAGCAAAGTACACTGACATCTCATAGCTTTTCAACTTAATTTCAGTTGTACATAGAGATTCCCGAGCATTAGAAATGCCGAACTTACATTCAACGCCTTACTAGCTTTAGTCGTTATTGTATATACTGGAGGCATTCGAATAAAATCATGTTCAGTGATCGATACATTTCCAAAAGGTGATGGGTAACCAACTCACGATTAGTCTTATTAGAGAATTCGTTAAATTAACTATGTTTTATTAGAAGATCTCAAGGATTCTTAGGAAAGCATCGCAGTTAAAGTAGCTTCGGTATATTTAGACCTATTAATAATCCAGAGACCTATTTGCCTTGATCTGGACTACTCTTAGAGTAGGAATTAATAGTAATTTTCTTTTATACGAGTGTATATTTGAGTCTTTTTACAAATTAGAAAGATGTTAAAAAGACTCGTAGTTGAAATGGAGTCCAAAATGTCGGTTAAAGGTCACCAACAATTGTGTAATTTAATCAGTGAATCTTTCACTTAATGTTATAGAAGTTGCCCCACTATATTTTATAGTAAATTAACTTCATAAGATATTTTTGTATACAACTATGTTTTAATCCGAAGTACTAAAATGTAGAAGATCGAAAGTCGAGTTTACTCTTAATAATTGTTGGATTGTTTATGGTTTGGAAATACACAATGTGCAGCGGAATGGGCCATAGAAATTTAGGTTTTTTGTCTTAGTTGATCAAAATTTTACAACAAGAAGTATGTGAAATTATCTCTTGTAGCATGTAGATTCGGATTTTTTTTTCAAATATCTTGATGCTGCAGCTCGTGAACGTCCTCTGCCGGTATCCACACGAAGATGAATGATCTGGGCAGTAGTTAATATGTGCTAGCACATTCTAAAAGGGAGGAGTGGCTAAGTCGCTAGGATTTTTGTGTGTCTTCTAATGAGACATAATCCCTCTATTCTTAGTGGCAATAGGACAATCCTATTTTAATAGGAATAGAATATCATAATCCTAAACCCATTAGGATTATGGAAATCCAATAAGTTTCGGCCTATATTATATCTCATATAATAAAATCCCGATAACTTAATTCAATCTAACCCAATAATATATCCATATATATTTATTCAGTGCCTAATAAATTAGGCCCAAGAGAATAAACTCAAATCACATCACTCTTTGTGTGCGATCCTGTAAGATCATTTGATGTTGGCAATGGACTTGATCACACTTTAAGGCCCATAATTCATAAGTGACCTCTAGCAAGACATTATGACTACCCAAATCAAATGAGAATCGGTAATCCGATTTAACCTGTAACCATGGTTACAAACTCAGTCCTTTTGTAACACGATATCATGATTAATCATAAGGTATAGTACATGTAACCTTTGATTAATTATAGTTTTTTGATTCCTAAGTTGACTGATTATAACAAATGACATTGATAACTTCTCATCAATTTATTTGAGCACGACTATACATTTCTTCAATCAAACTTGTCAAGAGCCCAAAATGATATCTCTCTTATTTAAGAGAGGTACAAATCTCATTTATGTCATTTACATCCTTTCGCATGATTCATTTAATGTCCAACATAAGACTACTTGTTAACCATGATGGCTTCAGGTCAAAGAACTAAAGTCAAATCATATCGAGAATTACTAATGACACGAAACCATGTAGTGTTCTCTCTGTGGGTCAGTCCAATATATTGTTCTCTAACATATATTTATGTATCTGATTTGATAACTCATATCTACGATCAGTAAAACGTAATCATCAATCAGAACACATATTAGCCTTAATTCATTATTGTTCCACCAATAATAATCGACCAGGGACAGTTTAGAATAGTATTATAATGCTTATAGTTTTACCATTAGGTCACGTACTTGATGACATAATCTTAATACTATTCATAAAATGTAAATCACATTATATAAACAATATACATGCATATATAAAAGAATACCTCATAATATATAAGTAATAAGTCAGAATGTCAGTACAAAAGTCACATATGACCATTGGCCTAGGGCACATTACTAGCAATAATGATGCCAAAAATCTAATATGATAAAAAAATAAGAATATAAAACAAAATAGAAAGCATAATAATAAAGAAATTACCTAAGCAAGTGCACTTATTATTTCCTATAATATAGCTTAGTTAATCAACTGCCAATCCCATGAAAATCGAAATTACTAATCCTAACTATCTTCCTATTATCCAATTAAATGAATAATGAGTGAAAGAAATAATTAAAGATTGAAATAATAGTTTGGAATCGCTAAACATATCAATAATCAAGAGTAAAAAGTTAATTGATAAATAAGATCTACACAAGAATTCCTTAAAATTTTACTATATATACATGAATTTATTTTATTTCAATGATTAAGTATAGTAAACTAACAAAATTCTAAAGTTACAACTATACTGTCACATTCAACGTATAAAATACTTATTCTTAAGTATTTTGACCAAAAGTCTCCCAAATCAAAACTCTTCAATAATGTATTAATTCATTATTTGAATTCCCATGATAGATTTTAATATAACTCAAATGAATCACGTAGTTCTATCTTAACTAATTCATTCAACCCTTATTATTCATGTTGGGACCTAATTTATGAATAAGATCTTTTACATTTACTACTTCAATCCAATATATAAATTTGATGTCAAATCTCCTACATTTGTTACTTTTATTCAACTTATAATAAGTATAAACAATTCCCAAGAAACTAGAACCTTTCATTAAACCAAAGAAATCAATTTAAAATATACATTCTAAGTTTCATTCCACCTAGATCTATATCCTAATTAGTTCATATTAAAACAAAGAAAATCCACAATCAACAAGAAAGAACATAAAAACAAAGTTTGATTTCTCATGGCATAAATCTTAGTGAATCTTTTTGTTTTGTTCCAACATTGTTTTCTTTTTAATCCTAGAAACTTTTCTAAGCTTCTGATTGATTTTTAGTGTTTCTTGACTGGTCTAAAAGCTCTTTCCCTTATTTTCAATTGTCTTTGTCTTAACACAACCTAAACATGGTACCTTGTTGGACTATTGTGTTACTTAAGAAACCATTCTAAAATTTTTACGTAATAGATCACTACCAATATGAGTGAGGACATGAGCTCCTATTTTCACATATATATATATATATATATCACTGAGCATGAGTTGAACACAATAAGGTGTTATAATCATTAGAAAACATAAGGCACCCTTATTGAACATAGTCAAAATACGAGGTATATTAGTATCAAATTAGTTAGGTAGATAATTCTCTTCAAAATAAAATGTAGCACGATTGAACATCGAGAGCAATACGTTATTATATTAATACTGTATTATGAGTCCTCAACTTAAAATTTGCCACATTTACTCTAAATAGACTCATATCTTTCTAATTTTACTCCATATTCTTTGAGGTACCAAAACAAGACCTATAATAGAAAATAAGTTATTTTAAGTAGCAAATCCTATGAATAATATCAACTCCTAATTGTAGTGTTTCCCAAAAATCATATTAAAACATAATTTAGCACGTACTAACAATCAAGAGGTTTGTAAAAATCAATACCATCTCCAAAAAAATTTTGTTTATTCATTCTCTACTCATCAATTTCCAACAAGTTTTTGGAGATTTAGGGTTTATCTGCTTCTGTAAGCTGGCTTGGATAGTCCACTCATGGGTTTAAAGTAAAACCTTATACAAGGATAAGGTGACTAGAGTTGTCTTGCAGCAAGTGTTCATAATGTTTACGGTGCCCTGTCATTCAGGAGTGGACATCCTGATGAGCTCACCTTCCTCGTTAGAGGTGGCTACTAGTTTTGTTATTTAACAAATGCTTTGTTTTGGTCCCAAAGGAGCTTAAAAGTTATTACGGTGTAAGTGTCTAATCACTGGCATTGTCACAATTCAAGGATGGTTATCATTTAGCTACAATGATGTGCTACTAAAATGTGAAATTAGGTAGTTGAATTGTCTCGACTTTTGAATTATGTGCTAAAGGTTATTGGGATTGCCTCTGTATCTTACTGTTTCAAAATATTCCGTAATTCACTTTGTTGTTAACAATGAAACTTTACATAGAATGAAGAAGCGAATAAGTTTTGGGGATTTAGGGTCTAAAACCTAAATTCCTTTAGGGTCTATTTAAACTTTCTATGCGTATGATATGAGTTTCTAACTTAAAGAAATAGTCATGTAAGACTAACCAAAATTTAGAGATTTATCAAATCTAGGGTTAATTCACATACTTTGAAAAAATATTACAATGTAAAAACTAATAGATGTTAAAATTTAGCTTATTTTTCTATAAAAGACTAAAATGTACCTTTAAACTATTGATAAATATGAAAATATATCTTGATAACTTGCATTTTGTGCATGTTAATTGTGTGTGTGTTTTATGTTCTTTTGATAGGCTTATGTGATGTTTTGCTTGTGTTTCTATGGTAATTCGTGTCTTTGTATGTTCTAGGTGATGAAATACCAAAGTGCTGCGATTTGGAGTGAATTTGGCTAATCTGTAATTGGAAAAAATTTCAACATGGTCATGTTGAAGGCAACACAATGCTGGCAGATTGCTACCTGCAAATTTCAGATTAATTATCTTGGGATTTGGGCCTGAATGATACAACCCTTTTTATTGGAAGAAGCCAAATTATCTTGTAACCCTTGAGAGCTTTATTTTGGTATTTAATTGGGCCTCACTTTGTTGATTGAAAAGAGAAAAATCTAGACCATTAGGAGGGCCCACTTCACTTATTGAAAGAAAGAAAGCCTAGAGAAAATTAGACTCACGGGGACTGACTAAGAGAGGAGTGGGCAGCAGCACTGGGGAAAAAAAGAAAAGAACGTGTTTTACAATCAAAGGGAGGATGATTTTTACAGGAGCACTTTTGAGAGGGGAATGTGGGTGGACAATCAGCTAAAAGGACGATTTGTACTTCAGCACTTGGGAGAGGAGGACATTTTTAACAATTGACTTGGGAGAAAGGAACGTGGGACATCAGCTGAAATAGAGGTGACTACGGCAGTATCTTTTGGGGGAAGATTTTTCACGTTTTTCTTTTAATAGAACAACAACGGCTTTTTGTGGGTGGAAAGAAAACTATACTACTTCTCCAATAGCTTTTTCTTTTAATATTGCTATCCTTGGCTAAGCTTTTAAACTAGACAAGGTACTTTATGTTTGATATATGTAGTTCGTGAGACTTCTTTGATTTAATTATTTTCGTTTATTTCTTATATTTGTTTAATCTCCGCGCTTTAATTGATTTATTATTGTCGAGTTTGTTGATTAATTAAGCCTATTAATTGAATGACTTGGTGATAAATTTCCGAATAGATTAGCTAATCCATGATTGTTGTCTATCGAAGTGGCAAATTGATTTCAGTTAAGAAAATAATGAGATTAAATAATTTAGTCTAAATGGATTACGGCTTTTTTGATTCTGTTGACTAAGACAAGAGTCCATTAGAGCCTATGGCTGCCATAGATTATATTATGTGGACATTTACTCGGGAATAATCTAATTGGTTAGGGTAATAATCTGCGAAGCTTTACTCGGGGTTATCGAATAATTATGAATAAATTGGTTGATATGTGCTATTCATTGTCAGCTATAACTTTGTCCATAAGAATGAGCGAAATTTATATTTTTAAGTCTATGATCGAATTACATTGTCAAATGGAGGAGTACCTCGGCTAGGCTTTCCTTTATATTATTTTCGATCTTTATTCTTAATTTTCTTCTGCGTGTTTTCGTGTTCAAAAATTAATCATTCCTAAATTAATTATTTTTATTTTTATTTTTATTCATATTCTTATTCTTATTTTTATTGATTTTACACAAATAAATAATTGCTACATTGGTCTCTGTGGTTCAACCCTATTCACCACTTTACTTGTTTAAGTGTTCTAGCGTAGGAATTTATTTTTGTTGGTTTGACATGCCATCAAATTTTGGCGCCGTCACCGGGGACCAATGTTTAAGTTTTTGTTTGTTTGTGTTGCTAATCATTTTTTCTAGTTGTTTGCATGTGGCATTGTGTTTCTGCAGGTGATTTATTGTTTGATTCAAAAATAGAAAAGACTGTTAAGCAACTTAGAAAAGTGACCAAACTGCGCAGACAACAAGCTTCATCATTTGTGCATAACTTTCTTGACAGTACTGAAGATCTTTTCACTCCTGTATTTGATTCTGAAGAAGAGGCCGAAATGGCAGAGCAAAATCCCTCAAATCCAGCCACCCTCAAAGACATGCTTGCACCACCTGTAATGCAGCAGCCACTTTGTATTCAATATCAACTAGTGGGGGATGATTTCGAACTGAAAGCTGGATTGATACAGTCTTTGCCGAAGTTTAATGGGCTGCCATCTGATGATCCAAATAGGCATTTGAAGGAATTTCACTTGGTTTGTTCTAGTTTTAGGCTAAGGGGAATTACTGAAGAGCAGTTGAAACTACGAGCTTTTCCATTTTCTTTGGAAGGATCAGCAAAAGACTGGCTGTACTACATCCCTTCTGGTACAGTTAATACTTGGAATGAGATGACATCGTTATTCTTAGAGAAGTACTTTCCTGCACCTAGAGTTGCTAGCCTACGAAGATAATTTTGCAGCATTAATCTAAGGGACACTGAGAACATGTACGAGTATTATGAACGATTCAAACACTTATATGCTAGTTGTCCACAACATGGGATAAGCAAGCAGCTGCTTATCCAATACTTCTACGATGGAATGCTAAAGAATGATCGTCGAATATTGGATGTAGCCAGTGGGGGAGCAATTGTGAACAAAATTCCTCATGAAGCCAGAAAGTTAATTTCTGCAATGGCTGCTAACTTACAGCAATTCGGGTATAGATCTGAATCTTCAACCTGAGGTGTTTATGAGGTAGATATGTCTAAACTTGAAAGCAAGTTGGATAAGATAGCTGAATTGTTAGAAAAAAATATGTTGCATTCTTTTAACTCTAACAATGTAAACGCAAGTGCTGTGACAAGGGGACAGCAAGCCCCTGTATATGGTATTTGTTGTTTGCAGGGACATCCCACTGATGCTTGTCCAATGCTCCAAGATGGGAGTATAGGAGGAGGTAAACGCAGTCAATGGAAGCTTCCAACCTCAACGAAAATATGACTTATTCTCTAATTTATACAATCCGGATTGGCGCGATCATCCTAACCTGTGGTATGAAAATGGGCAGCAAGGACAGTCACAACACGGACAACTACAGCATGGCCATATTGCGACTTCACATCACTCGCATAACCAGAAACAGTAGCAACAATATCCAAGGCCAAATTTTGGTGATAGAATTTCGAAATTGGAGGATACAATGGAGAAGCTTGTTGCATCGCAAATTCAAGCCAATACTAATTTCCAGCAATTCCAAGCACAGACCAGTCTTAATTTTCAAGAATTAAGGGAGCAAATTAGTCAGTTGGCAACCTCTCAAAATCAAGAGAAATTAACCTCCCAGCCTACTGTCAATCCTAGGCATAATATCAGTGCCATTACCTTGCGTAGCGAAAAAGAAATTGAAAGTGCTGGAGGATCGCAGAAACTTCAACATGACCATGTTGAAACTGTCGAGCCAGAAAAAGAAGCTGAGATCGAGGAAATCATGATAGCTAATCCAGAAAGACCACCATTCCCACACAGGTTGGCCAAGAAGAAGAAATTGCAGAATGATGAGAAAACTTTAAAGATTTTCGAGAAAGTAGAAATCAACATCTCCCTTCTCACGTTGCTTAGACAAACACCAAGGTACTATAAATTTCTGAAGGAATTGGTTACTAGCATGACCAAGATGAGAGGCAATCAACATGTGGTGATAAGTGAGAATGTCTCAGCAGTGTTGCAAGGCAAGTTACCATTAAAGGAAAAGGACCCAGGTATGTTTACCATTCCTTGTAAGATTGGCAATGTTGGTATAGAATGGGCTATGCTAGAATTAGGAGCTTTTATAAATCTTATGTCATTATCTATTTATACTACATTGAATGCTGGTCCATTGAAGCAAGATGGTGTGATTTTAACATTAGTTGATCGCATCACTAGGTACCCCGAAGGATTGTTAGAGGATGTTTTAGTGCAGGTAGATGATCTAGTATTTCCTGCAGATTTTTATGTGATGAAAATGGAGGATGAGGGGTCACCTGCGTCTAGGATGATGTTGTTAGGATGCTCATTTTTTAGCATTTTTAGGACAAAAATTGATGTTCACAGGGGGACTTTAACTATGGAGTTTGATGGTGCCAAAGTTATATTCAATATTAATAATACCATTAAGCATCCTGTTGATTATTGTACAGCTTTTGCTGTTGATTGTAGTCACCCCTTGACCAAGAAAGTCCTTGAGTTGTGTGTTAATGATTTTTTG
This sequence comes from Erythroxylum suave, assembly GCA_027563595.1. Lineage (NCBI taxonomy): Eukaryota > Viridiplantae > Streptophyta > Magnoliopsida > Malpighiales > Erythroxylaceae > Erythroxylum > Erythroxylum suave. The sequence continues at coordinate 27,542,248 of JAOSBN010000002.1, read as the reverse complement.
CAGGTCGCGATAACTGATAATATTACTCCTGCAAAGCTATCATAAATTGAGACTGAACAGGTAGTTTCGAGAGGTATGGTCCACACGGTACATGATTTACAGGCGTTACAAGTTGCATCCGGCATGTTACAACAGCCATTAAAGATTGACGGCAATAAATTACCCCCCTCCATTCTTCAGCCGCCAACATTAGAGCTCAAAGCATTACCTACGCACCTCAAGTATGTCTTCTTAGGAGAGGCCGAAACATTACCTGTGATTGTTTCTAATCAGTTCAACGATTTAGAGGAGGAGAGGCTTATCCGTGTCCTCAGGGGGAATAAAGAAGCTATTGGATGGTCGATTGCAGACATCAAGGGAATCGGCCCTACCATTTGCATGCATCGAATCTTGTTGGAGGATGATTGCAAACCCAGCAGGCAACCTCAGTGTCGATTGAATCCACCAATGATGGAGGTTGTAAAAGAGGAGATACTGAAATTACTGGCTGCGGATGTGATCTATGCTATTTCAGATAGCAAGTGGGTAAGTCCAACACAGGTAGTTCCTAAAAAAATTGGC
>JAOSBN010000002.1:27515839-27541587 GCA_027563595.1 Erythroxylum suave | reverse complement strand
TCAAGGCATCATATTAGGACATATAGTTTCAGCTAGGGGCATCGAAGTGGATAAATCAAAAATTGATGTGATTAGCTTATTGCCTTACCCCGCAAATGTGCGGGAAGTACGCTCTTTTCTTGATCATGCAGGTTTTTACAGGCGGTTTATCAAAAATTTCTCGAAGATAGCTCATCCAATGAGCAACCTTTGGCAGAAAGATGTGCTGTTTGAATTCAATGAAGATTGCAAAAAGGCGTTTGATATTTTGAAGGAAAAGTTGGTTACTGCACCTATCATCAAACCACCGGATTGGAACCTCCCTTTCAATCTCATGTGTGACGCCAGTAACTATGCTGTAGGAGCAGTTCTTGGACAAAGGGTAGGCCGTGACCCTCATGTGATCTATTATGTATCAAAGACGTTGGATAGTTGTTGGCCCTGGGTCCCCATACGGATTTTATGGTGACTACATGTCACCATTGGAAATTTATTTGTAATAAAAATAAACATAGTTGAAAAACAATGCAATAAAATAAATTATAACACTGAAATTTAATTAAAGTCTAGACAAGGAAAATTCGTGGTGGGATCATAGAGCGATTTTATACATATAATTAAATTATTCAAAAATAAAATGATTTAATAAAAACAATTAATTATTAATAAGATAATTAATAGATAATTTCAAATAAAAGAAATAGATAATAATTATATTAACTAAATAAAATTCATAGGAAAAGTAAAAATAATACCCAACATTTTAATGAGAAATTATCAATAGCAAAATGTACAAAGAATAAATGATTTTGGGTATTAAAAGAATTAACAGCAATTTAGTTAAGAAAATGGGGAAGAAGGTTTGTGGCGTGAGAGGGAAGCAGAGAAAGAATGAGTTTCGCGATCGTACTGTGTTACGATCGCAACTTTTGGACAACTGGTATTGTCGCGGTCGTGATCTTGGTGAATATGGGAATCGTCGCGATCGCGCTGCGTTGCGATCGCGATTTTTCTGGCTCTGTCGCGATCGCGATCACGACCTTGGTGAATTTAAGAATCGTCGCGATCACGCTGCATCACAATCACGATTTTTCTAGCTCTATTGCGGTCGTACTTTGTCGTGATCGCGATAGTGTGGAAATCCGGGACTGTCACGATGGCATTGTGTCACGATCGCGACTTTCTCCCAATCAGACATCCTTACTTCTAAATAACATAACTTTCAATCCAGAAGTCCAAAAATTACAAACTATATATCGTTGAAAAGATAAGAACAAGATCTACAACTTTTATGAAGACAATTTTGTCTAATTCAGGCTTTATCAATACAGTTTAATCATTTAAGTAAAGTTACCATTTCAGCCAAAATTATACACTAATTATGCAAAATTGTACACCCATATTGCTATCTTATAAAGGTCATAACTTCTGCGTTTGAAGTCCAAAAATTTCAATCTTTATAGCGTTAGAAAGCTAAAAGAATAATCTACAGCTTTTATGTAGACTACTTAGCCTAGATCTACCTATATCAATGCAGTTTATTCCTCAAAGTTTCAGATCACATCTTTACCATATTCTTTGTTTTCACTCATCTATTCACAACCGGTTCTCATACAAATTTCAAAGGACCCGAGCCAGCATTTAATTTCCTACATGTTGAACTCCTTTGATACACAATTTACCACAAAAAAGTCTATCCAAAAATTTCCCAACATTCAACACACAGCTAATTTAACCGAAGAAGAAAATCTCTGTATATATAACTATACATACATATATCAGAAAATTTCTGCATTTACTATCAACTTTCATTGTCCATTTCCACTGTCAACTTGCAACAACAAAGTTGATACACTTTTTCATACTTCATTTCACAATGCCATAACAGTTTTATGTTTGCAAAATACATACAGTAATGTTTATGTTGACATGCTTCTAAGATCATCCAAAAATGATTCACACTAACTTAGTTACAAAAATATGAAATTATTAGAGATTTACCAACACTTTGCAAGGCTCACTTATGATTTGCTGATTCTTCACCTGAGGAGTAGAAAATTTTGGGGTGAGCTGGAAAGCTCAGTGGCTAATATATTTATAGTCGGTGATAATGAGTCATACCCAACATATATAAAAACCATACACAATATATATGAAACAATACACAACATATATGAAACCATACATAACAAATATGAATATTCATACTAAAACACATCATCACAAAGAACTTATTGGTTGAAAGTTATCATTAAGCATAACATTCAAAATACATCATAACTCAACATATCAAAAATGCAATGCACAAAACAATGTGAGATTTTTGAGACATACATCCACACTAAACACACTGTGAGATTTTTGAGACATAGGATAGAGAGTGCAACTTTACACGCACTCTAGTTTTCTTTTAGAGAGCGCACACATTTGTCCCCTGCTAGAAACTGACATAAATTCTGTTCAAAACCACATTTAGTACACTGGAATGAAGCTAAGGCATTGTTTGTCTAGCCCCTTTGCTATCCATTTTCTTTCAAGATCCAACCCAAAAATTTTATATCCTAATTCAACCCCCTTGAGCCTAGACCTTTTCTTTGACTTAACATACCCATTTTAACCTGTGACCTCTTCTTTAAAGCCCCAACTTTTGCACCTAGTTGAGAAAAATTACCAAGTAGCATGTGTAATTATATATCATGTATACCAATGTTTAGTCGCTTTGGGTTAGATTTAAATTGTTCGCTTAATTGTGCTTTGTTGATAAAAAAGAGAGAAAATCATAGCTAGCTGAAATGCGTTTGCTGGTATTAGTTTTGAAAAAAATTGAAAAAAACGAAAAAAAACCAAAAGAAAGCGAAAAATTGAAAAGAAAAAAAAGAGAGGCAATTCTTCTGTGAGTGAATGTATGAGAGGTAGTTTTGGTTCAACTTCATTATTATAGTTGAAGTTAAGTGAATGATGGATTTGCGATATGGTATACTTGAATGAGCTTAATGTTTTAATCTTTTTATTTGTGTTGACTCAAAACTGAAGTTATTAGCATATGTCTACTTGGTACATTTCTTTGCTTTTCTCAACTCAATTTCCTTGGTAACCAACTAGCCCCATTACAACCCATTAAAAGACCTAGCTGACTAGTGTGGGTTTTAAACCCGAGCTAGTGGTAGAGATTTGAACTTGTGTCAGTCCTATGGAAAGAACAAATTTGTGCTGGATTTTTTAGGGAAACACCAACACCTAAATTTCACATGAGAGAATGAGTGTAACATTGCGAGGGTGTGGATGCTATTACTTTTTACTTAGGCATTTCTAAAGCAGTTAACATTCCTAATTAATTAGGAGATCGACCTTCATGGGTTTGTTTGTTTGATTCTAGATTGCATGCATTAACTTGAGAAGTGATAAGTGCGGTTGAAAGAATTGTGATAAGATGTTGAAGTGTCTTAATAATTTGAGTTGATTGAATACTTCAGGGCAAGTATTGTTCAAGTGTGGGGAGTTTTGATAACTTCCATTTTGTGCATGTTAATTGTGTGTGTTTTATGTTCTTTTGATAGGCTTATGTGATGTTTTGCTTGTGTTTCTATGGTAATTTGTGTCTTTGTATGTTCCAGGTGATGAAATACCAAAGTGATGCGATTTGGAGTGAATTTGGCTAATCTGGAACTGGAAAGAATTTCAACATGGTCAAGTTGAAGGCGACACAACGTTGGCAGATTGCTACCTGCGAATTTCAGATTAATTACCTTGGGATTTGGGCCTGAATGACATAACCCTTTTTGCCGGACGAAGTCAAATTATCTTGTAACCCATGAGAGCTTTATTTTGACATTTAATTGGGCCCTACTTTGTTTATTGAAAAGAGAAAAATCTAGACCATTAGGAGGGCCCACTTCATTTATTGAAAGAAAGAAAACCTAGAGAAAATTAGAGTCACGGGGACTAACTGAGAGAGGAGTGGGCGGCAACACTAAGGAAAAAAAAAAGAATGAGTTTTACAATCAAAGGGAGGACGATTTTTACTGGAGCACTTTTGAGAGGGGAACATGGGTGGACAATCAGCTAAAAAGACGATTTCTACTTCAGCACTTGGGAGAGGAGGAAGTTTTAACAATTGACTTGGGAGAAATGAACGTGGGACATTAGCTGAAATAGAGGTGATTACGGCAACAACTTTGGGGAGAAGATCTTTCACGTTTTTCTTTTAATAGAACAGCAGTAGCTTTTTAGGTGGAAAGAAAACTATACTGGCTAATCTTTTAAACTAGACAAGGTACTTTACATTTGATATATGTAGTTCGTGAGACTCCTTTAATTTAATTATTTTCGTTTATTTCTTATGTTTGTTTAATCTCCGCACTTTAATTGATTTATTATTGTCGAGTTTGTTGATTAATTAGGTTTATTAATTGATTGACTTGGTGATAAATTGCTAAATAGATTAGCTAATCCGTGATTGTTGTCTATCGAAGTGGTGAATTCATTTCAATTAAAAAATTAATGAGATTAAATAATTTAGTCTAAATGGATTACGGCTTTTCTGATTCTGTTGACTAAGACAAGAGTCCATTAGAGCCTATGGCTGCCATAGATTATATTCTGTGGACATTTACTCGGGAATAATCTAATTGGTTAGGGTAATAATCTGCGGAGCTTTACTCGGGGTTATCGAATAATTACGAATGAATTGGTTGATATGTGCTGTTCATTGTCAGCTATAACTTTGTCCATAAGAATGAGCGAAATTTATATTTTTGAGTCTATGATCAAATTACATTATCAAACGGAGGAGAACCTTGGCTAGGCTTTCCTTTATATTATTTTCGATCTTTATTCTTAATTTTCTTCTGCGTGATTTCGTGTTCAAAAATTAATCATTCCTAAATTAATTCTTTTTATTTTTATTTTTATTCTTATTTTTATTGATTTTACACAAATAAACAATTGCTACATTGGTCTCTGTAGTTCGACTCTATTCACAACTTTACTCGTTTAAGTGTTTTAGAGTAGGAATTTATTTTTGTTGGTTTGACACGCCATCACAAAAATATTTCCAAAATGTGATATTCATGATTATATGGTGAAAAAAGAGTCTATACAAAACCAATACATAGTAAAAGAAAAAAGATTTAAAAAAAGACGGTACTTATTGCCTTAAACATCATCAAGGACCAATGTCATACTTGCTAATCTTTCCCATTTGTTATATTTGTGATGTAATCAGGATCGTAGCATTTGAAAGAATATTTTCTTCCAACAATAGTAACTTAGAAAGTCATGTGAGTACTATATTGAGTAGTGAGTCGAGATTTAAAAATAAAAAAGATTGCTCCAATTGCATACCCTTAGTGAAGATCGTGCCTTGGAAGCTGCTTGAATTGGAATTGAACATGTCAAAGATACAATTGAATGTGTCCAAATTTGAAGAACATTATTTTGTGAGATGTTTTGAATTAGTAGTTGTTATTGTTAATGGCTAAATTTTAGCTAGTTTATTGTTTTTATTTCTCATTTTCTATTACAAATTTATGTATTTTAAGTACTTCATCAGTCAATGGAATAATTAGCATTCTACTTCTAAAACTTATAGTTCTATATTATTTTATGTTTCAAAAAACTATCAGAGTGGTATCAGAGCTTCCCTCTTAAAGGGACTTGCGAGTAAGTTGAGTAAAACCTACCATAAAATCTTAAACACCTAAACACCTTGTTCATTACATTTACGGAATCTGAAACACCATTCACAGCACTAACACCACCTATGTTTAATAGTGAAAATTTTCATATTTGTGATGCCAAAATAGAGCCACATCTAGAGGCAAATGATCTTTAGTAAGTTGTAGAGGAGGACTATGAAGTTCCGCCATTGTTGACAAATCCAACAATGGCACAAATTAAAAATCACAAGGAGAAGAAAGTAAGAAATTTGAAGGTGAGAGCTTCTTTGTTTGCTATTGTCTCACCAGAAATTTTACTAGAGTCATAAACCTGAAATCAACATTTTAAATTCGGAAATTTCTTAGAAAAGAATATGATGGAAATGAGAGGATCAAAGGAATGCAAGTGTTAAATCTAGTTAGAGAATTTGAAATACAGAAAATGAAGGGGTATGAGACAATCAAGCAATGTGCAAATAAGCTTCTCAGCATTGTTAACAAAATAAGGTTGCTTGGCTTTGAATTTTCTAACTCTAGAATTATTCAAAAAATACTTGTAACTATTTCTGAAAATTTGAAGCTACTATTTCTTCCTTGGAAAATACTAAACATCTATCAAAATTTGCTTCAGCAGAATTAGTAAATGCTTTGTAGGCTTCGAAACAAAGAAGCTTAATAAGGGCGAAGATTTTGTAGAAGGAGTATTGTAGGTTGAGTTCTAAATCAACCAAGGAGGAAAAAGCAAGGAGAAAAAATTCAAGGAAAGGAAATTCAATTCATAACATGAAGCTAATAATACCAGCAACAGTTCTACAGTAAAAAAAAACAACGAATTTTCTTTTTGCAAGCATTACGGAAAAGAAAAGGCATCCTCTTTTCAAATGTTGGAGAAGATTTGATGTCAAGTGTGCAAATTACAATAAGCTGGGGCATCGTGAGAAGATATGTAAAGGCAACTTGCAACAAAAGAATTAGGCTCTAACTTATAGGAGGAAGAACAACTGTTCGTAACAACCTGTTTCACTGGTAGTAGCTCAAGTGAATGTTGGTTAGTGGATAGCTAATGTTCCAATCATATGATTGGTGACCTAGAACTTTTCAGAGATTTGGACATATCACAAGCATCAAAAGTCAGAATTTACAATTGTGAAACACATCATAGTAGAGGGATAGGGAACCATAGCCAGTGAAAATTGCATAGGTATAAAATTAATTTATGACATTATGTATGTACCTAACATTGATCAAAATTGTTAAGTGTTAGGCAATTAGTTGAGAAGGGTTTTGCATTCACCTTTGAGAAGAAGCAATGTATGATCAAGGATGCAAATGATGATGAAGTATTCAGAATCAAAATGAGAGGAAAATGTTTCTCATTTGATCCTATGGAGGAGAAGCAAGCGGCCTATCTAGTCATTGGCAACAACATTGAAATCTAGCACAAAAAGCTAGGTCATTTTCATCATACAATAGTGCTAAATATGCAAAGAAAGGTGTTGGCCTATGGCTTACCTCACTTGGGATCATAATTACAACGTTACCAGGCATATCAATATGGAAAAGAAGCAAGACTTTCACTCTAAAAATCTGACCTAGAGAGCTACAAAAAGCTACAACTCATCTACAATGATCTTGTAAGACCTATAGTCCTTTGTTAAAAAGAAGTAAATATTATATAATCTTCATTGATGACTTCACTTGTATGTGTTGATTTATTTTCTCATATTTAATTATAAAGTTGCAAGAGTTTCTGGCGATTTAAGAAATGGATTGAAAACCAAAGTGGCTATACCATTCAAATGTTGACGTTTGATAATGGCAAGGAGTATACTATACACCAATTTAATCAATTTTGTGAAGAAGTTGATAGGTGTAAATTATATATGTTTTGATATATGTTTAAGTGTGCTTTTGAGTATTTCTTAGATGATTATCATGTATATAGTCCTAGAATTATATTATTGTTAGTGTTTGTTTATATTTTAAGTGTTTGTATGGTTTTGAGCATGATTCAGACCTTAATTTTATATTTCAAGAGGTGTTTGATATGTGTTTGAGTATATGGAAATAGGAAATTAAAGAAAAGAGAAGAATTAGAAGTATGGAAGCTGACCAAGATCATGGATTGTCCTTCCATGATCATGACAGAGAGCACAGATAATTATTCTAGTGAATTTTAGCTTTTACAGCACGTGACTCTTTTTGTAATTTTAACATTTTTGTTTTATTTTTGGAATCAAATTAAGTGAATGAACCCTAGAAAGAACCCTAGAAGCATTAAGAACTATTCAAGAACAAAAAAACTCAAAAAGAGCAGTCGCCATCTTTAAAAGTGAGAGAGGAAAAGTGAGGAGTAATAAGAGCAATTTATAAATTCTAGATTAAGTTTGAGTTCAAATCAAGTTCTTTCTTTCTTTCCTTTGTTTATTTCATTAAACTTGATGAGTGACTTGGATTTGAATATGTTATTCACGTTTAGGATGCTCTAATGATTATATTTGGATTTGTTCTTGAGTTGTTTTGTGACTTTATTGTTGTTGATTTTAATTGAATTTTCTAGTGTTATGATGTTTGGGTCTGCTAATGCCTCGATAATAAATCAAGAGAGTGAGTTAAAAGTAATCTGATTAAATTGGATAATGAGAGTTAGTGACCTAATAAGCCTCTCAAATATCAAATTACTAATCATGCAAAGAGAGATCTTGTGTTAAACCCAATTATTCGATAGATCACTTAATAACTAATTAAAAATGTTAAATAGATTTTGTGAACCAAATGGTTGCAAAATTAGGAATTTCATAATTAACTAGGGTTAATTGATCAGGTCTTGAGAAAGAGTAGTCAATCCTCATATGATATAGAATCAACAGATAATTGAATCAATAGTAGTTAGGGAGTAAAATAACGACAGAATGAATCCTAAGCTTCATCCTTGCTTTTCCTTATAAATTTGCGGTAGCTTATTTGGTATTTGATTATTTGTTTGATTTAATTGTTTTAATTTTATTATTTTATTTTAATAATCTTTTATCTCCTTAGACAAAGTTAGGTTCATTTAGTTTTATGTAAATGGGAAGACTCCTTTTAAGGTATGGTATGTGTTCAAACCTAATTTGAAAATATTTGGTTGTTTTTGTTTTACTCACATGCCACAGATTAAGTGTGACAAGAAGGTTGAATCTAACATTCTCATAGGCTACAACACTTTCTCCAAAGCCTATAGAATTTTTCGGCCTCAATATGCAAAGATTCTTAGCAGAAAAAATGTAGTGTTCATCGAAAATGAAGAGTGGGATTGGAATTCAAAAAATGAAAGATGAAAAGCTCAAGTCAATTTACAACCTAACAACGATAATGTTGATGACCAACCTATTAGAGGAAATTGTACACATCTCTAGTAGATGCAATGTAGCTATAATAGAACCAGCTAGAATTCATGAAGCAATGTAAGAAAAAAAAAAAAAAGGCTTTCAGCATGAAAGAGGAGCTAAGCATGATTGAGAAGAATCATATATGGTAACTTGTAAAAAGGCCTTCAGATAGAAAGATGATTGTAGTTAAACGGTTTTTTTAATTAAATGCTAATGGTTCAGTCAACAAGTAAAAGACCATATTCGTTGTGAAGGGATATACATAGGTCTTTGGTGTAGATTTTTCAGAGATTTTTGCTCCAGTGGCTAGGCTTAATACTATTAGATTGCTTCTTGCCATGGCAGCACAATAAGATTGGAAAGTATTCCATTTTGATGTAAAATCTACTTTTCTAAATGGTTTAAAAGAGGAGATATTTGAAGAGCATCCTAATGGTTTTGATGTGCAGGGCTAAGAAGACAAAGTTTAGTTATTGAAGAAAGCTTTATATCGCCTTAAACAGGATCCAAGAGCTTGGTACAGTCGGATAGATGATCATTTGATAATTTTAGAATTTGTTATAAGCTTAAGCGAGGTAACTCTCTGTATAAGAAGTGGAGTTAACATTATCATTATTTCTGTTTATATTGTTTTCTTTTGGTCACAGGAAACAATCAAAAGCTCATTGATGAACATTATTATTATTTCTGTTTATGTTGTTTTCTTTTGGTCACAGGAAACAATTAAAAGCTTATTGATGAGTTTAAGTCTGAAATATTTAAGCAATTTGAGATGACAAACTTGGGATTGCTGACCTATTTTTTGGGTTTGGAACTAATGCAACAGAGGAATCAGATTTTCATCAGTCAAAGAAAATATGTCGAGGAAGTTTTGAAGAAATTTCATATAGGGAGTTGCAAGGCTATAGAAACTCCTATGCAAACAAAAGAGAAGCTTTCTAAAGATGATGGATCAGCCAAAGTGGATGAGAATCTTTATAGAAGCTTGATTGGTTTTCTCATGTATCCCACAACTGTTAGGCCTAATATAGTGCAAGAAATAAGTCTTCTATCTAGATTCATGTATTGAGCAAGTGAAGAACACATGTAGGCTGCCAAGAGAATTCTTAGATATGTTAAAGAAATTGTTGATTATGGCATCAAGTATGCTAAAACTGATCAATTTCAACTAGTTGGTTATTCTAACAGTGATTGGGTAGGTTCGGTTGATAATATGAAGAGCACAACTAGTTTTTATTTTAGCTTTGGTTCTGGTGTGACCAGTTGGTGTTCAAAGAAGCAAGAAATTGTCGTTGAAGTGACAGTTGAATTCATTGATGCAACATCTGTAGCAAATTAAGACATCTAGTCGAGAAAAATACTTCAAGATTTGTATTTAAAGCAGCAAGAATCAACACAAATATTTGTTGATAATTAGGTTGTCATTTCAATTTTCTCTAATCTAGTGTTCTATGGCAAGACAAGACATTTTAAGATCAAGTTTTATTTTCTTAAAGAAATTCAACAAGAAGGTGAAGTCAAATTGATTTATTGTAAATTAGAAGATCAAATAGCTGATGAATTTACCAAAGCATTGCCCAAAATCAAGTTTGAAGAATTGAAGATCAAGATAGGAATTTGCAGCATCAAAGGCAACGAGGAGTGTGAAGATTGTGCCATAGAAGCTGCTTAAATTACAATTGAACATGTCAAAGATACTGCTGAATGTGTCCAGGTTTGAAGACCATGATTTTAGGAGTGTTTTGATTTACTAGCTGTTATTGTTAGTGGCTAAAGTTTTGCTAATTTGATGCTTTTATTTCTCATTTTCTGTTGCAAATTTATGTATCTAAGAAATTCATCAGTCAATAGAATAATTAGCCTTCTACTTCCGAAACTTACGGTGCTATACTATTTTCTATTGCAAAAAACTATCGACCTTTTAATGGAAAAAAATTAAAAGTTTCACGACCATAATTGACACATACCGTATTGGAACTTGCTGAGCCTTCATTCTCCTGAGGGAATGGACACTAACTAATGATTGAAGCCTGTAAAACTTCATTAAATGTTGACTCAAGCCCTCCATGAATATGGAGTTGGGAGGCTAGAAAGAAAGGAGCCAATCTCCTGTGACATATTAGGCCAGAAATACTTAGAAATCAATATTCTTTTACTCCATGGTAGAGAGAAGCTTCACTTCATGTAGCTAGCTTCACGTTTATGTTGTCACGAACATAATTGGATACAAGAACTTCAACTTTATATATCGCCTTAAACACGATCCCTCTTCAAGTAGGAAAGTATCTATATAAATGGATCAGTTTGGAGGTTGAAGCATAATTGTTCAAATAAATGTCTACCGTACTTTACATATGATTCATCCCATAATAATTGCATGCAGCAGTCAATTAAAAGCGATTCAACAACTTTCTTTAGTTGGAATAATGACATTAACATGTTAATTAACTCATCAATCCGAAATTCAATTTCACATTCAACTATTCTGGCAATATCTAGATCTGCAGTTACTTCCATTTTAGACCTGCAGTCTGACAGCTTTCTGGCCTGTGATAATCACAATTGGTGCAAGTGGTGACGTCCTTCTTGAAGATCTTCAATATAGTAAATTTTCCTGGCAAAGTCGATGACCAAGAAACATAAAAATTCAGGCGGACATAAGCTGTACCAGTCTTGTAAATGAATATAACATAGTTCTAAATCTCGTCTTGATTACTATAGTTGATGTAAAGTTAGTAAAATGGCATAGGCAAGAACGACCGACCATTGTAGGTTGGCGGGGTAAGAAAGGAATTTGGTTCCGCAGCCCTTAAAATGGTAAAAGTACAGGACAGCGAGGATTATCGAAATACTGATTATTAGGACAGCACTGACTCGGTCAGATTATCAGCCCTTTTCTTGCGATGACCTTTTTTCTTCCACCTCAGAGATTTGAGGACCTGCGCTAGTGATGCGACTTCATGAATGCTATGGAAGAGTTGAACAGGACATTCGAACAAGTATTTCAGCAGAAGATTGCTTTCTTGTGGTTGCTAATTGTAACAACAGCGAAGAACATAATATTTAAGGGTGATATTATAAAATTGGCTTGGCGGCTGATACAGCATTCCACCCGAGACATTACACTGGAAAATAACGCTGTAAGAAAGTCTTAAACAGATCAAACATATCACAAAGTCAGATATGCAAACTTGTCACTTATTTGGATGAGTTTCTAATTTCACGAGGTTCTTTCTCTATGTTTTATTTTCTTTCGAAAGAATACATAATGATTTTTTCTGAATGTTGTATTACTTTATTTTCACATATCCTTTTAGAAGTTTTAAATAATTATTTTATATTACGATTAAATTTTTAACTGCTCTTTAACGGATAATATTAAAAGTTGTGTCTGAAATCATCAGGTTTGTCCAATAGTTATCATTTGCTGCTCACATGTGATAGGTTTAGATAATTAGCATTATGTGATTTTTCATACTTATCCAATAATTCGTTTGATGACCAATATACTACAAGAGCTCATACAATGACATCGCAATTAATGAATCAATCATTAAGTAGATTTTATATGCTATACCCTCGTATCACACATCCCAGTATCATTTTATCTCATTTATTTCACTATGTAACAAATGTATTCAATTCTCTTACTAAGAGTTGGTAGCCACCTTTAAATATAGAATATTCATATCCTGAGTTAACAATCAAAAAATAACCTTCCTCTATTCTTAATTATTTTGAACTAAATTTAATTTGATTTCTTATAATTATCCCTTAAAGATCATATCAAATATAATCTTTTGGTAACATTCTAAAGTAGTATATTTTAAATTTAATCCTTAAAATTAGATAAGATTATCTATTAAAGATACTTATATTTCCTCCTATGTCTAGTTTTCTATATTTATGAGATAGATCATGAATGTATATATGCTGCACAACCCTATAGTCTTTAGATGTTTCATGATGGGTTTCCTTCCTATCCATAATTAATATGGAGTGGTCGTAATTGATTTCGGGGGAATTCAATTAAGAATACAAGTGGTTGTAAGCAAAGCATCCATTAGCCATTTTGTTACGTGATTTGTAAAATAATTAACTGTCTGTCTATTCTTTTTTCATAACATAACATCTTGAACTTATTAGATAAGTATTCTTGTCCTTAATTAATTCTTAATGCTTTTATTTTCTTATCTAATTGATTCTATACTAAACTTATATACTTTATGAAACTATTTAATGCTTTCAATTTGTGAGAATCAAACAGACAACATCTAGAACAAAGATGATGTAAACAAAGAATAACTTATAAAGCTATTTGAATAAACAACATTTAGAACAATAAAACCATCTAATATAAATTCATGACTATAACAAAAATGTCCAAAATATAAATACATACCACCACTATGGAAATTTACTTCAAAATTAAAAATGTTTAAAACTAATACATAGTTAAGATTTCTTTAAATCTTTAGAGTATACAATACATCATGTAAAATGAAGGATTGACTACTATACATGTATAATTTACGAGTTTCAATCTCTTATATAGAAACCCTTAAGTTATATCCTACATAAATTGACTGTGTTCCATACAAAATTTTTCAAAATTCCATGAAGGCATCTCTATCCTTCACTACATCTTTGGTTGCTCTCGAATTTGCAATCCACAAAAGGATGTAATTCATTTAGAAAAATAGGACAAAGATATTACATAACAAATGTCTGTACAGTAAGATTATACGTTTTTGGGCTCCCTATAATAGTGAGCGAAGTGACCCTTATTGTCATAGTTAAAGCACTTGACTTTATTAACGTTCTGCTTTTTAAAAAGGACATTTTCCTTTTCCATACTAGTTCCACTTTGTGTTTTTTGAATCTTAGGTATAATGAGAGTTACTCTTACCCTTTTTCTATTAGGCCCTATCATAATGCTTCTTACACTTCCAATTTATAGCTCTATATGACATAGAACCAATTGCATATACCTCAAAAGAGATTTTAAGGGCTTCAAAATGTTCTTCTTCTAATAAAAGATGAAACCTAACATTTTCCATCATCTTGATGCCCTCATTATGAGTTAGATGAATTTTCATTTGCTTATAACTTTGAGGTAATGAATGGATCACGACTTGTACTTATTGCTCATCTAATAATTTGTGTCCAACATCATGTAACTTACATATCATGATTGACATATACCTCAAATGCTTCTATATTGTGTGATCTAGTCATTTCTTATATGGGTCAAATTTGACAGTGAGAGATCTCACTTTGGTTAATAAGGTGCCTCTAAAACATACAGCTAAAGTCAACCGCATGTACTTTTTAGACAGCTAAAGTCAACCCATGTACTTAATAGTTTTATACTTATGAAACTCACGCATGATATCACTATCCATGTTGCTCAACAATATAATACAAGCCAATGAGTTCGCTTTCCTCTATATTTCATAAAAATTACCGTCCATTTTATGTTACGATGTATTGCCTTCCTTAGGAATGTTCATAGTTATGTTTAATGATTTGAAAGCCTCTTGTTCTTCTAGTACATATTGGCTTTTCATGTTCTAATTCTCATAATTATCACCATTTAATTTTTCACTATTATTGAGTTCAACAACAATATTCTTTAATAGAGTTGTTATAATTGAAACATAAAGTTTCTACAAAAAGAAATAATATTCATACACATCAAGGTCAAGTCATATACAATTATATTTTACAAATAATTGGTTTCCAATTATCTATAAAACTAAAAAAGCACATGTGTTCTTAATTATCAATTATATGAAAAATGAATATCAATTATCATGTTATTGTTAAGTAAACGTTCATAATGTTTGGATAAATTGAATAATACCAGACTTGACATGATTATCAAACTATAATTGTTTTATAATTAAAAACCACTTTCTAATTTTTATGAAATTAATCAAATTAAATTATGAATTAGAAATTTATAAGTATTGTTAAATTTATGGCATAATATATAAGAATTTAGAAACTTGTTTATAAATTTAATTATTTATACAATATTTAATAAAAATAGCTCACAAATATAGTTGATCCTTTTAAATGGTTTATATCTAACCTATAAATCCTAACCCAGAATTCAAGCCCAATATTTATAAACATATGAAACCTTAGAAATTATGATGACAATTTCCTACATTTTCTCCATCCGATGATAGCAAATTACAGTGGTGATATAAAAGACAACCATCAGCATCATAGAGCAAAGACAGTAGATACTGGAGGAAGCAATGGTTCCAACGCTACCTGGAATGTCAGCACTGACAGTGGAAGGAATGATTCCAACGTTACCTGGAATGATTCCAAGCATCAGCATCATAGAGCAAAGACATCGGTGAAGCTTCCTTTCCAAGAAAAGGCAGCACTGACAGTGGAAGGAATGATTCCAACGCTACCTGGAATGTCATTCCTCATTAGAACATCATTGGAGAAGATGTATACAATGCTCTTCTAGGGTTACTTGCAGATTGATGTTGATCGCCATTGTAATTTTATATCTGTTTTAGGAACGTCTCTCGAATTCTAGGTGTTTAATTAATATTTTTGTGCTCATGTTTCATTGGTTTCACCTTAATGGATATCTACTATATATTTTGTATTTTATTAAGAAACAAAATATGAAATTTTAATCATAGTTTTGTTTTTCTTTTGTCCTGCTTTACAGTATCACTTGTTTGTGTATTGAATTTGTTTTTTCTTGTCCCACGCTAAGAGGATTGTTCGTTTATGTAATTCCAATGGATATGGATATCAATCTCTACGGTATTTATTCTTACATGGTTCACATTTGTTGTAAAGCATCCCATAGTAGTAATTCAAGATGAATAACATAGTTCCCGTTCGTGATGGGAACTCAACAATTAGTCAAAATATCAGTCTCACTTAAATGTGATTTTGTCAAAAATTAACAAGTTAGTTATACACAAATGTCCTAAATTAAGAATCATATCTAATAGCAAATGGATTATTGATAAAACATATAGGACACACTACAATAAGGAAACCATTTGGCTATGTTTTTTTTTGGTGACGTTTTCAAAATCATAGATAAAAGTAAGCCTTTGGCAATGATTATGAAAAGCATTACTAAAGGGTTTTGTAAAATCGTCACCAAAGAGTAAGCCTTTGGCGACACTTCAAAGTCGTCGCCAAATGCTTAAATTATTCTTCAAAATAAAATAACTCTTTTATCTATAATTATTAATTCATTAACTTTTAGTTGATTATTTTATGACTGAACATCATATTCACAAAAATAAAATTTAATATTAATGACAATGATTCTAACTCTAAAAAATAAATTTAGCTAACAATAATTTCATTTGAAAATTTTGTAAGACTGTAAACTCAAAATTAATTAATACTAAATAGATTTATACTTTTTATTTTTCTCTTTTAAAATATATGATTTGACAATTTTATATAGTGTCAAAAATCTTCAAATAATTTTAACATAAAATTTGTAATTCTCATTATATTCAAATGTATTCTCTATCAAGTATAAAGCCTTAGCCCTTTGTGGTGATTTTAGAAAAAAGTCGCTAAAGGATCCAAAATTGTGGCAAAAAGGTTGACCAATTGTGATGCTTTTTTGAAATTGTTGTAATTGGAAAACTATTGGCGACGAATTATATAATCATCATCAAAGGTTATTCTAAATTGTTTCTTTGGTGATAGTTTTCAAAAATTGTCACTAATGATCCACTGTTTGGCGACATTTTCCTGGAAACATCGCCAAATGTTGCCCAAAGTTCTGCAACACTTAATGAAAACAACGTCATTTATTCCGCTAGAAACAACATTGTTTTCGTCTTATTTAAAAACTAATTATGAATTTGTCTTTGTCTTCCTAACATTCTGGGCAAGAAAATTGTCTTCTTCCTCTGCCAATCGCATTCTAGAAGCTTTGCAAGTTGTCATCTTCCTTTACAATCGACTTTGTCTCTGGTTGTCTAGCCGTCCAATTAATTCGTCTAGCTTATCTACTATTTTCTTTGCTTTACATTTTTCTCTGACTTTGTTTTGGAGTAAGGAGTAGGTACAGTCTATTTGTTTCTTTTTCATTCGTGTCTTTGTTCATTGTGGGAAAAACTTGGATTCTAGAATGAGTTTTTGTATTAACAAGTTTTTGAATGCTTATGAATGTTGCTCCAGAAAGTCCATGACCTATTGATTGTCTGGCCAATATTTCTTCTGAACTAGTTTTATAACAATGAATGTACCAGTTACTATTCATGTTAAAAAAGACAAATGAATACTTCCACCAGATTCACATATTGATTTCTATCATCCAAATGCTTGTTGACAGAAACGTAGACTTGTACTTCAGATATGCTTTGTATCTCATTCTTGTAAAAGGAGTAGCAGTAGCTACAAAGAGACTAGTAGTGTAAATTATAATTAGCATTTCGTTTGTTAGCTATAGAATTAGTTAGAAGGCTTGTAATCACTTGTAAAATAGAGTATGGAGTGTATCCTATAAATAAAAGCAGTTAAGCTTCTAATAATATAAGTTGACATATTCTAAAAACTTTCTTCTTCTATCTTCAAACATCATAATCGTTAGTTATAAAATGGTATTAGAACAAGTTTGGTCCAGATTATTAATTTATCAGTCATCTATCTGGATGTCCAGTTGAGGGGGAGTGTTAGCGTATCTCAAATTTACTAACCATGAAAAAATTAAAGGTTTTATAAGTGGTAAAGGCCAACCATCCAAATGACTAGTTGTAGTCATTTTGGCAATGGTTGACCCAAAACCTAATTCTTATTACTGGGCTTTACACTCTGCTTATATTAAAAAGTCTAATATGGTATCAGAGCTAGATCTGAGATTTGAATACATCTTCAGCTTTTGCAGGCGACATTGAACTTCAAGAATATCTTGAGGATTCTTACTCTTGGTTGAATCTATTTCTTGTTGTTTGATTCAATTTATTTGTATCAATTTGCATCATCGTTTGGTGATTTCTCTTTCATAATTCCATAGTTAATCATGAAGAAGCTCATCAAATACAATCTTTGGCAATTACTCCAATGGAGGATCCAACTTCACCTTATTTTCTACTTCATTCAGAGAATCATAGCTCAGGTCTTTTATCCCCAGAGCTAAGCACCAAAAACTGCATCACATGGCGTCATTCATTTTTGTCAGATGTATCAATAAAAAACAAACAAGGATTCTTGGATGGAACTATACCAAAGCCAACTCAGAATAGTTCTTTGTATCATGCTTAGTGTCGTTGCAACAATTTATCAATGGCTTGGTTGCTTAGATAAATTTCACCTTCAGTAGCTTCTACATTTTTTTATATTGAGATCACAAGTCAGATTTGGGAGAGGCTAAGCAAGCATTTTTCTCAACTTAATGATATTAAGATTTGTCAACTCCATTGGCAATTATAGAGTCTCACTCAAGGTACCAATATGATTGATCATTATTTCACTAACCTTAATACGATTTGGGAAGAATTGAGAAATTTCAGACCTCTGCCTTATCGTGAATGTGTTCTTCGCAATTAAGATTATTTTCGAACGTATGCTAATCATCAACAAAAGAATTATATATTTCAATTTTTAAATGGATTGAATGAAACTTACCAATATCGAAGATCGCAGATTATCATTATAAAGCCTTTTCCAAGTCTTGATGATGTGTATAATAAGCTGATTACTGAAGAAAATCAAAGGAAGCATATGGTGCAGAATTTTGCAAATATATCAACAATGGTAGTCAAAAGAGACAAGGATATTTGCTCTTATTGTGGGTAGCTTGGACATTCAAAAGAGAAATGTTTTAGGCTTGTTGGATTTCCTTCAAACTTCAAATTTACGATAGGAAGAAATTCCACTTCCTTAGCCAATTCAGTTTCTACAGTTAAAAATGTTGATGGAAATATGACTAGTGTAACTTGTGTTCAAGTTACTAATGCTTCTCCAAGTATCAACGTAGGCACTCAAAATGCTGGCTTATCTTAACTCAAGTGATCAAGTTCAGAAACTCATAACTTTGCTTAGCGATCATTTTGCTATTGTTGCACCTTAATCTAATCTTACCCTCACTTATCGTAATCTCGTAAGTAACGTTTCTTCTTTATTAAATTCTACAAATTCACACAAACTCACCACATTTTAGCCACCAAGTTCATCAACTCCCCTTAGTTGTAGATACAAGAGCCACAGATCACATCATATGTTCTATACACTTATTGTCAAACTTTAAAATCTGTTAACAATCACTTTGTTCAACTTCCTAATGGGTCTTAACTTCAAGTTATGCATATTGGCACAATACAAGTTCTTCCCACTTTAACTATCCATAACTTGTTTTATGTTCCCAATTTTACTTTTAATCTTCTCTCTATCGGTGGAATTACTAAATATAAACTTCTTGCTTTCATTTTTCTCTTTGATTTCTACTACATCTAGGTCATATCCTCATGGATGACCATTAGACTGGCTAGGCAGACCGTATTTCTTACAGCAAGGCCATCATCTTGATGCTTTGAATTCTTCTACTCATGTTCCAGTTCCAAAGTTAGCCATTCCTATAGCCTTCTCTATATCAAGCTTTGCGGAATCCTATGATAAAGTTCACAGAATGTAAAACATGCTTAGTTTGTCCTAAAGAAAAACAAAAGAGAATTGCATTTCCTACACCTGTACCTTATACTAAATTTCCTTTTGAAGTAATACACACTGATATCTAGGGCCCTTATTCTCAATAAGATTTATATGGTAATCATTACTTTCTAACTCTTATTAATGATTTTACTAAGGTCATTTATGTATATCTTACGAAACACAAAATTGAAACAACACATTTGCTTCAACAGTTTCACTCTCTTATACATACTCAATTTCAAAAATCTATCAAGGTTATTAGATCTGATAATGGCCTTGAATTTCAACTCCCATCTTTCTATTCAGCTAATGGGATCATACATTAGACACAAAAATGAAACAACACATTTGCTTCAACAATTTCACTCTCTTATGCATACTCAATTTAAAAAATCTATCAAGGTTATTAGATTTGATAATGGCCTTGAATTTCAACTCCCATCTTTCTAGTCAGCTAATGGGATCATACATTAGACCGCATGTCCTTATACCCGCCAACAGAATGGGGCAGTTGAGAGACAACATTAGCATCTTATAAGTGTGGCTAAAGCATTGCTTTTTCAAGCCAATCTTCCTCTTCAATTATGGGGAGATGTTGTTCTTACTGCCACTCATGTCATCAATTGACTCCCAACTTCCATATTGAAAAACCTTAGTCCTTATGAAATTCTTTTCCAAAAACACCATCTTATACTCACCTTAAAGTTTTCGATTATGTGTGTTTTGCCTTTAATCTCATTCCTACCAAAAAGAAATTCGATTCAAGGTCTCAAAAATGTCTTTTCCTTGGATATTCTAATGTCAACAAAGGTTATAAAGTCTATGATCTCACTTCCAAATCTATTTTCTTGCCTCGAGATGTCATATTTTTTGAACATTTATTTCCTTATCAATCTAATATACCTCTATCTCATATTATATAATTTCTCAGTGAGTTTGTTTTACCAAACGCATTACATTCAATTCCCATAGACCTTCCAACCACTCTTCTTGTTATGGCTCCTATTTCATCTTCCACTTCTGACAACCCTGTTCATCTATATACTTACAATTACCTACGAACACTTCTACTTTGGATCTGTATCAACCTACTACAATAGTCCATCATCTTTCACCTTACAATACTCCTCTTTAGTAGAGCTCCATACCCAAGAAATTACCTTCTTACTGGGACAATTATCATCATACTCTCCTGAACCAAAGTACAATCCATAATACTCATCTTGTTCCTTCTTTTCCTATAGAATCTTATTTATTTGATTCTCATCTTTCTTCTTCCCATAAAATTTTTTCCATTCTTTTATTACGTACCTATGAACCTACCACATATCAAGATGCAATAGAATATGATCATTTGGTACAAGCTATGAGAGATGATCTGGTTGCTTTACAAGAAAACAAAAGATGGTATGTTGTCTCTCTTCCTCTTGATAAACATCTAGTTGGGTAAATGGATGTATAAAGTTAGACTCCAGTCTGATGGTTCGATTAAGAGATACAAGGATAGTCTTGTCACAAAGGGGTATACTCAACAGAAAGGTTTTGATTATCAAGAGACTTTTAGTCTTATGGTGAGGCATACGACTGTTCAAATTTTCTTGACTCTTTATGTTATCTTTGGTTGGCATTTAGCTCAATTGGATGTGAATAATGCTTTTCTAAATGGTGAGCTCCACGAAGATGTATACATGTAGCTACCTCTAGGGTGCTAACTTTAGGGGGAGATTCCAGGCACATAATCTAGTACCTCATCTTCTTCATCTTTAACAGCTCATAGTAGCAGAATTAGAATGTTGTTTGCAAACTCCACAAGTCCGTATATGGACTTAAATAAGCAACGACAGTGGAATGAAAGATTTACAAAATGCTTGATAGATAATAATTTCCAACAATCAAGGTCAGATTATTTGTTGGTTACTAAGTAGATTGAAGACGGTTTAATAGCTCTCCTAGTCTGTATTGATGATATTGTGATAGTGAGCTCAAATTTAGAGCAATTCACTTAAACTAATGTTGAAGACGCATTTCAAGTTGAAGGATCTTGGAGACTTGACGTATTTTTTAAGCATAGCGGTTAATAAAAATGAAGAAGGAATTTCACTTTGCCAAAGAAAGTATAACTTGGAATTGCTAAAAGAATTTGGATAGCTTGCAACAAAGCCTAGTTCTATTAGGTAATAGTGAATCAAAAATTGAGGCATGAGGAAGAAGGTGTATTGAAAGATGCAATTGTGTATAGGTAGTTGGCTGGAAAGCTTATGTATCTAAAATTAACGAGGCTTGATATTAGTTATGTTGTGCATGTCTTAACTTAGTACATGGATAAACTAGCATATGTTCATCTCAATGCATCATTTAAAGTTCTGAAATATTTAGAAGGCAAACCTAAGCAAAGACTTTTTATATTAACATGATCTCAGTTGGGGTTGACAGGTTATTATGACAGTGATTGGGGAGGATGCATTGAAATAAGGAAAACACTTACTGTTATTGTATATTCGTTGGAGTTTTTTTGTTAGTTGGAAATACAAGAAACAAAGCATGATAGAGTTCTACTGAAGCAGAGTATAGAGCAATGGCTTCCACAACTTGTGAAATCGTATAGCTGACTTATCTTTTAAGAGATTTTTGCATTCAACCTAAACATCCCATTGTCCTCTATTGTGACAATATGTCTTCTATACACACTTCCAAAAAATCCAATGCTTCATGAGAGGACAAAGCACATAGAAATGAATCGTTATTTCATAAGGGAAAAGATAGCAGTTGGGCTGATTAAACTAGAATTCATAAGGATGAATGAACAATTGGCATATTTATTTACAAAGGCCTTATATCCCACACAATTTAATCTACTACTTAGCAAGAAGGATTTGACTAATATTCATGTTCATCTTGATGGGGAGTGTAAAAGGAGCAACAGTAACTGCAGAGAGACTAATAGTAATAGGAAGACATGTAAATTATAATTAGCATTTTGTTTATTAATTGTATAATAAGTCAGAAGACTTGTAATCACTTGTAAAATAGAGTATGGAGTGTATCATATAAATAGAAGCAATTAAGCTTTTAATAATATAAGTTGACATATTCCCGAAAATTTTCTTCTTCTCTCTACAAGCTTCATAACAGTGAATTGTAAAAATTCTACCCTGATACTATACTTAAATCAGCTTTCCATTAATTGCTAGTTACATGTTTATTTAAATGGTACATTCAAATAACAAGCATTTATGTAAATTTCTCCGTTATAAGTCTTTGTTGAACTTAAATGGAGTTATTTCTCCAAAACCTTGATATGATAAACTTAAAGCGTGAATTTAACATTAGGCTTCAGACTGCTGATGTGGTTGTTTAACAAACTTTGTCTTAATTTTTGTATTGTCTTGTTCCAAATTGCAATTTATAGTGCAAATACTTTATTAATTCTTGTTTGACATGCTAATGTGATATAAAGTGAACGATATGTCTTAGTATGCTCGATCTAACTTAGTTGCTTTTCCAGATGAATTATTTCACATACATTTATGGCTATTGATAGCATCTAACTAACGTATGTCAAAGTTTTTACTATGTTGAATGTATATAACTTCTTAACGGTTGATTGAATTCCTTTGCTAAGCTGATTTCTTTTTATTGAATGACTTAAAAATTTAATTAACAAAAACGATGTCATTTTGACTCTAATTCAATAAACTTTTATATTGTATCAAACATTGTCATCACTACATGGAGATTAATGAAATCCATTAGGAGTTTTGGAACACCAAATACTTGTTGATCTTATTTTACCTCTCTTGCTTTTAGAGATAGGACATGGTTGTTTAGAGGCCTCTTCAGGGTATATGATTGGACATGGATGAGTAACCATCCACAATTTAATCTAGTAAACAAGACATAATATAGTTATATACCTAAAAGAACCCTGGTGTTTCAAATTTCGTGACTGTATTATTGAAAAAAAAAGACAAGGGATCATCGTTATAAGTTGCATCAATATTATAAATATTTTTCTTTTAATGCAAAGGCACGAAGACTTGTTCTCGAATAAATATCTCTAGAAAATTGGAATTATTTTTTTGACTATTGCGTTGACCACAAAGATCAGGTTGTTTTCTTTCCCTTCACATTTGCTTTCATTAATCTTGTTAGATGATTTAATGACTACCTAATTTTTTTTCTTTATTTAGGAAAAATGTGAGAAGGAAAATCATTTGTAGTCGTCCGAAATGAATATGTAAGATATTTGTTTATAACTTATAATTATAGCAATAAACACTATATTATTTATTGTGCCTTGTATTTTTCTTTCATAAAGCATAGTGAGAAGGAACTACGTAGGTAAGAGTGTGATAGAATCACACTATGCAAAATCACTTAACCTAAGGAAGGTAAAGAGTTGATGTCAAAAGAAGTGGAAAGTAACTATGTAAGTATAAAAAATTGTTTAATATTTAAGATTATTTACTAATGTAATAGCAAATACTAATATTTGGATTGAATATTAGCTTTGCTTTTTTAATATTAAAATAAGATGCAAGAGTTGTTACAGAATCAATGTATGAGGGAAATGAGGTCAGTGTAGAAGACATTTGCAATATCGTGCTTGCTACACGTTCTGATTATGTAAAAGACTTGGCTTTGGCCTTAAGACAAATGTTTCACCCTCTTTACAAAAAAAAAAGTCATGTAATAACTTTAAGGGTATATTTGATTGCTGGTTTAGTAATGGAACAGAATGGAATGTAATACATTTCCATTATTTGGTTAAGGGTTTCATAATGGAATGGAACGAAATGGGATAGAAGTGGAGGGTTTCATGTTACGTTTCATTCTATCCTAAACAGTGAAAATAAGAAACCTCTAATTTGGAGAGGTTTAAGATGAAACGTAAACTAATAAGTACATACTATCTAATATTCCCTCAATAATTTTTCTTAATACCAATTATTTTTTCTAACCTCAACCTCCTTTATATAATTAATAATATTTTATATTATTTCTCCTTACCCTAATAATAATATTTTTATATTATTAATAAAAATGGTATATAATTAATAATAAAATAAAAATTAATAAAAAATTTATTTTATATAAAAAATTATTCTTTAATTGTTTGTATACATTTCTATATAAATAAAAATAAGTAAATAATTTTTAAATAAAACATATAATAGAATAAAATTTATTAAACAATTAATAATAGTATTTTATAAATTAATAATAAATTGTGTATAATTAACAATAAAATGGTAAACTTTTATTAGAATTCTTATTTTTTTAAAATAGAAAACCTATAAAAAAATTATTTATTACGATTGTGCATGACTTTTTAATTGGACATAATTTCTGTTTTAAAATTATAGCGTTAAACATCTTGCAACAATCATTTTAATATCAGGGGTACAATACTCATTTACTATACATTACATTCTATTCCATCCATCTTCCAAACAATGTTTCACTACATTACATTATGAACCCTTTCATCCCTCCCAAACAACTTTTCACTATATTACATTCCATTTCATTATAAATCGTTTCCTTCGGTTCCATTCCGTTCCGTTCCGTTCCGATAATGAACATCTAACTAAACAGAAGGGGAAAACAAGACACTTAAAGTTGAATTACAGCATACTTGAGCAAAATTGGTCAAACATGATAAGTTACTCAGAAAAATACTTGGCCCAGATTACGATAACAATGAAGATGAAAGTCAATGTTATTAATTACATCTCTTATACTTTTTTCTTTCAATTTCTCTTTGTATTACAATTCAAATTTAATTTTTTTCTCAGCTTACAAAATTGATGAAGATGTAACTGCTGAGTGATTGTGTCGTGAATGGTAAAGTCATATGATCTTTGCTATAACTAAAAAATGTTGTTTCAATAACCACAATATTTTTAGTCCATTTTCACTAAGCTTTTTGGATTATTATAGGTTCATTGACATGGACAATGTTGGACCCCGTTTCCGAAGCCCAACTCTTGATCATTATCGATTCATCTTCTTGCACTGATACTATAAATGTTGGATCCCATTTTTGGAACCCAACTCTTAATCGGAATACATATAT
>JAOSBN010000002.1:27500219-27515739 GCA_027563595.1 Erythroxylum suave | reverse complement strand
TCTCCTTTTCAGATCAACATCATCCACAAGGGAATTTAACCCATGATTAATCATGAACACCAATAACCGAACATACATATATTTACATATTCTTCGTCAACTTACTACACAACAAAATCTCTTAGCCACTGAAAGCACCAAAGAATACATATGAACCTCTCCAATTTTCTCATTTATTAATTCTAATCTTCTGAGAAAAATTCGGGGTCCAACAGACAAACCTAGCATATCGTTGTAGTTATGTTATAATTTTTTTATAATCTTAGCATTTATAATTTATAAATTGATCTCTGTATTTATTATTTTATCTATAAGAATTGTTGAAGTTGTAATTAAAATCTTGTACAGAAAGAATTTGGTTTTGTTAGTATAATTTAATAATATTATATTTTTAATATGTAATACTTCAAATTATCAATTATTTTTATACAATTTTTTGTATAATAAATTAACAATAAAAATATATCGATACATTATATACAATATTATGGATTAAAAATGTGACAAGTTATTTATTACAAAATTATATAACATTTGGTTAAAATGTAGCTTAAATTTTGACTAAATTTTATAAAACATAGCTAAAAATATTTTTCTAAGTTTTTACAAATGTAACTAAAAATATTTGGTTACGTTTTTTAGAAGCATAGCTACGAAAAAAATAAAGCCAAACTTATTGGCAACTATTCCTCAAAACATCGCCAACAATTTTTAGCTATGAAAATAAAATTTAGCAAAAAATTGTTAGCAATAATTACCAAAAATGTTATCAATAATTTTCAGCTACGAAAATTTGGGAACATTTGGGTGACAAAGCAAAACCGTAGCTAAATATTATAGGCAACATTTTTTTAAGACCTTTAACTATGACTTTTTTTTTTTTTGGGTATCCAGAGGCCAACTTTATTGTAGTGACAAAAGAGATATTATTCATAATATAACAACACAACCTAGTTTAATTCAACACATGAATTATTTATTGGAATCCATTCATTATCAAATCACTTTACTAATAAAGTATCTAATAACTCATTAGTGAAATCAAGTGAAAATAATTAAGCAATTATCCAATAGCTCATCAATGATATCAATTCAAATTTTCAAAACACAATAGATACCGAAAGGATTCTTCAAGATGTATATACATACTGGCTCTAATACCATTATAAGAAAGTCTTAAACAGATAAAACATTTCATGGTATCGGATATGTATCATTGAAACTTATTATTTACTTGAATGAGTTTCTAATTTCTCCAAGTTAAAAGGATAATTTTGCCGGAATACTGTATTACTTTATTTTCACGTATTGATCATAATCTTATCCTTTTGAAGGTTTTAAATGATCATTTTATATTAAGTCTAAATCGTTAACTGTTCTTTAATACTGAATATTAAATGTTGTGTCCTAGACCATTAGGAGTGTCCAATAGTTATCACATAGTTATTAAAAACCTTGCCGAAATGCTACAGTTTTAGTAGCATTAGGTGTAATAGTCTCCTTGAGGCTTCTTTTGAAAATTCATTCATACCTCAAGGCATGTAATCGAAGTCTTTATTATATGCTAAAGGGACTATCATTCTTTATAACGACATGGCTTGCTTATTCTTGGGGGTGGTGTATGAAAAGGAAAGAGACTCCATCTGGGTGTGATGATAGTGATACCAAAAGTTAAAGAGCTTGCACTTTTTTTTTTTTTTTTCAGTCTTTCGGTTTTCGTTTACATCTTTTATCCTGAATAGAACAGAAATGCATTAACATCTCTGTATGCCAAATACCGAACAATGGTAAAATACATCATTGAACTGAGTGCCACCAGCCATCTCCAAGTTGCTATCATTTTTGGCCTTTGACGTCTTATGTAGCTCCAGACACACCAAAATTAGTACCGCTGAATTTGGCTAAGATCCTCTTTTATTTGTAAATATCTTCAAACCTGACAGGCCAACCCTTAGCTATCTATCAGAACTGCTGAACCAGACTCAGGAATATCTGGGAACCAGGTCACTGATGTGAGGCTAAGGCAACTTTGAAACCCATCCTGCCCAAAAAAAAAAAAACACAAGAAAAACTCCAAATCTGGATTGAACCATGAAATTCAGGCCGTTGAATAGTTTGTTATATAAAAATTTAGTTGGAGCCGTAGGATACAATCAAATCACAATACAAAAACTAAGATCTACCATGTCAAATTATCAAAAGTAACTAGATAGGGGAAGCGTACTTGAATATATCGGAGTAATAGAATATTGCGGTTTATGTTTATCTTCTAAGAGATATCTTTTGGTTGTTTTATCTTTTTTCTTGATGGGATTAAAGAAAAAAGATAACCACATATTCATACGCTTAGTGCTAATTACCGATTTGCTTATCATAAATTAGAAATATAACACTGAAATTTCTACATATATCTTGGGTCATACTCTAGTTAGATAATTTGGACTCAATAACTCAAAACTTTATTAGACCACTTTTATTTAGGCCATATCTTATAATAGCCCATGACATTTAATTATACATATCAGGAAGTTCACCCAAAAACATAAATCCAACAGGAACCTCCTGGCCTACGCAGGTCCAGTAAATTCTCCAGGTACGAAGTTCACCACTAACTGTATAACGTAATCGATTTATTCAAGTGGTTTTGAATATGTTGAAAACCCGAATTGGTACACTATGCATTTCCAACTGGATTGAGATGTAAGTTCTTGAAAATTTCAGACCGACAGTTAAATTTAAATATAAAAGGCCCCTTAACAAATTCCGTTGCTGCCTTATTTGCTAGCTGCTTACTATAATTACTGTACCTCGACCACATTCTAACTGCCTCAGTACCTCACTGTAATAATAACATAGGCATTATCATCCGTAAGTCAACTTCCCTGTCTATCCATAGAAATCAACATCCCTGAGATTGCTACAAGAAACTGACGAGTAAATTTCAATCAACTTTTCGTCAGCATTTCATGGTTTACATCTGGGTTTTCGACACGGTCTGGTTCATCTTCTTTTGATAAACAGAAACTTTAACGAGCAAGAAACACGACAGAATGTCCAGAGAAGAAAATGCTCTAGGCACACTTCTCACTGAGAAATGAAACATCAACGTTATCCCCTTTATAAATGATGCTAGTTCCAAGTACATAAAATCTCCTCCGTGACCCGTCCAGTAACTTGATTCAGCAAAACTTTCCCCCACGGCCAAGTTAACAATCCACATTTCTACATTTTTATCATTCCTCATTGTAAAAAATAAAATTGAAAATTTGCATTTTCCTACACAAGCGCCCTCAGTGCTTATAGTAGATTCCCACTCAGATCTTCTCCCTCTTAGAAGTTCTCTTTTCCTCTATTTATGAATACCTAATAAGAATTTACAGGACTTGAGTTCCCACACAATTTAGTTCTTTCTTGCCCTTGTTGATGTTTCTTGGGCAGAGAGAGACTTTTGTTTCTTTGCGAATGCACATCATAGCCTCTTCTGTCATTTGCACCAACATCTTCATTTTTATATTTTCATCCCACCTAGATTTTGTAGGTTTGCCGCCGATTGTAGATCATGGTAACTAGCTTTCATCTTAGATGCTCTTGAAGATCTTGTTGAGGAAGATGACTTTGGAGAGGATGCTGCTATCTTCTTTTTTCTTTTTGTCTTTTTCGGAACATTTGGACGATCTAAAGGTGGAACGTCAACTAACACTTCTGATGCAGGTACTCGGCGTTCAGATATATGATCATAATCTGTTCCTGCTCATCAAAACAAAAGGGAATCTGCAATATCAACCTCGATTCATTTACACACCAACATATTGTAAACCCAAGTAGGTCCTAAGGTCAAACAAAAGGAAAATGCACATCTAATAAATTTGATTCATATAACGTAAGGGGCAAAAGATGCACAAAAACTTTACAATGATCATTATCTTCCCCCATACATATGGAGAACTCAAAAAGCTGATTGCCAGAACACAAAAAGAAAGGTCATGCACAAAATCGTTCTTTAAAGACCTCTTTCACTGGATGTAGACATTCTTGATAGAACATACCCACGTAAAGCGTAGCAGCAAGTAATGCTTATTGATTTCATTTAAAGACCTTATCTGTACGAAGAACAGTTTTGTGCGTCTTAATAACAGGAAGTGACAAATCAAATTGGTAGGATATAAACGTCAACTACTATATGTGATAGAATGGAAAAAAACGTAAGTAATTGAATTTATTCTATATATGTTCCACCAAAAACTGTTGTGTAGTTCCCGTATACCTTCATAGATTCCCTTTAGTATTGTCACGTGAAACAAGAGCCAAACTTTTCTTGTTGGAGGGAAAGAATCTAAAGGAACTTCCATCACTCCGTACAGAACTAGTTTGATCAATTTCCTACATACAACAATCTCACATGTGAAAGGCCCTATTTGCATTTGTCTGATTACCCGATCGTCCTCCGGGTACATGACAATGCAACCCCAATACATTGCTGAATTATTATCAAGTTGGAGCATATCTCACCCACATATATTTCATATGGTTACTAACACTTGAGGACCAAATGATCAAGACTATGTGTAGCAGAAATCGATAAGAAACAAACAATGAAGGCGGCGATGATACAAACACCAAACCTTCGGAGGACCATGAAGAGAAGGCTACAGAATTCAGATCTCCAGGATTACCAAGTGCAGCAGTTGTTGAGAAATCAGGAGGTGACTTAAATTCACCCATCTGCAATATGCCAACCGATGAAGCTATTCACTAAACATAACACAACATTGACAAAGCACTAAATTTTCATCTAGGGACATGAACTACATACCCAACTGGGTTGACTACCAGAAGCACCATCCCAGCCTATGTGTGCGACATGCTTAACATCTGTCGGATACCCAATTTCCATCTCCCTCTCCTTCACCACTGCACCCCAAAAGAGAAAAAAAAAATAGAAAAAACAACAAAACTATCAAAATAAACAGCCATCCAACACGTAATGGTTGGATATCTGTTAGTAAATAAAGGAAGAAGCTTTACCAAAGATTTTGGAGATGTATTTGAACCCTTTATAGATGCCCTTGATCTTAGTACCCATGAATGGAACTAGAACCGAGTGGTTTATATCCTTAAATGAATGCTGCAAAGTGTGAAGGAAATACCATACAAATCTTGATATATGGTTCTTTAACCTGCAAGACAGCAAGGTGAAATTTAAATAATTGATTATGAAATCGACAACTAAGAATTCGAGTTAAAGATACAGAAGAAGGCAAAAAACATTCAGCAGCTTACAGAGAAGATCACAAATGCATGTGATTCAGAAACTTTTTTCCCGTGAAAGAGGACAGGTATCTGTCCTTGAATTACAAGGAAACAGAATAGAAGAAATATAAAAAGACAAATGGAAACCTAGTGAAAGGAATGGTTAGCATGGCAGAGAGACGAGAGATTCAACAGATACATATTCTTCTCTTCATTCAAGCAAAGCAGCAAAGCATTATCCACCATTAATCTACAAATGTTTCGGATAAGCCAAGAAGCCTGTCTGGCAATAACTCTTGGTTGGTTCCACTAACAAACTTGGTGAGAACCCATTAAACAGAGTAACAATAAAAGGGAAATAAAGAGAAAGGCAAAGCTTGTTAAGGGTTTAGAATGACAACAGGAGGGTTCTAAAGAAAAGAGAAGAAATGGACAACCATGACAACGGGACAAAAAACAGAAGAGAGAGAAGAGATGTAGAACAGAGACACAGGAACAAGAATACAGAGTCGACTGAAAGGGACGCTAAAATTGGATGGTGCCATTATTGGTTTAGTTGAGTAGAAGTTGCAAATCGGAGACCAAACCGTGAGCGGTTTGTTGTTGTGAAACGAGTAAAGCGCGGACATTTTAACTCTAATGTCTTATTAAATTAAAGGCACGACTTTCCGTATATCAGGTGCTCTCTATCAAAATCCGGACAAATATATTCATAAAATAGAGAGAGATAGAGAGAAGAAAGAAAGAGACGACAGTTGTGTAGGACTTTGACTTCTGCAAGAGCAAGAGTTTTAACTCTGCCTCGAAAAGTTTAAAGCTTTGGACTGGCTTGTGTCTGGGTGTCCAAAAGCCAAGCGGCCATTAATAAAAGCTTTTACTCGTTTCTTATTAACGCCCTTCTCCTGCTGAAAACGTAATTACTTTTTTTTTTTAAAGGCTCTGTCTCGATGACAGACATCTGAATAAGATTGTGATTCTTCATTCTCTACTGTAGAAAGCCATCAAAACGAGCAATGACTAGCAGCCTATTAAGTGTGGAGATACTACGACAACTCGACATCAACAATATTAGCAATCGAAAAACTCTATTTGTGCGAGAACTTAATTTCCAGTCAACTTGGTAGCAAAGTTCATTCAACTCCTACTTTTTAACTAAAATTATTAAGAGATTAAAAATAAAATATGGACCACAATCATCCTTCATTCCCGCACTCGACATTACAATGCCATATTTGTCAAGTAATGACAATTTAATTTAGTGTAAGCCAGCGGTATGCAATTGATAGGGAAGATCATTTCTTGGAATTCTGGACTATAACCAAATATCGAATACAACTGCCCGCACCGGTCTGCAACTTTTAGTGTGCAATCAATATCTAATAATCCCAATACCAGACTATAACCTAATATCGAATACAACTGCCGGCACCTGTCTGCAAACTTTTAATGTGCAATCAATATCTAATAATCCCAATACCAGCTGGTCAAGAAATTGCTGTTCAACGATAAAGCTGAACTTCTTTAACAACAGCTTCAATTTCTCAGCCGATACTGAAGCATTGGAAAAGGTAAAATGGATCAGAATATTTAGAGTAGATTTTTTTAAAAAAAAGTCAGATTTTGAATCATTGTTTTATTAAATAATTTATTTAAAATATGTGATTTGTATATAAATTAGTTTTTGAAGATTGTCAGCAATTACTATTTGATCTTTTCGTGCCACCCACATGGATTATCAGATCTGTAAATAAATCCCACTTGTATGAAACTGTCTATTTTTCTAATGGATGAATATGATATGATAGTGACTATGTCTGTTTAAGCAACAACTTGTGTGCTTATCAACATGCAATCTACTACTACTCAGTGACAGGTTTTGATGCTTACGATAACATGTAGGAATTGTAAGATTGTTGGAGCCACGTTTTCTTGCAGGTGTTTTGAGGAAGGAAATATCAAGCTAAGCTAAAGTACAAGGAACCCAGAAAATTTTCTCAATTTTCGATTCCTTTTTTATTTGATTTTTTTCTTCTTGAATAACATATGGAAGGCTAGTCTTGACTGTTGGACAATTTGTCCTTCCTTATTATGTTGGATAATTATTAGTAATATTTTTCGGTTTTTTAATAACTTATTGATTAAGTTACGTAATTTGACTCAGATAAGGGTAATAAAGTGACCCAATAAATGATCTAAATTAATGGGTAGAAGTCCAGGAGGAAAATAGATCCCGATTAATATGGACCGAACCCATATCAAGCTTGTAATGAGAAAGCCTGATATGGAAGCTATAAATAAAGGTTAAGGTCTCTTGTAGTTGCTCATATCATTCGTAAGCATACGAATCCTCTGACTCGTTAAGAGCGCTTATGTATTAAGAAAATTGTAGAAAGGAGTTAAACACGTGTTGATGAACATTTTTCGTGAAGATCCAGGGAGATTAAAGCTCGTTTTGGCTACGAAAATCGCTTCGAAAGTCAAGATGAAACTGAAATAAAATATTTCGTATTTCCTTCATTTTTAACCCTTTCATGAACGGTCTGAGACACGTAATAAGGTTTATGTTACGTGTTACACGTAGTACCAGAGCAGTTACATGATCGGATTGTCGAAAAAGAAGATCTTTTAGTTTTTATCCTTTCTGATTTTCATCAGTTTTTGACTCATTTTCCTTTTTTTCGTATGATTACATGAAAGTGGTATAAATAAGGCTAGCTATGAAAAACTGGTCGAAAACAGGCCTAAAAGTGAGAAAATTTGATCCTGGGATAACCGAAAATTGCCCTCCCCGTCAAAGGGCAATTGCGTTGCACGCACCTGATGGTGCTACAATAACCGCCACAAGGTGATTAACGCACATGCCAATCATGTCCTCCTACGTGGCTCCACGAGGTGATGGATGTTGCACGCGCCTCACACAACTTGTTCTCCACGAGGCGCAGATTGGTTGGAGCATATGTCGCACACTCCTGCCATTTGTCCTCGACAAGTGGATGACTATGATTCAAACACGTGGTAGCCCATGCAACACATGCGTCGTACGATGAAAGCGCTTATGTGGTTGGGGGCTCATGCGAAGCATGTGCTAGATGCATTTAGTGCGCATCGTTATGCTCTCATATGCATCTTTGCCAAGTGCAGGCGTGACACCTGCTAAAGTCAATGCACAGTGTTATGCTAACGTCAGCGCTACAGTGCTGCTGATGTTATGCTGATATCAACACTAGAAATTAAATTTAAAAAGGAAAATTTTCAGAATTTTCATAAAGTTGCCTCAAGTCCTTTCAGGTCAATTTCTGGGTCGAGGAAATTTTTAAAGTGATTTGTCAATTTTTTGGATTTATTACATTGGTAATTTAATTCTAAAAAAAAGTTTTAAAGTTGTGTTAAGCTGATTTTGAGTGCATTTTGTGATCCAAATTACACATAAAGGAAACACTTAAGGTTTCATGTCTCGTTTGGTAGGTTTGGTATTCGGGAAAGTACGATAGTCACTCTCATTGAGAATTTTTTAAAAATAGAGTCTCCAATAAAGTTTAAAGACAATATTTTCAGTACCAGTATGTGATTATTTAACTGTTCATTTGGTTTTTACATTTATAGCTGATTTTCACATACATTATGCCCATATAGAATGTGAAGATGACATAAAGATGTATCCCTTGTGTTTTTGAACATTTTATGGTATTGATGAGGATGTAGTCACCAAATTGACCTTTGAAGTCAATATTTTTGGATTATTTTGTTCACATATTAGGGGATGTCTCTGGCTTTATATTTGGTTACTCTGCTAAAAGGTGTTGACCTTATATAGGGTTTTGAGATGTACATAAAGGCAGTTGATAGAGGAAAGTCATTGCTTAAATGATCTATTCACCCAAAGGTGATAATGTCATGAGAGTTGATGGTTTGTACTCTAATCACTTTTTATATAGAGGTCTAATTGCATATATTATGTATTCAGCCTAAAAGTGTTTCATAATATGTGTAATCAAATTCTTGGTATAAATATTGCTTTAATGCTTTAAGTATAGCTGCTACCCTACATTTATATTGATCTTTACATTGTCTTTTCTATCTTGGAGTCACATTTTCTGTAAACAACAATGTTATCACAATTGAGGCCTTAAATGGTTTCAATTTCAAGAGGTGGAAAAGGATATGAGTTTGCCTTGGAGATGGCTGACGTCAATATGGAAATGCATATTAAGAGACCGTCTCCACTTACTGATGTCAGCTCAGAATATGATAAAACAGTTATGGTAATCTCGAAGCAGTCAAATAAGATGTGCTATTTGACCATCAAGAGGTTGATTCCAAATTATTTGCTAAGTGGATTACCGGATATGATCATAGCAAAGGAGTTTATGGATAGTATTTCCCAAAGATACAAGGTGTCTTCTCATGTGGAGTAGGGCACCTTAATTAAAGAGCTATTCTCCATGAGATAAACAGGAGAAGGAGACATTAGAGAGTACATTATCAGGATGGTTCACTTTCAAAGTAAGTTGAAGGCACTTGATGTACCTATTCCTGACACGCTCATAGTGCATCAAGCACTTAATACTCTCTCATGAGAATTTGAGATGTTGGCGACGTCTTACATCTCTCAGGATGAGGCATGGAACACCAATGCCCTGATTTCCTAGTGTGTTGCAGTAAAGGAGAAGATTAAACATTCTCCTTATACAACCCTGTATGCAGCTGCCAAAGGTAAAGGGAAGGTCAAGCCCTAATAACCTAAGGGTAAGGGTAAGGGTAAGGGTAAGAAACCAAAACCTTCTCCATAGATTCAAACTGGATAGTTCAGCATTGCTAAGGGCCCACATGATATAAAAAGTATGAGATGCTTCTTCTATAAAAAGAGGGGGCATAGGAAGGTCGATTGTCCCAATTACAAGTTGTGAAAGGTTAAACAGGAATAGCAAGGTAACTCCTCGGCCTATATGATCCTTGAATCCAATGTAGCTATAACAACATCAAGTCCTCGGTGGTTAGATAGTAGAGTTTTTAATTATATTGCTTCCACAATACAGGGGTTCATATACAGGAGAAGGCTAACTAAAGGAGAGGAGAAAGCTAATGGTCGACAACAATGAAGATATGGATGTTTTGTTTGTAGGAGATATAGGCTTGAACCTCAATATGAGGTTTTTATTGGTTTTACAAGACACATTTTATATACTGTCTTTCAGATGGAACTTAATCTTTGTATCAGTTTTGGATAAAGAGGCTATCATTTTATATTTGATACTTAGGTTGTAAATATTTCTATCAATGCAAGACATACTGGAACTGCCTTTTTATCCTATAGATTACATAGAATTTGTCTTACTCCTAACGAAATGTATGCCTCTTCTTATGTTGTTGAACTTGTTACTCAAAAGAGAGCCTTCATCAAGGAAACATCGTACATGTTGTGGCATAAACGTCTTGGTCACATTTCTAGGGAGAGGGTTGAGAGATTAATAAAGAATAACATTCTCCTAACTCTGACTTCAATGATCTGGAAATATGTATCGATTTTTGTAGGGGTAAGTTGACCAAGATAAAGAAGAAGGGGTCAACTCGTACTTCTAGTTTATTAAACCTCATACATACAGACATTAGTGGTCCCTATACAATCACGTTATGCAATGCTAGATATTCTCTAAAGTTTATAGATGATTATTCCCGCTATGGTTATATGTTCTTATTTAAGGAAAAGCTTGAAGTTCTTGATATGACCAAGATCTTTAAAATTGAGGTTGAAAACTAACTAGGAAAATCAATAAAGATAGTCAGATTTGACAGGGGAGAGGAATATCATGGTAGACATGGAATTATAGGACAAGAAAAGGGGTCCGCTTGTAAAGTATTTGGAATCAGTTGGAATGGGGACTCAGTTCACTATGCCAAGTAGTCCTGAGCAAAATGATGTAGCAGAAAGGAGCAAACCTTTAAGGACATGATGAGGTCAATGTATAGCAGAACTAACCTACTTGAATACCTTTTCATAAAGAAGGCATTGTTTATCTTGGACAAAGTCCCAAGTAAGTCAGTACCCGAGATGCCTTTTGAACTCTGGGTTGGTAGAAAACTAAGCCTTACACACATTCATGTGTAGGGTTGTCCTGTTGAGGTGAGGTTATATAATCCTTATGAGAGTAAATTACAACCTCATTATACTCCTTGCTATTTGGTAGGTTATCCCAACCATTCTAAAGGCTATATATTTTACTGTAGAGAAGGAGGAGACATAATAGTGGAATTGCAGACAGCTAAGTTTCTGGAATATTTTGTCCATGATGAGGGAGGATCTTTACATCTTCCAGGAGATAGCAGGATGGATACTATGATCATTTCGTATCCGCCCCTCATACAGTCAGGTTCGATGGATGAAGGTCCGAGTACCATGCCTATGTAGGCACAAAGACCTATACCTGTTAAGGAAGAGGTTTTTGAAGTACAAGAACCTATACAGTTGTGCAGCTCCACCAGAGAGAGACGACCTGTTATCTCTTCAGATTACATAGTCTATTTAGGTGAGCAAGACTATGACATAGGACATGTTGTGAATCCTGTTACTTTTATAGAAGATGTTTCTAAACCCCCATATAGACTTGTGGTGAGAAGCAATGAAGGATGAGATGCAATCTATGAGGCATAATAAGGTATGAGAGCTTGTTGATCTACCTCAACAGTGTAGGTCTGTCAGTTTCAAATGACTATTAAGACTAAAAAGAATACACAAGGTCAAGTTGAGCTGTTCAAGGTGCGTTTGGTTTTCAGGGGATTCACTCAGAGAGAAGGAGTTAACTTCAATGTTACCTTCTCTTCTGTATCATCGAAGGATGCATTTAGAGTGATTATGGCAATAATAGCTCACTATGATATAGAGCTACATTAGATGGATGTTAAAACCGCTTTCTTGAATGGTGACCTTTATAAGAAGGTCTATATGAAGCAACTTGAAGGATTTCAAGATCAAGATACAATTGATAAAGTTTGCAAGTTGACTAAATCAATATACGGTCTGAAATAAACTTCCAGATAATGGCACCTAAAGTTTGATGAGGTTTTGAACTCATTCGGCTTTATAGAAAAAAAAGTTGAAAGATGCTTAGATTATAAAGTCAGGGGAAGCAAAGTTATCTTCCTTTTACTATATGTGGATGATATCTTGCTCGCGGTAAATGATTTGATCATATTGCATGAGGTAAATCAACTTTTGGCCAAACACTTTGACGTGAAGGATTTAAGTGAAACATCTTTTATCTTTGGTATACAAATTCACAGGGACAGATCTCAACACTCATTGAGCCTCTCACAAAGAGCATACATTGAGTGAATGCTACAAAGGTTTAATATGGCTGACTATAAACCTATTGTAGCACCTATCTCTCATGGCAAGAAATTATCTTTGGCACAGTGTCCTAATAATGAAGTTGAGAGAAAGGCTATGATGCCTAGATGTGCACTTGGCTGAACATTGCATTTGCTGTTGGACTACTGAGTCGATATCTTGCTAACTCAGGTGTAGACTGTTCAATGTGGTTAAATAAGGGTTGAGATACCTAACAAGTATTAAGGATTATATGTTGATATACAAAAAAGCCAACTATTTAAACCTTATAGGGTATAGAAACTCTGATTTTGCTCTGTATCTGGATGATCGCAAATCCACTTTAGGTTACATTTTTATGTTGGCAGATGGTATAGTGTTGTGGAAAAGTGTAAATAAAATGGCCCAATAAATGATCTAAATCAATGGGTCAAAGTCTAGAAGGAAAATGGATCTCAATTAGTATGGATCGAACCCATATCTAGCTTATAATGGAGAAGCCTGATATGGAAGCTATATATAAAGGTTAAGATCTCCTGCAGTTTCTCATATCATTTGTAAGTATACGAATCTTCTGACCTGTTAAAAGTGCTTACATATTGAGAAAATTGTAGGCATTAATCATGTGTCGGTGAACATTTTCCATGAAGGTCCTGAGAGATTGAAGCTTGTTTTGGCCACGAAAACCACTTTGAAAGTCAAAATGGAACCGAAATTAGGTATTCCGCATTTTCTTCTTTTTTAACCCTTTCATGAATAATCCGGGACACATAATAAGGTCTATGTTACGTGTTACATTAACATTCCGTCCTATATGTCTCTGGATAGTATATAAAATAATAATTGAACTTTTTTAAGAATGGTTATATTGAGAATACTCGATCTATGTTATAGTACATTATAAATCATATTTGGAAATACTACTCTATTGTTATGGCTGAAATCAAAGTGTTTGCATTTGTTTAGAAGCTAAACGATATGCCAAAATCACAAAAATCATAAGGCTGATTATAATTATGATCACATATCTACATCTAAAATTATGACTGAAACATGTACTACATCGTTGTGCTGATAGTAGATAACTGATGGCATATCCATCAGTATGGTAGAGTTTGAAGCGAAAGTTCAATTTAGGGTTGAAACACAAAACAATATGATGGATATGAAGCACCCTATTAAGCATATCTAGAGAAATCAATTGACATTGTTTTAACAGTAACTGAAATCCATTATTTTTAATTTCCATAATAGCTAACAAGCATTAGAAATAACAACTTAGATAGGAGAAACTTGTTGATAACTCTAAAATCCAGCTTCATAGTCCTTCAAAATAAGCAACACCAGAAGATTGCAACCATGAGCCTCCCTGTATCAACTGTGCTACAGTGAACTTGTTGGCCTCACTAGCACTAGTAATCACATGGTAACCAACCCATTTCACCCTTTTACTAGTACCCGCACCTGGTCCTCTATTCAAATACTCCCCATAATACAATGTTTTGAGTGCAAAATCCTTGTCCCAAATGGACCATCCTGAAGGGTCAATGTGGTCACCAATTGAGGATTGCAAAACAACAGTCCTGGAATACTCTTTCCAGGGACGGCCCAAGTAGGATTTGATGGAACTCTTAACAGGTGCAAGGTCGGAGCTTGCTATGATGTTACATTTTTGGATGGAAGTCCCAGTGTTTTGATTTGGATCAGTTCGACCTTGGGCTGTGACCATATTTTTTTGATTGCTCATGGGCTTTCGCGCCACTAATTTGCAGTTCTGGAACACAACAGCGGCGTCACCAAATATGAAGTCTACTGTCCCTGTGATGTAACAGTCCCTGTAGAACTGGCGTAGGCTATGGGCGTAGAGGGTGTCTTGGTAAGCATCAATACGGCAACGATTTATCACAGACTTGTCAGCTCCAACACGAAGTGCCACAGCCTGATGCTTTTGTGGCCCAGCTGTGTTTTGAAACCAAATGTCCTGTGCTATGAATCCGTCTCCTACAGCAGCTGCATTTGCAAATTAGGCTTAGTTTAGTACTTCTCTTTTGCTTTTCATGTCAAATCAAAGACACTATCGTAGCTTATCAGTTTCCATTAAGATAGTATATAATTCAAAATTTTATGTAATATTATGCTATTTTAAATTCTTTTACATTTTAGTTAACGTTTTGGTTTAGTTAAGGACAACTTAGTAATTTAGTCCCAACGTTTACACTAAAATTTGAGTTAGACCTTAACGTTTTGAAACGTTCAAGATGAATCATAATATTTACAAAATATTCAAAATGAGTCGTAACGTTTAAGAAAATGTTCAAAACAGTCCTTGACTGGACGAAACAACTAAAAGAGTTAGGTCTTCAATTCTATCTAGTCAAGAGTTATTTTGAACGTTTCCAAATAATATGGTTCATTTTAAACGACTTACAAATATTAGAGTTCATCTTAAACACTTTGAGAGGTTAAGGTTCAATTCAGATTTTAATGTAAACATTAGAGGATAAATTGTTCATCTAACCTATAATTCAAAGAATAGTTTTCCCAGCTTATACTTTAACTATTGTCAAGAAGGAAACATAACCATAGGTCTCGAGAGCTAACGTTATAATTAGTGGAAAGAAAGCGGAATTCGGTAATATTGTTATGGAGAAATTTGGCTTTTTTCACGGTAGACAATATTAGATAAGTTACCTAAACCTTTAATTAATAATATAGTTTACTAGATCTTTTTCTGTGCATTAATGAATCTAATAGTGTCACCAAAACTCTAAAGTTGATTGATATATATATATATATATATAGGAGAATGAAACTAAAATGTTAAAACTCAAATGTGAACGAGCAGAAATGGAAGGCAGCTATTATTTACTTTACCTACGGTAGCAGACTTAAAAGTTGTGGATCCATCAACCACGTTCAAACTACCGGTTATGATGGTGGAATCCA